>CAOKZL010000112.1:537500-1026077 GCA_948472985.1 Iguana delicatissima
ACAACCAAGTACCACAAAAGGAGTAGGTTCTTTCTAGCCATCATGTCTCTCCCCTTTGAAAGTTGACTTAGGGCAACCCTACGGCAAACCTATCATGAAGGGTTTCTTGGCAATATTTGTTGCCTTTGCCTTTCTCTTTCACTGAGGCACTTTTTGCACCTTACCTTTTCCCGGCGTGGGCCTCTTCCAAGAGGTATGTGTGTCCTCTCTGCTTCTCCTCTGTACCAGCTCCATGCTAGCTGGCAGGAAGCATGGGTCCTCTGCCCCTTCCTTCCCACAGTGCAGCCGAGTACTTTCTCAGGTTGTGCTGGGGGAGGAAGCACAATGGCCACATCTCCGGAGGCTCCGCACGCAAGGTAAGTGCATGTGGGGCCCGGGAGGGACATGTGATCGCGCATTATTATAGGCAAGAAGCCGAAAATGATATATTGAGTGATCGCCACCTACTGGCCTCAGCAACGTCGCACAATTGCAAGGACATCATGTGAAATCGTCCTCGTAATCGCGCGACGTTCCAGAGGCCATTTCCATGGGAAATGGCGTGCGAAAAGGGCCTGAGAGAATGTGACTTGCCCGAGGTAACTCAGGGGATTTCCATGGGTGAGTATGGATTCAAACCTCTAGAGTTATAGTTAGGGTGCGCGCACACACCTGCTGCCATGTCCTTTTTGTCAGGGATGCAGCAATGGAGGTTTGTAAGCGCAAACCCAAACTGCTCCCTCATTTGAAAGTCAGGGAGCACTCACACACGCACACACTCTGCTGCCACTACTGCTGCTGCTGCTGCTGTCCAGCAGCAGTGTTTCACGGACCACCTGTGAGGGCCCCACAGACTCCCAGGGGTCCTCAGACCCCAGGTTAAGAACCAATGATTTAGAGGACATCTGTATCAAAATATGATCACTTGGATAAAAAAATTAAAAAATACAAAATATAACACTTTTCCCTTCAAATCATTTTTTCAAATTAATTTTTAAAATATTGAATTACAGCAAATTCTTCTTTTTTAAAAAGAAAAACTTATTTAAAATAAAATCCAAATTTAGTATGAATAAATTGCTCTCTGTGCTTCTACTAAAAAAGAAAACTATAGTCCTAAAAGAAACCTGTTGAACAGCTACTTCTCTACATGAAAAGAACCACAGTGAAAATACTTCAGCTTTCAGTTAAAGATAAATACAACACTGTCGAGTCATGAACAGTTCATATTATTACAATGAGCTTAATCCTGAATCCAGGCAATACTCATAATTTCTAATTCCATGGTTATTATTTACCAAGGAAAAGCAGCAGCAGAGGTGGGGGCATGAAAGCCACCACCCTACAAGTGGATGGTTGCAGAGATGCAGTATGCTGACATAAGCAAAATTTACTACCCAGTCAGTAGCCATGCAAAACTCCACCACCATTGTTTCCAGATGTAGAAAGGTAAGACCAAGATGGCCCTTCCTCCTCTGGTGGCTGGAACTTTTGCTTAGCGAACCATCTCATCAACTCTCATTCCTTGTAATTCTCTATTTTAGGCCTCTTTTCTTTTCTCTTCCTTTCCTTTCCTAGTGATGTTTGTTTAGTCTGCAAGCCTATGAGAAGTTCATCCTTTTAAAACCAGTTATGATGCGGAACCTAATATCTGAAGCATTCTAGAAAGTATTCCCTCGCCCCCACTACCATTCCCCTTTCCATGTGTGACCTGTCTTTTAGATTGTAAATCTGAGGGCAGGGATTAACAACCTGTAAACCAGTCTGGGAGCCTGGGTAAATAAATAAATATTTAAAACAGCAAGAGTTATAACTGCAACAATATAATCGTGCACTACCTACTTAAACTTTGCAATATACCAAGCCGTTACACAAAGAATATTTATGACAATCAAACAGCATATAAATTTACTTTGTATTGCATGGATAAACACTGTTCTGGTGAGTAAATTACCCGACCTTGCTTCTATGTACCTGCGGATGAGAAAGTCAGTATGGTGATTATTAAACTAGGACTCCAGTAGACAAGGATTCGAATCCCTAGTCAGCCATGGTAACCCATCAGGGGACCTTGCACAAGTCACATTATCTCAGTTTAGAGAACTTGCTTTGAATAAATTTTGCTAAGAAAACCCTAGGATAGGTTTGCCACAAATTGCTGTGGACTTGAAAGCACACAGCAACAACCTGTAGATTGATCTTAAATTCACTCATAAATACAACAGAGGACAGTGGAGCTTGGTGCCAAGTAAGCACACACAGGATTTTAATCTAAGTCTTCAAATAAGTGATCTGGCTTTGTTATCTTGCTCAGGAAAGCCAAACAGAAATCCATTAATTTCACAATTTCACAATTGCTGTAAAAAGGTGTGGCTGGATGACCAGAAGATTTCTATTACATCACAAAATAACAACCAGATCATGTGCACATTTGTTAAAAAAGTAAAAGAATTAAAAATACGGGAAAACACAGTTTGGGGCAAACAAAAGAAAGTACTTCTTTGCACAACACATAATTAAATTACAGAACATACTGCCATGATATGTAATGATGGCCACTAGCTCAGATGTCTTTAAAAGGCGATTAGAGGATAAATTCATAGTGGATAAGCCTATTAATGGCTATTAGTCATGATGGCTATAGAATCGCCAAGTTCAGAGGCAGTTAGGGAGACACAAGCTTCTCACTACTTGTCTCGAAAAGAAATCAGCCCCTTTGAGCATCCTATTTGAATGAAAGAGTTTAACAAGCATTTGAAGAAGATAAAAAAACAAAAACTAGGAGTCCCAAGTCCTTCACTGGTATGTTACTCGGTACCCTGGGGTACTTCCATTCAGTATCAGGAACGAGTGAGCAGCAAGTAGAAGCTATTTCAGTGAAGGGAGAGCTTGTGCACTAACTTCTAAAGGAAAGATGACAGAGGAAATGTCTTACTCCATTCCATGCTTCCATCCCACATAAACATATGTAAACTGAGAAAGCCAAAGGCAAGATCACTGTGATAGCATCATTATTTCATTTGCTTTATAAGCAAACACAGAGGAAGCGAGCAGGACTCTCAAGCTGCCTGCTACCCCATTCTGGCCTCAGAGGAGAATTTTCTTCTTCTTGAGTAGAAGATGGCAAGAGGTGAAGGATACATGCAGGCAGAACTGAGTGAAGGACAGGAGCCACATGCAATCACCTGAGTCCATTTCTATTCTGTGTGCAAGAATTTGAGGAATGTTTGCCTTATACAAAAACTCAAGACCGTTAGACAATATCAGTGCTGCGGTGCAAAAACAGCATAGGCCCTACTTCTGGGCTTTTTTTAAGGCATGTAGCTAACCATTGTGGAAAGCAAGAGAGCATACAGAATAGGTCCATGTTCTGATCCAGTAGATCTCTTACATCATGATATATACCACATGATTTAAGCAAAGCCAGTCTGCTGTAGTAGCTTGAGAGTTGGACTATAGAACCCAGGGCTTGAATCCACAATTGGCTGTGGAAACCCACTGGATGACCTTGTGCAAGTCACACTCTCTCAGCCTGAGAGGAAGTCAAAGGCAAACCCCCTCTGAACAAATCTTGCCAAGAAAACCCTATGATAGCTATAAATCAGAAACAATATGAAGGCCCACAACAGCAACAACTCGGAAATGTCTACTTTCTCTACATATTAGTGGTGCCCCTGCATAATAAATGTCCCACAGCACATTTTAATTGATAGTGAAAGGGACATAGATTGTAGTGCTGTATACAGAGGAAGTAAAATATTTCGCCTTGTATTATCAGAAGGCAATTTGTTGAGCCCAGTCAAGGACCATATCTGATTTTTGTTCAATTTAGAAAAACAGTACAGAATCTTCACTTAATTTAAGTGAATAATAACATTCCAGTTGATGTTAGTTGATCAGAACTCCATATTAAGTTAAGGGGTGATAAAATAACTAAATTAACATGTAGAATATGTACCATAGGTTTCATCAACTTCTCAGTTTTCAACTGTTAATACAAATAATATACACAACCCTACAACTTCTGACCAGAGCTTTAAATATATTCCCAGGTTGTTGAATGTGCAAGTACAACACTGGTTCAGTGCATTTCACAGCAAACCTTCCTAAATGGTGGCTGTTGCTGGAGAATAAAATGTTCCACCTTTGTATGTGGCACTACCATTCCAATATTTGTGCAGATCATCAATCCACCTTCTAGCTCCCAGTGATTACCACTGAAAAGGGACTTTCTTTCCATCTGCCCCCAAAGGGATGGCAAAGGGAAAGGAGTAGGCAGAATAACATGGTGAACTGCCCATCCTGCGCATCCAGTCAAGCTGATGTGTCCTTCCCTCAACTGGTAGCAGAAGGAAGGATGCTTCCTTTCCACTGGAGAACTGTTTCTCTTCCAGCCATTAGGCAAGTGGATTAAACCCATGCATGAACAAGTAATTGTATGGTCAATTCACACAGAATGAGACAGTTCCATATACTTTCTTCTACTAAATCTTTTCCTGTCACAAACCAATTAAGAAAAAGGTAGCAGATTGCTAGAAAGACAAATTAAATTCACATTAGCATCCAACAAAATATTATTTGAATGTAACAACCTTTCTCCACAGTCTATGTATTGCCTGTTTGCTACCTTTTGAGCAATGAATGAGGTGCATATTGTGATGTTAAGCTCAAGAGGAAAAACTGTGTTAGGCTGCTACAGAAGAAAGAGTTCTGAGACACCTTAAGGGCTAAAGGCTCAAACTGCAGAGTGAGTTTCCACAGTCCAGAGACCATTTTGTCAAGCGATACTTGAGCATATGTGGTCTGCCTACAGATAATTTCTTCTGTCATTAGCAATGAAACTGAAATGTATACTCTTTTAGTGTTCAGCTATTTCATTTCCTTTCCTTTCTTACATTTGTCAAGCAGGGCTGCATAGACTCTAATGGGATTTAGCAAAGTAATATAATTAGTCCACTCACATTTCTTATTATAGCATGCTCAAAAGATCATGTTACTATAATTGTCAATAGATCAGTGGTTACAAAAAATACTGCAGTAAAGAAGGTGGCTAAATATTTCTAAAAATATGGATTAAATCCAATTTTGCATCCCAGTTAAAGTAGACCCACTGAAAGAAATGAAACTTGTTAGCCAACATTAGCGTGCGTCCTATTGATTGCAAGGGGATTGCTGGTTGGGATGAAAATTGAATTTAGGTCTATGGTACTATATTTCTTGATGCATAATGAAATTACAAAAAGAGCTCCAACAACCATGGAGTTGAATAGAAAGGCAATAAATGACAAATACATTTTGTAAAATGTACTTTAAAACATTTTATTACATATATCCAGATACTGATATGATATCTGATTTCACTTTGATCTCTAGAAGCAGCATGAGCTCATTCCAGTTTCATCGCTAAAACATATTTAATTCACTATTTCTGGAGCTTCAACCTGCTGACACTACACATATAGTTGAAAACCAGAGAGGCACATTTCTTCAAAATTCTGTTTACTTTCTAGCACAAAAGGACTGCTACTTTACTAATTCTTTTATAAATTGCTTAACTGCTACTCAGATTATTACATCACACTGGCTGCCTCAAGATTTGTCACCAATGAAATGAAACAATCTCTGAAATACAGAGGCCAGGGCCTCACACTAACATGCTAAGATTCTTGAATTTTCAGATTGACTATGATAAATTATTTTCAGTCCCTTCTAGACAAAAAAGTCTAACAATCTTTTGTTTGACACATTAGTGCAGGTATTCGAAAGCATTCCCAAGGACTAAGTATAAAAGTACATTTAAGGAAAAAAAATGGAAAAGTGACATGCTTAACATACAATTTAGTGCTCTACAGCTTCTTTTAAAACTATTGTTTTGTGAACACTCGGTGGTAGCAATTTTACCCGCTGATCCTAAAACAGTTGATAAAGAGTGACTGAATGGTTGCCAAATGCATGTCATATGTCTGAAACAACTTACGGGTACTGCCTTATTCTTCCAGTTAAATTTTTATATCACAAGGAGAAAGCACTCGTATATCGTATCTAATGCTTGGGCTGACATTTGTCTTGACTTATTTTTCTCCTAAAATACAACTTTGCAGGAATGGGCTGAATTTGGCATGGCATGCATTAAAAAAAAAATCTGTGAAATACATGTGAAACCAAAGCAGTTAGAAATATATAGTAATTCAAGGCGGGGGGGGGAGAAGGAAAGGAAAAAAATGGGAAAAGACAGTGAATTAGAATTTGTGGAACAAAAATTCTTACAAAGAACAGTACTACCACTGAACAGAGAGTTTTAGAAAGAGCACGCTCTGGCTTTTTCACCCTCCGATTTGGAATCTGCTCACAGTACTGCCAGCTTAACCAAAAAGGATTAACTCTCATATCCAACTGAGAACACAGATAATTCTCAGTAATTGGTAAGAAATGAAGATGAATGGGGCTGAGAGATAAGGAGCAATTAGCTCATCAGCAGTTACAGCTGTGCACTCAATCCGGATCCATCTCTTGAGTCTCGGCCCCTTTTAAAGAACCCAGGCAGGAGAAACACAGGACACTTCCTCCCTCCCAAAATTAGAGGTGTACCTGCCCATCATTCTTCCCTCTTCCATTTTATTTCTTCACTGTACAACGACACCTGTCACAGCATTCTATGTAAATTACTACCTCTCCCAGGACCTGAGTCTACAGCCAATCTTCTTTTTAAACTTATGGGGGGGGGACAGAAACCAAATGACTACTGTAGACAGTCTTAAATTCCCTGTCAATCGTTTCATTATAGCAGCATCATCTGTTTGAAAATATAAGCAATTCCCTCATCTAATTATAGGGAGGATTTGAGGTTCATTAACATTGCCAAGGAAGAGATTCAGATGTGCAACTGCAGAGCTGTGCTCAGTGGCCTGCATGTGTTCTCTGTTTCCTTGTATTTGCTTTCTCAAGGACTCAAAGACTTTTTTTTTCCTGAAGCCATAAAATTAATTCTTCCTTCTAAAATAGACACATGAATCGAGAGAAAGGAAATGACTACATTTAATACTGTTCTGTTCTTGGAGGAGGCCACTTGAGAAACATATTTTCTAATCAATTGCTTTGATACTCTTTTTTTAGAGCCAAGAAAGTAGTAAGTTTAAGGGAGGCAAATGTTTCCCGCAGTCAAGAGATCTGGACTTATGATAAACATGCCTCTTACTGTTTTGAATGTTGCAAATTTTTGCAGACAAAAAGGAAGCAGAGTGTGTCAAAAGCACCCCTCCATTTTCAACACATCTTGTGGTTGTTCATAGATTATTCTATCTAAGTCCATCTTACGTTTCCTAACTGTGTTTAGAAACAGAGAACATTGAAGTCGTTCTGATTGCTTCATTTCCTTAAAGAAATAATAGCAGGAGTTCTTAAAAGTATAATTACAGTTTAAACAATGAGATTTGTTTTTGGAACATCTGTTTTGCGATCATATTATAAATGAACTCATTTCCTACCTTCCAAGTAATTTACTATTGTTGATCACTGTTTACAAGATATGTGATTCAGCTGTTAGGTAATGGCAAAAGTTCTTTGCTGATCCTTGGCAAATGCTTTAGAATGTTTGTGCAGTGTTTTTCTGACATTAATGGTTATGACCAAAGAAACTGCTAAAAAACTGTTCAGAAAAAGAGGCCATACCTATATTTCTGAGCAGCAACCTTTCTTAATTTCATTTTTTGTCTTTTTTTTCCTCCCACAGTACACATTTACATTTTGATAAAATGTAAGGCTAATGTTATACTTCCCAGACAAATGTCTTGTTTTTATTGACTTGCATGGACCTTCTCCATTTTTAACTGAAAACTCAAGCTGAAAAATATGTTTCATGCCACATGTGATAATATCTTTTTGTCACGGGAATAGCTAACATGGAAGTTTAAATTTACCTATGTGCAATTATTTCCCCGCACACCTGAAATGCCAAAGACAGTGGTGGGCATATGTAACAATGCAATGGATAAATAGCACTGTTCTCATAACAGAAGTGAATGGCAGCAGGAATTATAGACATAATCATAATATTGACAAGATATAAGATGGTTCAAAACTACTCAAACACATGTCAACAGTCCTTACAAAAATATTATAAAGGATATTTATAATGCCACCTTTTCCCATCATCCTTTAGTATTAGTCATGCTGCCTGGAGGCTTTTAGATGTTGTAGTTAGAGGACCATATATCCCCCACTTCTGTTTTAGATGGGGATGGATAAGGCTTGGAAAGTGTTGGATTACCTAAGATTAAGCTCATGCCTATAACAAGATTTAAACCAAGGACTTCCTTGTTTATAGCAGTAGATTAACTACTACACTGTATTAGTGTTCACAAGAGAGGTCCTTTGGTGTTTGAATTCACTGTATGTATGAAATTTTGCCTTGAACTCTAAGTGGTGGCCCAATGACAACTCCTGGTGTCTGCACTCATTCACAATCAGGTCTGATATCAAATGGATCACTGCTGGGGACCTTATTACAGTAAAAGCTCTCCATATGCTCTTTCTTTCCCCTGATATATTAGATGGAGGAAAACTGGAGAGACTCATACTAGGTCGTAATGTTCATTCTGAAGACTACAGAATGACCATTACTGATCTGGTCCTATAAATTGATCAATGGGTTTTCTAACCTTTTGGAAGGATAATTTTGCAGTATTAGTTGGCGGTCCTGTCAAGGCTCCAGTCCCTGCCTAGAAGGGTGAGCCGTTTGACCATTGATGTGATTCCAACGTCCTCAAACAAATCATATTTTGTTGTTCTGAAGTCAATGAAATTATTGGACCAAAGACTACAGCACAGAGGACAGAAAACCCATTGTCAGTATGAGCAACCACAGGTAAGAATCCACTGTGTATGACAGCGATGGCAGTAGAGAAATCTTACTTTTGTGCATGCCAAACAGTGGAGCCGTTTCAGGTGGTGCAACAACTTCTCTACAGGGTTTGAGAGATCAGGTGGCAGAAAATTCAAAAGCCTGCTGTGACCAATTTGCATTACATTTTCCAAATTCCAACTTGGATGCTACAGTGTAAAGAGAATGAGAGGCAGGCATAGCAGAGTCACTTTTAATCATTTTGTAATGAATATTTTTCAACCAATGTAACTTTGAGATGCAGACAAAATACTTCCAAGGTTAATGCTGATAATTTGCAAAAATCACACATGTGCAGCAGGGGTTATACATGTGTTGTTGCTTATACAGATTGTAAGAGTGAATGGGGGGCTGGATTCAAACTGATTATTATCATGGCTGGCCACGGAGATCACACAGGCCATCTATTGACACATGCATGCAGAGACAACATCCATTAAGAATGGCACAGCCCAGCTTTATGAATGTCAGGGCCTTTAGGTAGCATATCACACCTTTTTGCACACGCAGATAGGATTCATAAAGGCAATATATGGAAATCTGTTTCTGTGCAGATTTCTTTTGAGCAATCTGTATCTCTTTATATTTTAAAAATAAATTACAGAATAAACACGTAAGGGTTCTCTAATCAATACATTTAGCGGTCAGAATCCAAATGTATAATTTACAAATGTATCAGACTGTTTTTATTGAGCTGGGGCAATAAATTTTCTTCACAAATCCTAAAATGCCACAGTTGACCCATTTTGTGGCCTGGGGCATACCATTAAATGCTTCCTCACAACCATCTCTGTGTAAACTCTGGGCCATTTTCCAGCCTCTAAACTCCGTGTGCTATAATAGTTGCAAAGCTTAGTTTCAAGATACAAAATTACCAGTTTTAGTGACTGTTTCAGTTATTAGTTTGGATTGCTAAACCATATCCAGATGAGGACAGAGATATACTCCAAGCCTCATATGAAGGTTCACTACTTCACCCACCCAGATAAACACACTGTTTCTATTACTGCAGCCTCTACCACTCTATTTCATTTATTTGTGAGGAAGTAGGGGGAAATAGGGTCACTTATTTGCTTCGTCATCCTCCTCCACCTATGTTAGTGGTGTGGAACATTCACCAATTGTGGCTTTCTCTTGGCTCACTTAAAAGCATAGTGATCAGCACTGTCCTTTTTCCAGGACTTTGTTGGGGACTTTCCAACTTGTATTCTCACAATTTTCAGACTACTCAGGATTGAAAAGAAGAAAATGATGGTAATGATTGAGTGCAACCTCCCACAGATGCCTGAAGGTCAAACTAAATGATAGGTTTGGCACATTTTCAGAAAAGTTACTCCTTCATCTTTGTCATAACTCATGCTTTTCCTCACCTACATATCTTTCATTTAGCATATTTTGGGTTTTGATTGGACACTGAAAGGTAAACAGCATACAGATTTACTTTGAAAGTTTAATCACTGTGGCTTATACCATCATTTAGGAAAGCCTAATGTGGGTGCGAAAACAAGTCACTATCAGGGAAAATACACCCCCTTTAACGTCTAGTTGAATGAGTTGTCATAACTTGGTTTTTGGAAAGATCTCTACTTTCTCACATGGAAGTAGGTCAGTGTGGAGGAAGTAGAAGGGAGAGAGAGAGAAGGAAGTAGGTAAACCAGCTAGATCTGGAGGAAGTAACTGGAGTGCCAAAAGCAAAATGATTGTCAAGCAACAGGAAGTAAACTGGGGATGACAAGAAGGCCTGACTGCAGGTAGACATAAATAGCTGCAGGAAGACCAGGACCAATCTAGACCACCCCCGCCCCCCCCAAAAAAAGGGCTTTCAGTGACAAATAAGATTCTCCAATCTCAGGACCTGGCTACTCGTCCTCAGGGTGAGCAGGAGAATTCTTAGGGCATCACCTTGAACTTTACATATCCGTCTGTTTCTCTCTTAGCATATGTATCTATCTATACATCTAATCAATGTGTGTTCTAGTTTCCCTGCTGTGGGAGGCTGTTATGGAATGGTTACAATACACTGAATATTGTTTAAAGCTAAGCCTAGAGAACTTTGGTTGGAATACTCCTCTGTGTACTTAAAAGTAGAGCTTGAGAAAGTGTTAAAACCAGAGCTGAGAAAATGTGCTTTTTCCCTGTTCAGTGCAGAGCTTAGAAAACTTAATTTCCAAGCAGAGAGATTTTCTGACATTTGCTAGAGTTGGTGTTTATTATTTGATCTATGTGCCGTGAGAAACTGTGTCTGCTGTGTAGTGTTACATCAGCTAGGGCTTCCCTAGGTCTCAGGTTTGGGGCCTGAAGTATCAGGACATGGGATGCCCTACCTTGGCACCTCTATAGACAAACATGTCACTCTGCCTCATGAAAGGGTTGGTTTGAATTGCTCTAGTACATGAAGGACTGTCAAGGGTGGTTTCAGGTTCCAGTGAAATTGGGGGGGGCTCCTCAGCTGTACAGCAGCAGCAGATCTGCACACTGACCAGAGCCGCCAGTGAGTGATCACAGACTGGTCTGGTCCACTAGGTGAACGCCACCAGAAGGGAAGCACTACCAAAGCAGGAAAGGGACTTCCAGCTGTGCACAAAGGGAAGGGATCCAAAGAAAGGACTCTTCTTCTGCCTGCCTGCCTCCCTAATTTCCAGGGAGCCAGGAAGAGTCTGTGGAGACTTGGTGGTCTTCCAGGGAGCCCATCCACAGTATTGCTGAAGGCAAGGACTGTGAGCGGGTGAAAGAGAAGTAAGGCAGCCATTTGGTGTAGCAAGCAGGAGGGAAATGAGAGAGGGCATCCAGAGCCTACAGAAACATGTAGCTTGGCTTGGCCGGAGGTCAGGCGGCTTTGCTTGGTAGCTGCAGGAAAATTGCTCGGGAATGTGGCTTCCTTTTTTGGGTATCCCAGCATTAATTGTGAGCCCTTGGTGACCAGCTACAAATCTTTACGTGGGATTTCAAATCTGGTATATCTTTATTTTCTTTGAATTTCAGTGATCTTACAATAGATGTCAAAAACAATCAAATAATTATACTACCAAAAGACAAGGAAGGAAGGAAGGAAGGAAGGAAGGAAGGAAGGAAGGAAGGAAGGAAGGACGGAAGGACGGAAGAAGCAACACAGTCAGGCCCCACCGAGTCCTGAATCCATGCAGGATATTTCATGCCTATTTAATTGGAGTCCACTCCTGAAAGGTCAACTAAAGGAAATACAAGCCAAAGAATGTGCTCCTATATCCCTTTTCATCCTAGATAGCTTGCTTTAAACTGAGAAATACAATTCTAGAAGTCATGTTTTTTCTATTAAAAATATAATTACAAAAATAAAATAGTTTTGAGCTTATTTAAATGTGACCTTGCTCTTTGAAAAACATTCAGTTTTAATATCACGCTGTTACAAACAGTACAGTTTTGAAGGCTAGGTTATGTTGCTTTTACTTTAAACAACCCAGCCAAAATAATTTATCTCTACTCTGCTGCGTGAGAAGTTGCCACTAAAAAGAATCTAGGACATTTTTCCTTCTTATCTGCAGTATAGCTGGTATCAGCCAACCTGTCACAAGACAGTGCTTGATATAAACAAGAGATTGCAAAGACATCTCAGTAATCAATATTAGGATGGCTACAGTATGGAAGCTCTAACCACTGCATATCATTTGTCTCAGCATCTATTTCTATGACCAAATGAAGCATTAATTCAAATCATAAATCTATGGTGATTTAAAACTGGGAATGAGCACCTGCCTGCTTTAATGATTTATTTTGTACATTTCAGTAAGCAGGAGATTTGTCCATATGAACTGACAGGTCACCTTCAGATGCCAGTACTAGACTGTTTATCACCATGCAGACTAGCATCTCATCGTAGCAAGTAAATATTAAACGAAAGGAATTCAACTGATTGTGAAAAGACGAGAACAAGTATTATAGCCATAATAATACTACATTCAGATTTCCATGTGGATTTCCTGTTTACTATCTTGCAAGATTATGGCTACATAAAAATAAGGAAATGATAAAATATTTCTTATTAATACAATTTTCATCATTAGAACACAGATTTTTACTGATGCTATTTTTTTTTTTAGAGCACCCACATCCGTAGTCTCTCTACCTTCCCCCAATAGATAGATATATAGCTACATAGATAGATCAAAGCACAGAACGGAGAGCAATTTGAGAATGCCATGGGGAACTCTTGTTCAGCTTCTGGGAGAACCCTTGGTCCCTTAGCTAAGAACAGAAGGGAGGTCATTTTTAGACCCTTTTTGGTAGGCACAAACCAACTGAGATTTGCCATTTCATCAAATAGTGACTTCTAAGTTGTGTCCATAACTACAGTGATAGTGAGCTACATATGAACTGACAGGTCACCTTCACCTTAGGGAGGCCGTATGCAGCTCACGAGAGACTCTTACCCCACCCCAATTCAGATTCAAATGTGTGGGCAGGGGGAGAGAACTAGCCTCAATCTTATCCCTGTAAACATCAGAAAGTTTACAGGGCAATGTGAACCATCTGTACCCTCCCTGTCTCCTGTCTTCCTCCCGTGCAACTCCAGAGAGTGGATTGGCAGATTCTGGCTTTACTTTTCTTTAACCACTGTCTGTCTGCACACTGCAAGGGAAAAGGAGAAGGAGTATATGCAAGCTGTCCTGAAGAGAGAAGCTTGCCTGTGATCACCGATCTCCTCCCTAACAAGCCTACAACCAAGCTTCTAATGAATCCTAGAGCTTTCTAAAATATATTTTAAAAACTGCTCTTACTAGGCAGGATACAGTATCTGATAAGGAAGGAAGGTTTGTCACACTGGTGTACCGCATTGTACTTCAGGCCTTATGATGCAATCCTATACATGATTTCCCACAAACAAGAGAGTTTGGAGAATATATACAGAACTAAAGACTTATTGTACAGATTCCTAAAATGTTAACAGCTATGCGTTACATAACTTCATCTCCTTACTCCTTTCCCAGAATCCCTTTTGCCAAACACACTGGTCTGCTCTCTTCTTTTCTGACCATTTTCTTCCTTGTTTTTTTTTTCCCCATACAGTGTGCTCAGGCATATATCCTACACTCAGGAAAAATATTGGTAGTGTCACTGTGGCCATCAGGCAGTCATTGTCCACTTATTTCAAAGGCCAAAGTTTGCATCAAAAATATTTTAAAATCTTTTGCCAAAAAAAAAAGGGCAGGAATTGTTCCTATTTATCTAATACACACCTATATAAATTTTCTAAAGAGGATATTATAGAGAAAGACAAGAGACAGAAGTATGATATGAAAATGAAAGTGCTGTTGCTGGGGAGGGATGGGAGGTTGCAGAGTATCTTCCTTGTTCATAATAGAAAACCAGAAGCAAATATGCCTACTTTGAGAGTTATTTTTAGGTAAAAAAGAACAATATGTATTTTATTAACAAATGCCAGTTGACATTTATATCCTAGCTACATGGTTCCAGTAACCAGTTAGGATAAATTAAATCACAATATGACCATTAAGCACAAATTATAATTAAAATATCTAGGTAGGCTAGCAGAAAAAAAAAAGCTTGCTCTAAATTTGCTCTTGATTCTTCACATGGTTGAATTTGCCATATAGTAAACACAGGTGTCATTGTCAACATAAAGAATAATGGTTCTCCTATAGCCCCTATTGTTTACTATGACAATAGATAGTTAGTCTCATTGTCAAACACGGATTGATTCAGTTCTATTATTAGTCTTTATTCACAGGGCTGTGTGGGGAGGGGTATGGAATGGCTGTATCAGGCTGACAGAAATGGTCTTATCCCAACATTCCCAGCACAGACAAAATAGTACAAGATATTTTTAAAAAATGCTTACTGTAAGAAAGTGTGTAGAATTATTGGGGTCTGAGGTGTTTTAAAGCATGAGAAGACAGGATGGAAAAAATTAATTATACTTTGAAAAATTAAGTTTATATTAACAGCAATTCTAAAAGTGTTAAAAATAATATTTATTGTAACTCAATTTTTGATAATTTACATTGTTTTATGTAACTGTAGCTCTTCAAGTACAAATCTGTGCATACCTACATAAAGGTGAACTACCATATTTGTGCAACACCATATTTAAGTCTCATCTAAACTAAATATTTTAGTAAGTGATCTGCCTCCTCATGTAAGTAATGTATGTATGTATGTAATTTATACCGCATATTTCTCCCAGTATAAAACTCAAGGTAGCTCATAATATATATCTGCCTTAAATCATCCTATCAGTGGCCCTTCATGATTATCACCTTCATCAAGATTGGAAATGGTAAGAACACAACAAAGTATATGTCCTCCCCAAACATATGGAAATGTGGGCCCCAAGGATTTGTGATCCTTGCCCAATCCAGAGCTGACCTGGGAGTATTAACAGTTCCAATGGGAGGCCAAAAGATCTCCATAAGGAGTGTCCCATTTCCAAAACAGTCAGCATCAGAGCCAGAATCCATTTATGTGCAATGGTGCTCAATCTGCTGAGGTCATCAGTGAGAAGACTGTTGTTAGCCACCAAGTGAATGGTAGCAAAATCTATACGGTGGATGATTCACCATTCAATGGCCAACATGCTAACACGTAGTAATGAGGTAAATTAGGTGTTGCCTTGCTTGGTCAGATAGAAAACTACAGTGATACTGTCCACTGCAAGTTGCACTCTTCTCACATATAATATGAGTTCAAAAGCCTAAGTGTCTTTGCTATGAGAAAGTTTGAGGGTATTTATATGTAAATATTTCTTGGTTCTGAACCAACAGTCTCAAATTCAGAAACTATTGGCACAAAAAAAAAAGACCCCCACCACTGTCACCTTTTGAAGCACCTGTAGTCACTGTGTTTGATACAGTGGTAGAGGAAAAGGCATCCTCACACTAAGATTTTGTTGATCAGTCAAGCAGATGAGCACTTCTCTGCCACAGGAGGATATGAAAAGCATGATACACCATGGGTCAAGATCAGAAGTCCAAAGGAATCAGTGCTGGCTCTACTGAACATCAGAGCAAATGGAAGGTACTATTACCACAGCTGCAGATGTAACGTCCAAGAGCTTTTGAGTATAAATAGCAGGAGTTGTTTTTGAAGTGTCTTTACAGTGATCTAGTTATTATCACTGTGAGTTAATATTTCAAGATAAGTAAGCTTTCACTGCCATTTAGTCCAACACTGCCCCAATATATTAAAGAGGATATGTTAGCATCAAATGAGATTTTTTTTAAAAAGTATTGATAGGCCTAGGACCTTAAGGGCATGGCAGGTGAAGGTGACATATCCAGAGGAAGTGGGCAGAATTCCCTACAATTAGCCCATCTGTGAAAAATCTCCCAGCAAAAGATGTACCATCATAGGCAGCATGACTCTAGTGAACATCCAAGGTACTATAGAAAGGTAAGCCAGGGTCTATAGCAATGTGATGAAAATGATGGCATTTCAAAGAAATAGCCATATGAAAGTACACATTATGCAGATCTCTTGAAGAAGAAAAATATTGCTCAAGGTTATTGTCTGAAAATTGGTGTGCAAAACAAATATATTCAAATCTCTTAGATGTAATCTGGGTCATCTCACTTCAAGAGAAACAAAGCCCAAGAGTGGCATTTCTCAGGGAAAGCTACTGCAAAACCTCTATGTGAACAAAACTGTCCACTTCTTCAAGTAGAGGAACTGAAAGTGATGTTACTATGGCAAACTTGGTTGGAGAAGAAATACAGTATTCTATTGGATAACCTATGAAAACTATTTTTAGAATTCAACTATCTGTACTGATTCATTTCCAGGCCTTCTGGCACTTGGCCAGAGGACCTCTGAAAACACTTGACAGAGATGGAGGGGATGCAGGGGAGAATCTTGCAGCAAACACATTGCTTGGACAAGTAAGAGAGGTGCCCACAAAAACCTTCAGTGGGGAGATTTCAAGTAGGGCAGCTTTACATCAAAATTTATACCTGGAAACAATGCCTTAGCAGTCAATGCCCATTCTGCAAGTGATGTCCTTGTGAAACCTATTCAGAGTTTCAAGGAGGAGGTCCTCACCTTCAGTCTGAACTACATTTTTTACAGCCAGGTGATCAGAGTCAAGCAGGGGAGAGTAATGAAAGTAATTAGTACCTTAAAGCTTGAATCTGGTATGTTTTGCATGTTTAGTAATCAAAGCATCTTCATACTGAACTGTCTGACTGAAGGAAAAGTAGAACTCATATGCGTTCAATACACTTCTGTTTTTAAAAGAATGGCATACATCAATTATGGTATACAGCATGCTGCTATATACAATTATGTAACCAAAAATAGGGTCGTGTCTAAACAAGAATGTATGAATTCTTTATCCAGCAACATCTAAGTTCAGAACTGTAGTGTATGTATGTTGGATCTTCTGGCCTTGATTCCACAGAAATTTCTAATACAATGTTTCTTGTATTGAATAGTTTTGTCCTTTGTTTTGTCAGACACCTCATACAAGATGAGATGTGTTCTATACAACTAGGTTTTCACAGTTAGCAATATGTCTACTGAAGGAAAGGCTGAATACACAAGGGTGTGTTGAATTCACTTCTGTTTTAATATGGATGGCACAGGTCAATTATGTCACATGGAATACTGGTATATTCAAATGTCTATGCAAAAATAGGGTACTCAACCAAGGCAGTCAAAGTGATAGCAGAAAAATCACTTACAGGTATCTGGGCCAAGGTTGAAGTAAACTAGATGGGCACCTGCATGGCTGAATAAATATGTCAGCTTACAGGAAGAGATGTTAACTGGCAAGCTTTTCAAAGGCACATGAGGGAGCAGGGTTGCTTGTACCTGGGTCACGAAGCCTGGGGCCCAAAGACCTTCAGGGGTCTCAAAACTATAGCTGATGGGTAAACATCCATTCTATGAGGGGTAGGTGTCCTGTAGTATTTCCCATGGGATTGAGAGGAGCAGAGTCACATGAAAAACTTATAAAAAAGTGGGGAGACAGGTTATTTTTCCCTGAACGTGTAATCATAACAGTGAAAAGGAGACTGACACAGTTCTGTAGGCATTGAGAGGGAACTGCTCATCAGATCAGAATGAGTCTGAGGTATCAGTCAGGACTGGAAAACTGCGGTTCAGGCAATTTTCAGATTTCTCTCACAGGAATGGATTCAACCATAGCAATGGTAGTAAATAAAATTTAAAAGTCCCAGAAACAAAAGGGGTGACAATTGAGGTTCTAATGATGTTGGAGTTGATTGGTGGATATATGCATTTCCCTTCTTATATCTGGACAGTGAAGAAGCAATAGGGTGGGAACTTGAAGCTAGCTAGCTACCTTGCTGTTGTCACCACTCCTCCTCCTCCTCTTCCTCCTCCTTGTGTGGTTCAGAACAGGTTATTAACCCAAGCTGAGCAATTTATAACAATATACCAGGAGTAGGAGGAAAATCATTGGTAATGATACTAACATTGGTAATGGTACTAACTTTGAGACTTATGATTGGGAAGGTCCAGACCACAACTCCAGCACAGGGGAACTCCACACAAGAAAGGTAATGGCATCTCCTTGACTCTTTCTGATCTGGCCATGACGACCTTTGGAAATAATGATTTCTGACAAATTTTTGAGGCTGCAAAATACAAACATTTGGGATGACAATGCCTGTGGCCAAAATGACACAAGCCCATAACTTTACCTTCAAACTGGACTGCAGATTTCTGTGAAAATGAAGGGGAAAGGCATAGTAGAAGACACATGGTTCAGATTTGTGTGTATGTGTATGTCTATGAGCCTTCAAGTTGACTGTCAACTTACAGCAACCCCATGAACTTCATAGAGTTTTCTCAGGCAAGGAATATTCAGAGGTGGTTTTGCCAGTTCCTTCCTCTGAAAGCCTACAGCAGCTAGCATTTGTTGGTGGTCTCCCATCCAAGTACTAACCAGGGTTGACACTGCTTAGCTTCCAAGATCAGACAGGATCTAGTGCCTTTAGGTACTTAGACACTAATATTTCACATATAAAAACTGGGACATATGTGGCCAGGCAACATCACACTGTAGTCAGGATGACTGAAGTCCACAATAATAAGAAAGAATAAGGGAGGAGGAGGAGGGGAACACACAAGCTAGGTAAGGCTGCAGGAATTTGCTTTTGCTTGAACCTACTGGGAAGGGCAAGTTGGGGCATTTGGGCTGCGCAGCAGTCTCCCATCCATATACTAACCAGAACTGACCCTGCCTAGCTTCCAAATTCAGATGGGATCTGGTATCTTTAAGGTATTTCCAGCTTCCAAACAGAATAAGAATACTGAGTGGTTTTCAAAGGGTAGTAGTTTGTTCCTACATAAAACACAATTACGAAATAGCATCTTCAAGGCCATAACCCCTGAGTTGCTGTCAAAAAGCATATGAAGAAAATGCAGCATAAGATATAGTAAAAAGAGTAACGTGGAAGAAGGAAAAGAAACAGTAACTAGACACATTCAGAAAAAAAAATGGAAAAAGTTCCTGAAGAGGCTAACAAAGCAGCAATCAAAAATGAACTGAGGATTTGCATAGGGATGGTAACTTAAGGCATGCACAGAGAGGTAGGATTCCTGTCAAAATGTGTCTCAGGGCAGGTGTATTGCTCATATGTATTATGGTTTAAAGATAGATTCTGAGTCTGGATAATCCTAATCCTGGCCATAATCCTAGGTTCACAGATAACTCAAAGGTACATCTTTCTGTTTCATTTACCTTCTTTTACAAAGGGAGACTCTAATCCAAGGTCACATTTCCCCTCTCCTTTCAGTGATGTGCAAATGTGGACACTAAAACAAATGAAATAATCTGTGCGGCTGTTTTCTTTAAATTATCTTTACACTACCTGGAGTATTCATTTACTATTTTGATATAATAGATTAAAAGTTGCCCTAGTAGCAATCAACATGACCTCCCTTCCCTCAATCTTGGGATCAAAAAGAAGACATTATAATAAGGTAATTAGCTTCCAGAATGCTATTGGCCATCAGAATAACAATGTTCAAGTCAACTAAAGAAGAGAGAGTTCAGGAAAACTTCAAGTGAAGGGGGCAACTGGAGAACTGAGATATAAAAATTATGGCCAGGCCCCCAATAAACGGTGAAGCTGTGACCAATAACGTATGGGGAGGGGGACTTTAAAGGCTAATGGCTGGGTGGAGACTAAGAGCAATTAGACTTCTAGTAATCAGATTGATTCTCACCTCATTTTCTCTTGTTGCCTTTGTTTATCCTTCAATATCAGATTGTTAGTGGATTGTTAGTACTTTTTATTTTAGATTGCATATATATCTACCATTTAAATGTTTTGAGAACAAATAAATCCATTAAACACAGCATTATAACAACCTGAATATACGGTCAGCCCTTCACATTTGTGGGTTTCACTTTTGCAGATTTGATTATTCATGGATTATTTGTTGTCACCTCTGCTGCCTCCCTATGCCATTTTTAATAGGGACTGCAAGCTTCATAGGACTGAGAAACTGTGACCAAGGCTTGAAAGTCTCTCTTAAAAATGGTATGGGGCAGCAGTGGAGGTGGCAGTAAGCCTCACCAGCCCTCCACTTCTGCCTTGTGAAGGAACCCTGATGCCTCAAAAGAATCCATAGTGGGTTGAATATGGTCATTGTACTTTTTTGTGTGTTAAATATGGTTTGGGAAAGCCTAGAGTTATTCACGGTTTCTTCACTTTCACGAGGATCCTGTGCCCCTAAACCTAGTGAATGTGGAGGGATGACTGTAGTTCTATTTTAAAAAAATATGGAAGAAAGTGTACAAGAGCTTAGAATTCAACAATTAAATGCTACTCATTACTAGCAGAACTTGTCATCCTTAATGCTGCCCTTTGCATTTCTGGCAAGATTCAAAAAGCAAGAAAGAAAGAATAAACATGCTACTTTGTAATCAATCATTTTACTTTTTGCAAGTTAAAAACAGAAGATATTTGATCATGGTATTTCTTTCCCCAATCACTTAAAAACAATCACTTAAAAACAATCATTTAAAAATTCTCCCCTTTGAAATAACACTTGGACCTCTATTTCTTGTTGCACTTATTATTGCCTCCTTCCTTTAAAACTGCTTTCACTGATGAGTATCACCACTGTGGGCAAAGCTACCTTCGCTATCCTCAAAACAGCTTCTCTAAGTGTACCTGTAATTCCTCACCCCCGCAAGACAACTGCTGAAACATTAACAGAAATGGGAAGGAAAAACTGTCCTCAGAATCTGCTGACATGTGCACATTTGTTCCTTTTGTTCTTGGCTACAAGTTAAATAATAAATATGTACAGGAAGATTCAGAACAAAAAAGTTGTCAAGTTGTCAACCTTAAGAATAACCTCAAAAATTTGCAGAATACAAAAAGAGGAATATATTAGATTGTCATGTCTGTTTTATGTCTAGGCGACCTCTGCCATGTACAATAGTTAACAGTACTAAAACTCAGCTTTCAGTTCCCTCTCTACATTTATCTCAGAGAATGAAGGGAGCCATTACAATGGAATGACTTTAAAAGCTACTGTTGCTATTACTGCTTAGCAAAACAAATGGGTTACATGCATAAACACATCATGTTTGTCCTGCATCGTACAAAACAAAAAGTGCTGCTAATATCTCCGAATATCTAACATAGAGGTATGGGAGAACAGATTCCATTTAGAAACGCAGCTACATAAAAAAAAACATACAATATTTTCAAACTTTGCTTTATTTGTTCCCTCAGTTCTAGGCCTGCAAGAACAAAATGTTTTTCCTTCTACCCACCAGCTTAGATTGTATTATTCCATGGGACACTAGTAACTATGAATTAATATTATTCTCTTTCTTTCTTTCTTTAACTTATCTAGAATGGGCTATTAAGCTGAACTGAACACTTTCAGTAGGACTGTGGAATATTTTGATTTGACACTTTCCATGAAAAGTGAGCATTCAAATGTTTGGATTTTTTAACTATATATTATATATATACTATGTTGATATTGCAAGGAACCACATGCAAAAGGAGTATTTCTTACAGTAGCAGCAAAAGCGTGTTAGTGTAAGTAATGTAGAATCTGGCTGAAAGGAATATAAAAACTAAAAGGAAGTTCCACACACACTCGCCATCAAAGGGCAAGAATCGGTAGCATTACTTAATATGATTTTTTTAAAGAGTAAGAGTTCTTTTGTTAGAAACTTACCCACACTAGAATTCAGATCGCCATTCTCGGATTCTGCTCCATGCTGATTATTACTGGCATGATAGTTCGACATAGCTTCTAATTTAATTTTTTTCACCTTCATTGCTTCTGCAATGGCTGCATTGGTGGCAGCTGCTGCTGCTGCTGCTGCAGCTGTCAGACCTAAAAAGAGACAGGAACGAAACTAATGAAATCATAACTTCTACCAACTTTCCATCCGTACTGATATTCTCGCATCATCTCCAGTCAAAGAACCTTGAAGAAACTAAAAGTGAAAGGATTTTTTTTTGTCTTGCTAGGCCCTTTCCGCACCATGGTATTAAAACAGTGCAGAGCGACCTCCGACGGAGGTCTTCTGCACCATGGAGTGGATTGGGGCGGACTATTTTTCGTAGTTCCGCACTTCAATCCGCTCCAAAGTGAACGGAACTGGTGGCGCGGCATGTTTTTTAAAAACCTCTTTTCAGAGGTTTTTAAAAAGCATGGAGTGTGCAGTCCCGTGCAACTCCGTCGCCGCGCTCTGGTGCAGATTTGCAGGCACGCACTAGTGCGTGCCTGCAGATCTGCTGGAGGCAGGCTTTAGGCTGGCGAGCTTGTCCGGTTGGTGGAGAGCCTCCACCAGCCGGAAGCCACCATTTTGGACACCGAGGCCGCCATTTTGGACACCGGAGAACTGTGGAACAGCGAGATCGCGCTGCTCCGCATGGCGACGGAATTACCCGGCTGCCAGTAAGCTCCGTTTCCCCCTCCACGTGCGGAAAGGGCCCTAATGACTGTTAATAAAGCTGTTGTTTCATCCTGTTCTTGTATCTTATTAAAATAGATACAGTCAAATTTCGAACGCACTACTCAAACAAATGTGTCTTAAGTTAGTACCAAGAAATTTCATCAGTTTTTGAAATGTGTGCTAACATTTAGTTCTAGCCTGTTGCTTGTTTATTCACCAAGTAATTGGTGCAAGCCAGAGCTCACTAACTTAAGGGAAGATATGCTCATTCCAAATCAAAAATATTTTTAAAAGATTCATTTTAACACAGATATTGCACATGGGAATTTTTTTATTATTTTCTTAGCTACGCCAGAGCCCATAAAAAATTGAGAGTTAGTGTGGTGTAAGTGGTTTGAGCATCAGACTACAAGTCAGTAGATGAGGGTTCGAATCTCTGCACCCACTGAGTGACCTTGGACAAGTCACATTCCCTCAGCTTCAGAGGAAGACAAAAGCAGCACCCTCTGAACCATTTTCGTCAAAAAAAAACCTATCATAGGTTCACCTTAGGGTTGCCATAAGTCAGAAATGACTTTGAGGTACACAACAACAACGTATCAGCGACCACTGACTCCCTTAAACTTCAACTGAAACGTTAAAGCAAAATAAAAGTCTATTTTTGATGTTGCAGTCCATATTCCAAATGCAAACAAGCAGATCCTTAACAGAGAAGATAATAGTGATGACCCATCTGATGGCTTATCTCCTTATTCTAGATCTCTGCCAGTGTTAGATCCCAAATTACTCCCATAAACATTGTAATCCAGTTTTGTTTATAGCAGACTATGGCCCTTTCCACACGGGGTTATTACTGTGGGTTACTGTGTTGTAGCATTGAACTGTACTGCATGTGGGAGCAAATTAGCTTGGCTTTATTTTCTGTCATTCTGCACGGAATTCCGTGATAATGTACCGCCATGTGGTAGAAAAGTGCGCTATTTGAAAACCAGAATAAATCCGAACCACATTCTGACATTGAAGCAAATTCAGATTTTCGCAGTGATGCAGAAACATACATTCGCACCAATGCACATTGGTGGGCAGCAATGGGCTGGCTGTGGGAATGGGAAGTAGTATGTACGGTATTTGCTGGTATTAGGCACACTGGCATAAGACACACCGTATTTTCCGGCTGCATTCTTTAGGGAAAAAAAAATTTAGTACCCATCTCCCATTCCGTTCCCTGCACCTGCTGGCTACCCCCTCCCGCACCTCTCCAGGTCCGTTTGTCAACCCCATGTACCTCTCTGCACATGCTCACCAACCCCACGCTCCTCTCTGTGAACGCTCGCCACCTGCACACACCTTTCCACAATTGATCACCAGCCACACATACCCCTCCATGCCCAACTGCCACTCCCACACGCCTCTCCGTGCACACTTGCCAGCCCCACACACCTCTCTGAGCCCAATCCAAAGAAATTGATGGTACCATTAGAAAAGATTATTGGAATTTTTTTTCCAACAGGAACCATTGTGCTGCATTCTATCCCACTCCTCAAATCTCCAACAGTTAAAAGATACTTTTCAGGTGCTTCAGAAGGTTGGGGGAGAGGAAACGGAAATGTCTGCACATGGCCCTTTGGATCCTTGAAAGAAATAGAGTTCCTTTTTTTTTTCCAGAAAAAAGTGAGGGGCAAATAATGATCTGGATCCAAAGTAGTAATCATACCAGAACATCAAAAAAAAAAAAGTATTCCTTTCAAATATCTGTGATAGCTATTTGGCAGGGAAGGGAAAAAAACAAATGGATCCATGACTTTCTTAGTCTAAAAGGGCAGTGTGTATACTGTTCACACACTAAAGCAAGAGACTTCATTTCTGAGGCACATTCTGAAACGGACTGCTAACAATGCTGTATGATTTCGTTAGGCAAAAACCCTCCTGTTGTCAGAAATGAAACATGTCTTAGGGGTCTAGCAAGCAGGTTTTAAAAGGGAAACTGATGGTTTAAAATAATATTTTGCTATTTTTCTATAAACAAATACCCCTTTGTATGATTTCCCCCCCCACAAAGCATAGGAATTGAGACTGAGCAACAGATTTACTTCCCAACCTCAATTATCCAGTTATCTCCCTATGCCCTGACACTTGTCTGAAGTCACATGGAAATATTTTATTCATTTATTCATTCATATTATTTATCC
The DNA here is from genome assembly GCA_948472985.1 of Iguana delicatissima. Classification (NCBI taxonomy): domain Eukaryota; kingdom Metazoa; phylum Chordata; class Lepidosauria; order Squamata; family Iguanidae; genus Iguana; species Iguana delicatissima. The sequence goes on from CAOKZL010000112.1 coordinate 562,462, forward strand.
CCCACTTTTCCACATTAGTGGAGTCTGACAGTATTGGTCAGCTCATTCAGCCTGGCAGAGATAAGATGCAGCTGCCTTCTAAATCAGAAGTAAGATGATGCCCATCCCAAGCACAAGTGGGAGAACCTATGATTTGTTTCAGCCCTCTACTTGCTAGGTACAAACCAGGAGCCAAAAGAAACCTCTGCATCCTCTCCCTGAATCTGACCATGAGAAGGACAAGGTAGGCTTGCCTCTGCACTTCCAAAGCAGATGGAGCTCAAGCAACAGTATGCATCTGCCAGCCCTTGCCAGCTCCAGGCTGGAAAAGGGAGAGTGGCAGCAAGGAGGCCTTTATCTGGAGTTCCTCTCATTCCTTAGGTGTAGAAGGAAGTAAAGCCAACATGCCTCCACCACTTCCAACACCTCTGAGATGAAGAAGAATGATGGAGGAATGGAGAATTATCTCTGTACCAGAATCCCTCAGCCAACATGGTCCTGCACCTGCCCCAGCCTACACCTCATCTATCCAGAGAATGAAAGGAAACCCACATGGTTTGACAGACCCTAACTGACTCTGAACTAGAAGGAAGTGATACAGATGCTTCTGTATCCTTCTGGCCACCTCCAGCTTTTCAAAAATGTAGCAAGAGATCAGGGATAAGACCCTTGCTCCACAGGGCATGGACATTTCTTGGCAAGGACAAATATTTGGTTTGTCACCAAAGCTGTCCAAAAGGAGTTGATCCCTGTACATAAACGTTTGTCCCAACCAGCTTAAACACAAACCAATTCATAAGTCTTCTGTGCAGCATAGGAAGGTTCCTGGCACTCCCTGCCCTAGCAAGCCCCAGCCAGACCTGAGATCCAGGAAGTGCAGAGGCCTCCTAAATTGTGCCAGGCTACACCACTGCTGTGTCTGGAAGATACTGCTTCAAGAAACAGAAGCTGCAGATCCACAACAATCTAGTTCCTGTTACTAGCCCAATCAGTTACAAAACCATGCAGCTAGGAATGGAAAAGCTGAAGTTGTAGTTCCGTGCTGCACCACTGAGACTCATCAGTATAACAGAAAGGTTAAGATGTGAACTTATCACATTTTCCTTCCAAACGTTTATTGTGCCTATTTGTTTCATGTTCCCCAGGCCATTTGGACCAAGTATGCTGGTTGCTATTAAAAATGTTAGATGAAAACAGTCAATCTACAAAAGCAATTATCACACACACACACACACACACACACACACACACACACACAGTACAGTAATAAGTATTTATTTTTTGCTGCTGGTATTCGTTCCCCAAAATATAAAAGAAAAGAAGTGTCAAAAAAAGTCAGCCTATTACAGTAGCTGGCAGTGGTTATCATTAATATTCTGAAATTGATAAGCTGTTTATGTCTGGCATTCTTCCTGCTGATTATTCAGTGAGACAGGCCACTTTATAAATATCTCATCACTCCAGCGTCACACAAATTTCATCGACAGTGCTCCTGCACAGCTATTAGCAATATGAATCTAACCATTACAAGAGGGAGGAAAAATCGAACATGTGGCATTAATACGCAGTCCTGGTTCCTAACCATCTGATAGGCAGATGGTGTAAAGTGGATTCTCCAGCTGAAATGAAGGGGCACATCATTTAAAACCTTGTTTGCATTCTAACTGATATCAGTGCCATATTGATATACATGATACATCATGGCAGTATTTGAACAATCTAGTTTGTTTCAGTCATAAATGTTTACAGCCTTGTTTTTTATCTTTAGAAGCATGTTCTGAAGCGCATATTTTTAATTTATGAAATCTATTGTTTACTTCTGTGGAACTAGAAGATTAGCAAGACACAGGAATATGCAATTGCTTCCACCACTACCAAAGGATGACTAAAGTACATGGTAGTAGGTGCATTTTTTCCCTCAATAAAGATGGTTAGTAAAGGAATTAAAAAATTAGCTTAGGCATGTTATGCATTAAATACATTTATTCATTAAACCTCCCAGCTTTCACCCCATGTGACATACTTAGAAGTTTAATGCTTTAACACAGCTATTCATTTAAAGCTCTCCCTGTGTGCAATTAATCTTGTCCAACAATTTAATTCAAAAAGCAAAACATCAAAAAAGTAAAGTTCAATTCAACAATTGTGGTTCTGAAGTAATCTCCCCCACCGCTGACAGTTCCTATAGACTCATTGGAAAAAGTCTGTTCAAGGTGTCTTGTAAAAGCTGGGTGAGCCTGAATTATAACTCAATTCAAAGCTCTTCAAATCTTAGTAACGACTCAGGTCTTAGCTTAGGTAGCGACCTGAAGGGGAAAAAAGCAAACACTGAATGCACTACTTTTACAAATCTTCTTCACTACAGTGCTGTCCAAAAGTTTGCACACATCTAGGAAAACTGAACCTGAAGAGTCAAATTTATGAAGTTTGAAAAATGATGGTTTGTGAGTTTTGTTTTTTTACAAAATGATTACTAATGTTCATGTCCCACATAAACACTAACAGAGCAAGAGGTCCACTTGATACTAAAACCAACATTTTCAAGTAGAAAACATCTGTGAGTATGACTTTCCCTATACAAATGTTTCTTCTCTGTGACACCTGCCCAATCAAAGATGTGGTCTGAGACCATTTTTGGTTTGAAAGAAATTTGTGGGCCTTCTCCTTATCATTCATCAAATATGGCAAAATTGCATTCTGTATCCTTCTTCTTTTTTAGTTAAAATAAAATAAAATAAAAACAAAACTAAGCTTTTTTGAAAAACCTTGGGGAGGATGCTTGGGAGTTAAAAAACATTCTTACGAGGCTTCATTTGGTCTGTGGCCACACTCTTCCAAATTCTGTCTTAATTGTTACTGTTAATTCCATGTTCATATTAACAGCAGTCTTTATTTTCTGGTATCTATCCATAAAAAGTCCCTTGCTGTATTTTTGTGTTTATGTCTAGTTTGAGTTGCTTGAATCCCTATATATCAGAGCTCAAATTCCCCTCTAGGATCTACAAAAGTTAAACACTAGAGGGTAGACGAACATACCATCTAGTGCCAAGGTATGCAAAACAGTAAGTCCTTATGTAGTATAGAATCACAGAGTTGGAAGGGATCACAAGGACCATCCAGTCCACACTCCTGCTGTGTAGGAACACATAATCAAAGCCCTACCAAAGGATGGCCATCCAGCCCCTGTTTAAAACCTCCAAAGAAGGAAATTCCACCACACTCTGAGGCAGTATATTCCACTGTTTAACAGCTCTTACCATCAGTAAGTTCTTCCTAGAGTTTAGGTGGAATCTCTTTTTCTGTAGTTTGAACCCACTGCTCCATTTCCTACAGAATCTCTGCACTAGACAGTTACAGCACTATGATTCCACTTTCAACGTCCTATGGAATCCTGGGGTTCGCATTTTCAGAGGGGCCACCTGGCCCCTCCCGAAACTGCAAACCCCAGGATTCCATAGGATGTTGAAAGTGGAATCACAGAGCTATAACAGTCAAGTGCGGAAATGGCCTCAGTCTCTGGAGCATCAGAAAACGAGTTTGCAGCTTACCATCCTGTATAGTGTAGCTGCCAGTGTCTATTTTAAATTGTCCTAAACAAAAGTGAGGAGAAAGGCATTTTCTAGTATGCCCTTTTCTGACAGAACAAACTAATACATGTTTATTTGAAAGGAAGTTCCACTGTAATCAGTACAGCTTCTTCTTGGGTAAGACAGTATAGGACTGCATCCTAAGAGTAAAAATAACCTGCCGGCTTTTAAATCTGTAGAAGGTAGAAAGTCCCAGAGTTAATTGTGCTGTATCCAGACACAGACACATTTAAAGTAGACTCATGTTAATCATTACTAGTGGATGTCCCATTAATTTCAATTAGTAGATTTAAATGAAACCCTTAGATTTCAAATGGATCTACTCTAAGCATGATTAGGCCTAGGCCCAACCTAGTGAATAAAGTGGCTGCATTAAAATCTCTCAGGTTACATCAAAGTGTTTAAAAGGAAGGTTAGAACAGGACAACTGGACCACATAAACTGCAAAAATTCCCACTGGTTTTGTCATCATCATCATCACCATCATCATCATCATTTGAACAATTCTCCTTAATAAGGTACACCTGCTCCTTCATGGAAACCTAACCTAACAGAATACAGAAGATGAAATAATTTTGTTTTTGAAACCACAGGACTTCACATATCTACTCTCACGTGTACTGCAACAGAAGCCTTCCACAGAAGTCTTTTTTTTCCCCAGAGGGGAAAAATAGCATTTTAAAATTAAATGAAAAAGGCATTACTGTTTCCTCTTACTGATTTCCATGGAATTTCAACATGACTAACTTCCTGTGGAATGAAACTGATTGGTTTAACGAATATTTTAAAACAATTTGTTCTCCTTTCAAATCACTATTAAGATTTAGTCACATAATACCCTTCAGTTTCAAAAAGTATGCCAATAGTTAAAATGAAAGCAAGTGTCCTTCCTCTGTTAGCACAATCAGAATTAAACTATATATAATAAACAGATGCCAAGAAACAATGACTACATTTTCTAGGCAGAGTCTCAAATATCTCAGATGTGCATATAGAATCAAAACAATTCAATTAAGAGTAGAGTTGTTTTTTAACAGTCATCTCTTCAAAAGCAATAGATTCTCAGCCCTCATCTAGTCTCTTGCATTATTCATTTCATGTGCAACCTCAAGCTGGACTATAAATTGTTACTTTATCTAATCAAAGGCGACTTAACTCTACAGAAGGTCAAAGGTTTAATTTTGTGAAGTATTATCTTACGTTAGGAGTTTAACCGAAAAATAGAAGAAGAAAAACAGCCAAGAAACTGGTAATAAATGAACCTTTATAGCCTCAGGCACTAGTCTAGTTAATAAACTTTCATTGAAGGTTTCTTTCAACTGTTATGGACAAGGAGGTTTAAAAAAAATCTTAAATTACAGCCATGTGTGACTTTTAAAGCAGGAATTCTTTTTTATCTCAACCTCTCTAGCCTAGAAGTAAGACAAAGAAATTGACTTCAATTGCTTAACCAAAAATGCATGCTTTTAATAGGTTTTAAAAAAAAAGCAGAGATAAATCTTTCATAAAAGTTGAGGTCAACCTTGGGGAAAAGAACCACGAATGCTTCTTGTATATGGTCAATCTTGTAATCTGATTAAAAAAAAAAGTTAAGTTCTCTTAAAGGATGCACTGACGATTTCATGACAACAAAGCCATTTAGGACTAAATAAACACATATACTTTCTGTCCTGAGGGAGGAAGTAGATACTTTCTGAAAAGAAAGGCTTACCATCCAGTTCAGTACATGTGTCTTGAAATGAAACCCACTAATTCATAGGATTGCATAGGATTGCAGGCTCTTTCTGGGGAATAAATGTTGCTTTAATAGGACTTCCTTTTCTTACTATTTCAAAAACAGAGTTAATTTACAGAACCTACCATGTTACAAAAGAAAGTGTTATTGTCATCATATTAGCATACAGCATACAACTTTGCAAAATTTTTATCATAAAATTTGTTATATCAATATATCTATCCTAAGAGTACAGGCACATGTAAATAATTAAATCACCCAATCAAGGAAAAAGACTGTGCTACATCTTGAACCATGTTATATATACAATGGTTGTTTGTCTCTTCTCTTATTAATGTCATATTCACACATTTCATCACACAGATCATGTCCTTACACATGGAATTCTTACTCATCAATCATAACTGATGTGGGGCTTTATTTGGAGTTTCTTTTAGGTAAACATGTTGCTGGTATGTCCCCCGATTCCAAGGGTACTCAGCCTGCATGAACCTCAAACAAGTACCTTGGTTTTATCGGTCTATTAAGATTGCAAAGACTTAGGCCAAAGCAGGTTATACATTCTGAGATAAACTGTGAAAGGATCAACATATTGATACATGCTTTAGTTCTGAGAAATTCTTAAATAAAATATGTAATGATTCTAACAACATTAACAGCACAAATACAATATGACCACAAATGTTCATCACTTGCACATGATCTAGCAGATGAGTAGTACATAGCTAGGTATATATACCAGCCTATCCACCTAGAAGTCAAAAAGAAGGTCGTACCTAATTGTTCCCCCTCCATTTACAGGAGGAGATGCCCTAGCAGAAAGGGGGAGGGAACTTTCATATATTCTCTTCAGTCTGAGGAATGTGCTGCCCCATGCATGTGTATTCACTGTACTGTTTCTGTGAGAGAAAGTTATCAGGGCACTTGGAACACATCTATGGGCACCCCCTATCTATGGTCACCCTCATGGCATATACGGGGTGGCATATGGAATACTGTTCCTTACTCCTCTCCTTTGGACATCTTGCAATTGTCCTATGCCTGTTCCACAAACAGGGCTGTGAGTTTCTAAATGTCAGTACCCACTCATATTCTTGCTGAATTTGCACAGGTATTCCTGCTTATGACTCTGTGCCACAGGATGATACGGACAACATTTCTCACTGGTACCCATGAACAGCTCAAAAATGGGTCCCTTGGCTTGGATTAGACTTCTTTTAGTTTTACAAAATACTCAAGCATATCAAGATATTTGCAAAAGAAATGTCTCACATTAACATAAGACTGCAAAAGGTCTCACTAATAACACGCAGGTGTTCTCTGTTGTTGTTTTTTAAGCATTGATTAAACCATAAAATAGAGTGCCCACTGTTTATACAATTAAAAATATCAAATTATACTTCCATGAATTAGAAGTTCTTAATCCAGCAAATTTAATCTATTTAGCACTACAGACAAAATTAGTTAATTATAACAATGCTACAATTCAGAATTACTGAAAGAACATATTTATGCCCGCAACTGCAAGTAATGGAGCTAAATAATCATGATTTTTCTACCACCAAGAACTTTCTGCTGTTTTTCCAAATTGCACCGCTGCTACGGTGAAGCTTAACACATAATGTTAGGCAATGGAACTCAGTCCTTTGGCTGAACTAACATCTAGACACTGCTGAGCAAATGTTCTAGTCCAGGAGATGCATAACTATCCTTTCACATTCCCAGCCATAAAAAAATGCCTTTCTTGTGAGTTCATGCACAATATGAAAAGGCCTCTTATCTAGGAAAGATTAAAATAATATTAATATTTATCATTTTAATGTGAAGTGTGTGGATAAGAGTGACTCAGCAAAACGGAAGGACTATCAAACAGGAGTCTCAATCCAAATTCCCTGGAACAGAAGCTCACAGGTATCAAGCTCATAAATGGCTGAAACAGAGGAGAAACAATACCAAGAAACTGAAATTCTGAGCTTCACTTCACTGGAAGCTGCAACTGTTGACTCTCAGTTCCAGAACTATGTGAAGCCTGAAGAAGAATTCCAGGTGTGGAGACGGGCAGAACCAATGGTTTTCAAGCTAGGTGTCTAGGAAGCCAAATACAAAAAATGCCTATCTACCAAGGTGTACCTTTGAATTACCTAGCCTTTTAGTAATGTTGAACAAACTGGCCCTGTCTCAATTTCGGCTGGCTCACAGAGTTAGAAAGTTAACATTACCACCCTCATGAAAGTTCTATATTGTTAGAAGATTTGACATATTTCTTCATTTTTACATATGCGTGTTACTAAATTTTAGAAAACATGTTGTTTGTATAACAACATGTTCTTTCCACCCAGTATGTTATGTCTTCATTTATCACAACACCTCATTCTCAAACAGGTTGTTACCAAATGTGCTTCACTTAGAAGTAGGCTAGATCAAGAGGAAGCCACCAAAACTATAGGCCCCAAATTCAAACTTTTAAACTCAAAGAGTTCTCTGCTAAAAAGTAACTAAAAAACTAGAGTAAAATCATCTTGAAGATTTGCACTTCAAATGAGACTTTTTAATTGCCTTCCAGTCCTAAAGCATTTGAATGTAGGCAGGAATTTTGTGGCACTCCAGGTATTTGTTGAACACTATCTCCCAGCATTCCTCACTTCTGGCTATACTGGCAAGGGATGCTGGGAACTGCAGTTCAATAACATTGAGAAGGATGCACAATTCCCATCCCAGCATTAGAAAAACAAACAAGTGAGAATGCAAAAAGATGGTAGAGTTTGGCCACTCAAATCATCCCAGCAATGCATACAGCAAACATACAAAAAAATATAAATTAGCTTGTAATCAAGCTGTTTCGAATATAAAACCATTATCCAATCCAAGTCAGGGTTTGTTATATAGTCAACTATTCCAAACATACATTGGACTTTGCAACCAAGTAATTTTGAGTTTCAGCAGCATTAGTAGTGTTTAGTGATTTAAGAGGGATAAGATGTGATAGCTCTCTTCAGTTAGCCTTTAAGGATTGTGATTTTTGAGGAGAATGAAATAGGGCATATAACTTTGTTTCCAACACTGAGCAAGGATCAGGATATGTTAAATACAGATTCCACACATATACACGAACACACACACACACACACACAAAACCACAGACGAGAAGCTAATTTCATTTGATAACTGAAAGCAAGACGAACAAAGAACAAGCAAGGCAAGCCTACATTTCTCTCCATGCTAGAGGAGAGACACAGCTTGCATATTCAGAATCTATTACCAGGATTATTTTTGTTTCTTTCTTTCCTAACACAACTGTTTCAGCATATCAGTGGTTTCTTATACCAGAGAACAGAGCAACAAGTGTGGAGAAGGTGTATGGGAGAAGACCTACACACACACACACACACACACACACACCATGACTGGGAAGGGTGACAGTAATATGATCCACATTGGACAAACAACATTAAGACCATTTCAGTGAAGGGAATACCATTTTAAATCAATGGCTGTCATCAGTAATGGATTGTGTGAGGTCAAGCAAATGGAACTTCAATCCATACAAAACAGAGGTGCTCCTTGATCACTGGAAAGGCAGATCAGGAAACAAGGATTTAGTCTATGCTGGATGGTGTTACACTCCCGCTCCCCAAGAAAACACAGAGTTGCTTTTGGAGTGCATTCCTGAATACACCCATGAGCCTGGAAGCTCAGATTCCTACAGTGGCCAGGAATATATTTGCACAGTTAAAACTAGGTATGCCAGCTGCACTCATTTTTAAAAATACTTGCTCTGGCCATGATAGCACATGACTTGGTTACACTCTGTACGGATTACTGTAGCATGCTTTACATTGTACTGCCTTCAGTTGGCCCAAAGAGCTGAAGACAGTTGGCCCAAAGAGCTGCAGACAGTTTGCTAACTGAGGCTGGCTAAAGGAGGCAAACAGCTCCCTTGTTGCAACAGCACCACTGATTGCCAATCTATTTCTGGGTACAATTCAAAGTGCTGGGGATGACCTATAAAATCTCATATAGTGTGGGTCCAGGTTATCTGAAGGAGAGAAGGGCCATCTTCCTATATGACTCTGCCTGGTCTCTAAGATTTTTATGAGACTCTTGTTGGCCACACTACGTTAGAGACATGTCTGGTGAGCATAAAGAAGAAAGCCTTCCTGGTGGCTGCTTCCAAGTTTTGGAACTGTCTCCTCAAGGAGACTAGAAGGGATCCTCATTTGCTGTCACTTGCTAGCAAAATTTGTCTATCCCAACAGGCTCTCAGGAACTGACTGCATTTTATGCTGCAGTAGCACCAATTTGCTGATACTATCCACTGAGTAATTTTTATAAATAAATAAATGGGCCCACATAATAGCTATGCAAGCCAGGGGTGTAAATACTTCTAAATACCTTTCTTTAGTTAAGTATGATTTTATCCTATATTAAAAATATTACTGTAATTGTTATGATGTATTAAAAATATTTGCAATAATGCTCTTTCAAATACAATTTTTTTTCCAATGTTAAAATGAACATCTCTTAAAACCTTGGCCAACTTATTCCAGCTCTGTAAAACACTGACACACTGCATGTGTAAGTGGTCAAGTTATGGCTATTATAGACTCACACAAAAATATAATGTTCTATTGGCTTCTTTTCAGTAAATCATTTCTTTCTGGAGAGGAAATTAACCTTGGGTATGTGCTGATGATGCATACTACAATTCACATTCTCCTGTTTTCAACATTGATAAAGTACAATTGATCGCTTTTTTTTAATAGGAATATTACATGTACAGCTAACGGTATGAAAACATCTGCGTAAGGACAACTGAAGTTCAGTCTTCATGAAAACAGAGAGGTAAAGGAGATTATTTGTTATTATTTCTCAATGCAGGTTTTCACACAGATGTGTAAAAGTTTGGATACTCTTAATTTACTAGACTAGACTATTTCATCTTGACCATTAAGGATAGGGCAAGAAAATAATGGGGGCAGGAGGCAGAGAAGAAGGAGATTTATTATGCTACATATGTTACTTAAGTTTTAGGGTGCAAGAGAAGACACACAAGAAGCAATGTGAATGGTAGGACTCTGAAAGTGATCTGTAACTGTTGCCTCTAGAAAATCTTTAGTAATTGGTCATTACTCCCAATTTGAATAGTCTGTGTGTGTCTTTCTCTTGGGAAAGACATAGCCTTGTTAGTCTGGATCCGTATGCAAAGGGGTCTTATAGCACCTTCGCGATTAATTTTAAGAAGTTGGTGACATAAGCTTACATTACCAACTTCTTTCTCTCAGTCTCAAAGGTGCTACAAGAGTTGTTAGCATAGTCTCTCAGGAAATGTTGCCAAATTCCTGCCCTGCTGTCTAGTTCTCTTTTTCTCCCGTCTCTCAGAAAAATTCTCATTCCATAAGATTAAAGCAAACTAGTTTGAATCATCTTAGGCAGAGATGTATGAATCAAGGTACTTTCGGTGTATGTTACTCTTATATGTGCACGCATAGTGATTTCATAGGCAAGGAATACCCAGGAGTGGTTTTGCCAATTCTTCCTCTGAAATACAGCCTACACTACCTGATACTCCTTGGCAGTTTCCCAACCAATATTAAACAAGGTTGACCCTGCTTAGCTTCAGGACAATCAGACACGATTTGGTGCCTTAGGATATTTAAGCCCAGTTTTATGTGTATTTAATCATAAATTTGTTCCATCTTATTTCTGCCAATATGTATATTATTTATTTTTAATCTGCAGAAAAGTCATATTTGAATATTTATTCAATTACATGCTCCCAAACCTGTTTCACCCCAAAATATATATTTTAATCTCAAAATATGTGTTTTAAATATATATATATATATATATATATAAAACCAAAAAATATGCCAGAATATCTAACAATTAGACCTAAAATTTGCCAAAGAAGTATAAATCAGGTCCTCTCATCAATAATACAATTCACAAAGGCAGGACTAGAGCTCTGGCCCTGCCATACTGGAATGAAGTTCAATTTATCCTGTCAACCTATGACAACATTGAAAGTCACTGTAGTAAAGCCCAATTCTATTCTAATGGGATGATGCTAGTATGAACATAAAGGTACCAAATTTGAAAACAAGATCTGACACCAGAAGATGGTATAAACATGTTCTTGGTTGAAATCTGTCAAAGAGATATGTAAATTTATCTTTTTCAAAGTTCAGCTGATAGAGAGAGAGAGAGAGAGAGCGAGACAGACAGACAGACAGATTTGTAATAACAATGAAATCCTCATCCGTTTTTGGAATTAAACTTTAACCAGCCATATTTAGAATGGAAGTATTAAAGATTACTCTACAAAAATGCCATTTCTAAGTTTTATATTTAGAGTTTGAAAAAATAGATTTTACTAAATGTAATGTTTTCACATAAAGTGTTATCAGCAAACAAAGCTAAAAAGTACTCTATATGAAAACAGATTTTAAAGGCAGGGAATAATTGTAGAATGGCTACTTCTAAACTATTGGGCAACAGTCATACTTCCTTTTTCTTCTCTTTGGTTGTAAATCTCCAGACCCAGATGCAAAATTACAGAAGATGTTTTTACAGCAGCATTTGGCTTCTTCACAGATAATATAAACAATTATTTTGGCAGCTTCAAAGATGCCTTTAGGTCAGACAGTCGGTTAGGCAACAATTGTTTTTTACACAGCTTCTAGATTTTACAAAGCACTCTAGATAATTTGGGAATTCCATTCTGCCACAGAGCTTCCCTACACCTGTTTAATGGAGCCATACATTAAGTTAGTAACGAACAGACAAACTTATTTTTGAGTGATTAAATGATATGTTTTGTTTTTATCTGCCTCCCCCAGTGCACTGGTTATGCAATTTGTTCCCTATGTAATAACAACTCAAAATTGGCAACAAGAAAGCTGAAAAAATGATAAACACACTGAATTAATGTGTCAGTTGGAAGGATACTGTCAGAACAAGTGTCAGAATATTTCAAAGCAGATTTTTATGTAAAATGAAAATATTGCTGACTTTCCATTCTCGTCCCAGTAGTGATCATTTTTGTGGCTCAAGGCTCCCATGATTCAGATAAATCTTAGAATTCATAAAAAGTTAAACAGAGTCATGGGATTCTTAGCCACATTATTAACACAAAGCTTCTGTGGAATAACACTTTTCAGATTCTAAATATTTCGTGCAGTGCCATCATTTTGTGACTACAACTGCAGCCATACACTACTGAGGTATTCACATTGAAGTCAGTGTGAGTTATTAACATGCACAAAATGGGCTACCTGGGCTACTAAAAATAATTGAAATCAAACACGGCATACATTAATAAACTATTTGACATAGGTGACTGGAACTGGTTTATCCCAACGTGCCAGGGAATGACACCAGATTTGTACCCACTGACCACAATTTTTTCTTTCTTTACTGACTAACGGCCAATAGGCATGGATTGGTATTGATCCACAGATCACCACTCTTAGCAGCACGCTGTAATACACATTTGTTCTTTATATATTTAACTATTTTTCTATTTTCCATATTCAAGAATTCTCAACAAAATCTTGAAGGTCGTGGTCTGTAAACAGTACCCATTGGTCCAATGAAAATTACTTCACACTTCCCTTATTTTTAGACTTCTAAATTGGCAATGGCTCTCTATATTTCCCTGTCTTATAACATCTTCCCTGTTGGTTTTGCTCCACTTGATCTTTTGGGTCAGACATCAAACACTACTTATCATCCAAGGATTTTCAAGAACAATCATTAGAACCTCAGCACACCCCCTGTTCTGCATATAGACACCCTACGGAAGAAGAAATTATCATTCAAAGCTGCACAGGTTATTTCCAAAATTTCAAAATAAGTGAACGATCAGCATGTCAAATCTTGAAATATGTCACAAAAGAGGACATCTTTGAAAGTATAGTTCTTGTAGTTCAGAAAATTCAGTTCAGAAAGATAAGATTATCTGTGTAGTACTCTACAAGTTAACATTTTTGTGAGCATTTTAAACTAAGGGAATAATTTCTTTTGTGCAATTCTACCATTTGGCTGCTTGGTAAGATGGTATAAAGGAGGGAACATTAAACTGAGTTTTTTCTCTTTTTTAAAAAAAATCCCTCACATGGGTGTCTGTAAACTTGTACATAAACACCACCTGGAAGTTAGTGAGGCCTAAATCTCCCAATACTGGGTCCAGTCTAGATCAGGGCTGCACACACTTACTTACCTATCTTCAACTGCACACTGTGTGTTAAATGTAGCTTGTGGTTTGGCCATCAGACAACCAGACTGAAAAGTGTCATTTAATTTGAACTGTATCCAGTAGTGGCTTTCCCTGCATTATGACCTGGTGGAAAGAATACACAACCACTATCTGAATCACATTTGAAGCCTTGCTCTTTAGGCTCCCTTAGGAAATCTCATTTCTGACTATTCTGAATTGGGTTTGCCACCACCTCTCTTCTCTGATTGACTCCTTTGATAGCCCCTCATCTTTAACAGCTAAATTACCAACAGATATTACATTGTCCTTTATGTGGCTGCTCTGCTAATTTTAAAAAACTATTTAAAGCCACATAATCTGATTAAAGGAATATTGTGTGGAATGATCTTTGGTCCCCAAGACAGAGCCTCGAAAGACAGATCAAATCTTTAAGTTCCATGGGCTGAGGGCAGGATAAAAGAAAATTCATGGTAGGCCACAAAAAGAAGACTGAAAACAAAGCACCTGAAAACAGTGTAGCTTATACATGTCTCTGACACACACAGAAAACTTCAATACATAATAAACTTCCAAGAAATAATTCACCAAGTCATTTTACACTTATTGAGTTCATTTTTGAAATCACAAGTAATTAATTCCAGAGTAGTTTAGGCAACTTTCTATGCAATTACATTCTAGTCAATGGTATGAAAGATGACCTTCTGGATTACACAGTTAAACAATGATCATGTTTAACTTTTCAGACCACTTCTTTCAGACATACAAGTATAAGCAGCTGAAAATAAATACTCCCCAATCGTTAAGACTGAGCGATATTATAATATATTATAATATAGTGCAATATAAGCAGCCTTTTAGAGTCAGAACGTCTGTAGATATTAAGTTTGATGATAATACTTATATTGATTTTAGACTGTTAAAGTAATGAAATTGAATTACACAAATCAATTCTTTGACTATACAGCAGAAGCAGATATTGTTTCTGCTATGCTCTGTGGAAATGCCTTCTCCAAATGACATTGGTTGAAACATTACACACAGATGTGCGTGCATATATCCAATAGATAACATGACCTAAACGTATCTAAATCTAGGTGTAGAATTGTAACTACCGCGAGCATTCTGATGAAACTAATCTACAGAATTCACTGAGTGACATCTCTAGCAAATGCACTTCATTCAATCTTACATCACTATGCCAAAACTAAGATAGATGGTTGTTTCTATCACTCTACTCAAACCATTATGTTGTGCTAAATATTAGCAAAGTGCTGATATGGGTTTGTACACAAAAAATTATATATGTAAAAACTGTAAATGCTGAAATAATTTTTCAGACCAGTTTGGGGGAGGGGGTAATTTCTTGGTAATAATGTATTTTATAAATTTAATCTTAAACATTAAATTAAAAATTCCTTGTCCATCAGAATGTTTTGAAATTAATTTTTAATTAATTGTAATTTAATCTTAAAAAATTGAAAATAAAGTCAGTGGGTTTTACATCTGAGTAGACACATACAGATCTGTGAAACAAATCTTGCGTCATCACTGCTCTAGTAAGCAAAGGGGTAACTAACCTGTTTCAGAAATGCTATTACATTAATTGTACACAGGATATGAGACGGATATAAAACTATCGTCTCATGCCTGCTCAGTGTCAAATGTCTCAAATACAAATATATCTCATACAAATAACATACTGAACTGTGAAGCAAAGGTTAATTTGCATGAAGAGATCAATAAAAGGTGAAAATCAGCTATTTTACTACTGAACGCAACAGTGACATAATCATCATCTATCTCTGTAATCAAGTGTTGGATGTTCACAACATACCAAGTCACATAAGGTTCCTCTATTATTTTATCAAACTGCGTATTTTCTACGCATTTCTGTTACCACCAAACTCTGTGAGCAACAACTTGAAGTAATCATACAACAACGATAGAGCCCTAAACCATCGCTTGTGCTCCTCCCCATTGAAAATATCTTCTAAAGCAAAGAGTGGCTGCGGGATTCAAGAGGAGGGAAAACACATACCATAAAATATAATTAAAAATTGTGGAGGCTGCATATGACAAGAATAACCATAAAAAACAGATACAAACCAGCTGGCTGTTAACAACTTCTGAGTTATAAAAATCTTAAACCTGCTGTAAAGTACTCAGTTCGATTTACATAACCACAGAGCTGACATTCCTCTTAGATTCCTCTGCTGGGGATTATTTTGACATGTTTTAAAGCAGCATAAAAAGCAACTGTGAAAGGAAGACATGTATCATCTTACATAAAAATTCATTTCAGCCCTAAGACTGGGCTTATAGACTTTAATCCGAACACCTCAACTGGAACTGGAAAAATATCTTGGATGCTACCAGTACTTCGATTCTATTATATTATTCCTTTGGTGGTCTTATTTTTGATAGAGTCGATAGACAAAGAAAATCTATACAGCCACAGCCGCTTATATATATTTCAGTGCAATTGCAACCCAAAGCAAAAGAAAAATTATCAGCTCTGTTTGAACCAGCTATAGAGTAAGTACAACGGCATACCAGCCTTTAGATGGATTACATTTATTGTAAGCTTGAGCTCAGTCTCCTTGCTAAAAAGCATTTCTTAGGAGCCTAATGATGCAGGCAACATTTTACAGGACTAACATAGCTTGCTATAGGGAATTAAAATAAACAAAATAAAATAAAATCAATCTTACATTGAGTGAAGTTTTGATGTATAAATACTGGCAGCTTACATTGCCCTGAGCACAAAATGAGTTTTGCCATTTGATAATTTGCTTGATTCACTGTGCTGCCTCATGCAGGGCATTTTATGCCTGATTTATGTTTAATCGAGTCACCTGCTTAATGTTAAGGAGGGTCACAGCTAGATAGAAGGGTTACAAGCACAGAGAGCTTTCAGCATCTCCCTATTTGACATAAGAAATGGGTGTAGGTGCCAGGGGTCAACACTTCTTTATTTTTATTTAATGTTCTCTCTGGAATATTGCATAAAACATTTATGTACCATGGAACCAATTTGATTCCTCCATGAAACACAGTAGGCAAACATGCATTAAGGGTCTCAAAACACACAACGAACAAAGTAAAAAAAAAAAGAGAAAGCAATCTAGACCAAGACACAACTGTTTGACTGCCAGCTTTCATATATAATGGAACTGAAAATGTTCACCTTTTGTGCACCAAAGCACTGTTGCAACTGTACAGATTTGTTCAGCTGCCACAAATGTGATTTTCTTTATATAAATTAGGAAAGTAAATGAAAAATGGCAAACTCTGTTACACAATTCTGTTTATTTCCACAAAATTAACTCAGGCCATACTACATGTGCCAGTGTGTTTGTGGAGTCACAATTCTGTGGTCTCTTGATACTGCTTTAGTACATCACAATAATAATTAAATAAAATATATGTTTAACAGGAAAATCTCATACATACTCTTATATTCAGTAATAAGTCACAGTAAATTCAGTGTACCTTACTCCTGATAAAATGGATATACAATTGCAGACTAACAATATTGACTTTTCAGCACTATTTTAGGCTGGAGAGCTTAGTGAGAAAATTTCTTAAATATGAAAAATTATAAAAATTAATTGCTAGGAATAACTAGATTTCTGGCTTGCCGTATGAAGTCAGCATATCATTCTTCTTCAATTAAGCAGTCTACAGCACCTTTTACTAAGATGCAAGGCCTGCTGTATTCAACGGGGCTAACTCTCAACAGGGTGAACTCTCAAGTGTGGTATAGTGGTTTGAGCACTGTACTACAACCCTGGAGACCAAGGTTCGATTCCCCGCTCAACCACGGAAACCCACTGGGTGACCTTAGGTGTGTCACACATCTTTTAGCCCCAGAAAACCCCATGATAGGTTGACCTTAGGGTCAACATACATCAGAAGGCACACGACAAGAACAACAACAAACTCTCAATTCCTTGGACACAGGCATGCAGTCTTTGGAAATTTTGAAGACTGGTTCTTGTACACATACACTACACGTGCATGCACAGGCCACAATAGTTACACAGATTCACAGTTACATTTAGTGATAACTGCAGTTATCTTTCCATTCTGCTCATGGACTGCTGTAGAAAGATACTGCAGATTGATCTTGTGATATCAGTGTAGTAATTCTTGACATGCACATAAGATCAGTGATTAAATTTTACAGTCACTCTTAATTGTGATTGTGTTTTTCTTCCTACTGTTGTTAATTAGTCTTGTTGTTTTTGCTATTATTGTTGTTGTATGCCTTCAAGTTATTTTTGACTTATAGCAACTTCAGGGCTTTCTTGGCTAGGGTTTCCTTGGCTAGATTTGTTCAGAGGGGGTTTGCCTACCTTTGGCTTCCTCTGAGGCTGACAGTGTGTGACTTGCCCAGTGGGTTTCCATAGCTGTGTGGGGATTCAAACCCTGATCTCCAGTGTCATAGTCGAAAGCTCAAACCATTACACCAAGCTGGCTCTCATTGACTAGTCTACTCTATTAAGAAGAAAACTTTCAGTATTTTTCAAAAGATAAATAAAAAGAAGACGAGTGTTTCTAAACTAAGAGTTTTGTTAGGAAAGAAAGACTTAACAATTTTACACTGGCTGTTTGTAGTACGGCTACCCAAAATGTAAGAAAAACCACACCCATTAATCTAGGAGTGGGGAATTTGTGGCCTTGGTGTGTTATTGAAGTACAGCTCCTTCCAGCCCCTGCCAGGATAAAAAATGCTTGGGAATAAAGGGAGTCCAGAATGGAAAGCCATGCATTCCCCAGTGCAATCAGGGGCTCTCATGTTACTGATGACTAACTTATTTAGTTTAACAGGCCTAGCTTGTATTTTATTAAGACTTGACCCAATCTTATGATAATCACTGGCAGCCCGGGGACATCAAGTCTTTTGCTACTTCTTAGACATTAAGTAACTAGAGGGCAGTAACAGCATGTCTAGGTGAACACCTGGGTGTGCAGACACAAGACTAAATCCAAACTTAATCCTACCTAGGGTAGATGCACTGAAATGAAGCAGATTCACAAGTCGTCATTAACTGAAGTTGCACTGATTTCAATATATCCGCTACAGATGAAGTACTGACATTTGGTTCAGCACATCCAAAAATCTTTTAAAATACTCAAAAAAACTCAAAAGTAGACCAATAAAGCCAATGCATGTTTGGTAGCACACTGGAGCCTTGAAATGCCAAGTGACAACTGAGAAAACAAAAATAGAAATAGAATGGGCAGGATGATCCCACTCCAAGATAGCTCAGAGGTGATGGACATTTGATGGCTGAAAGGCAATGTAAGATGTTGCCTTCATAGTTGCTGGTTTTGTCCATTGTTTCTTTTACTACAATTTGCTTTGCTTGAATGCTTCTTTAGGCTCATTTTGTTATTTCAGGATCCAATGATGCAATAAATGTTTTAACAAACCAGTACATTAGTACTTTTTAATGGTTGGTATAAAGTGAGTTGGAATAAATAGAAGTAAAGTTTAGATGTATATAAGAACAAAAAGGAGGAATGTTTGAAAACGAACCTTTGAAAGTACAGATGTATAACAAAATTGTTTCATGAACGTTTAAAAATTTTTAATGATTTAAAATTGCTGTAACCTGTTTTAAACTGTATGGCTTTTAATTGATAATCTATTTAATATATTTTTACCTTTTAAAACTATTATTTATTGTTTTGCATTGATTTTCTTGTAAGCTGCTCTAAGATTTTTAGATAAAGGGCAGGTTATAAATATTTTAATAAATAAATAAATAGATATGAAAATATGATCATTTTCAGTAATATCCATGAGGCGGCCCAAACAGATTGAAGATGCTTTGGGTTATTTTTTAAACACTGATGTACACTTTCATGCTAGGACTGCACCACATCACAACAGAAGTAGTAGAGTCATGTTTCAAATGCTCCTTTATATATAGTATCCCTGATTCATCAAGAAGAATTATGCCAACAAGATGGCTGGACTATCTTTGTCTTGTACATGCACATTAGAATGATTTCACTGTAACAATGTTGGCATTCAGTAACTTTTTGCATCTTTTGTCTGGTTAACAGGATTAATCTAAAGCAAGAGTTGGAACAGTGCATTCCTCCAGATGTTGTTGAACTCCCAGCATTCCCTGCCATTAGCTACGCTTGGCAGGAGTTGCAGTCAAACAACATCTGGAGGGCCAAATCCCTTTCCTGTTCAGAAGATTTTGTTGGTTTGTTTGTTGTTGGTTGGTTGTTTTTCTGGAGGTTTCCTCTGACATTTATCAGCATGAATCAAATCCAATTTCTTCTCCATCAAGGAGTGGCAACTCAAAAATCAAGTAGCACCACTCAGATGCTGGTCCAGTAGTGTGAGAATTACAGCATGAACAAAATGACAATTATGATTTCATGTTGTTAATGTGCATCATATGCTGATGTCCTTAAATTAATTACTAGCTCAATTCAGACATTAAAATTTTCAACCAAATTGCAGCATTTTGTAGACTCACTGGAGTCTACTCTTTCCTCTTAACCAATTTCACATATCTTGTTCTTGGCTTCAACAGTAATTTGCTGTTGTATCCAAAATAGTCAATCTATGGATACTAAGCAGTTCCTCCAAACCATACCTTGAACCTGTTATTACAATTAGTTTTGCAAGTCACAGTAGGAAAAGGAGCATGAGTGAGTGTGGGGATGAAGGATTTGGCAATTAGGCCTTGTCTTAATTTTAGATATTCTGGAATACACCTGCAATAGTCTAACATATGTGGGAGAGACTACAGTAAGGAAGGGTAGATTAATCTGTATCAGACACTTAGCTTCTATTTTCAAACAAAGAAGTGGGCTAATAAATTATCTAAACAAAAAGGTCTGTTGTGAACCTGAACAAATAGCCCCTTTTACTGCCGTATTTTCAACAAAAGCAGATGAAATATTTTCAGTCTATTCTTGAAAGAGAAACAGGGACCAAGTGGACAGTATGAGTCAGAAAAGGATTATGAAGCAATATAAAACACAGATACAAGGCAGCAAAACAGAAAAAAGCAGCATCACAAATGAAAAAAACCTTTAATGATTATACTGTAAGCTCTGTTAAAAGGAACTGCATTAAGTTACCATAGGAACGACACTGCAAAAGGCATTTAGAGCTAAGAAATGTATGAGATGTTAGCATTTAGTGACAGAGATGAAATGAGAAGCCTTCTACTGGGAATGGGACACAGATGGATCTGTGTTAAGTGAATAAATACAATGAAATCATAAATAACTTCAAAAGGGGTAGTGGAGCAGAATCAAATACAGAGTGGTTAGCCAAGAGGACATACAAGCCATAAAGGGGGAGGGAAGGGAACTAGCCACAAAGTTTCCCCACAAAGGGAGAAAATTGGTTCTAACAGGATATCTGGTCCTCTTATTAAAATGCCATTATAAAAAGGCATAACTTAATTGCCCAACTTGAAGGGCATGAATTTACTTGGAAAAGCTGATCCTGAGCATACACCACCATGCTGCTCAAACAACTGATTAACAGTATTATTTTCATATAGTGTTATCTCCTTCCAGTAAATCTTATTTTCTAAAATTGCTAAGACGTACAGAAAGACACAGAGAGAGCCAGAGAGAGAGATTTAAAACTACGTCTAAATCTAGAACTACTTCTAAGGGGAAGTGAAATGGGAAAGAACAATAATAAATAATGGTCATGTTTCAAATAGTGCGCTTATCATATCGTATTGACTATACTTAAGAAGAACTGATTAGGAGTTCCACACGAGAGGGAACTAAAATCCAGAGGGAAAGAGACTAGAGAATAGTGGGAAAAACCTCCAAGAAGAGCACCCAATTAACTTTCCTTTTTGTCTCCAATGGTTTGGATTTATGTTCAGGTTTGTTAAACAAATCCCTAAGGTTAGAAGGGTAAAACATGGAAGTGAGTTCATATGCATATCCCTTCCAAATTTATGACTTTTACATAGCAAAATCTGTGTTTGGAACTTATGCTGGGATTAAATATGTGTAAATCTGGGTCCAGTGAAATTTGCCATGATTATTAATGAAAATGTCATGGATATGGATGTCAAAAAAAGGGATGAATTACACATGTGTTAATGTGCCCATTTGAAAGGATGAGGGGAATAGCGGTGATTCACAGACAGAGATGAAATACCACACTGCCCAGGGCAAGTTGTAGGAACAGCTTTATTCATGTGGAAGGCAAGTTAATATCTAGAAATTTTAAAACACCACTGAATCCTACTCCTTACTACTAGCCATACAAATTATGTTCATAAAACAAGTATGTCACTTGGAAAATAAACATTCTATGCTTATAACTGTAATTATGGCACAAAAAATCTAATATAAACTCTTCTGAAAGAAAAGAACAATTCTGCAAAATGCTCCCAATGTACTAAAAAGTCCATTTATAAACCATGAAATGTTTCCCTGCAGTGTTTCCCAGACTACTGACAGTGGAGACACTCCCCCCGCCCCGCCACAATTACAGGTATACCACAGTTAACAAAGCAGATGTGTTTGTGGGTTTTAAATTTTTAACATATATATTGGTACCTGGTGCAGAAATGACAAGGGAAGAATAACAATAAAAATACCTATCTTACACCACAAAAAAAAAGAAGAGTAGTTCAATAAATATCAGCAAACTTTCTATTAAAAAATTTTTTTAACAATAAGCACACGGCAAACGTAAAAAAAAAGTTCAGGTAAGCCTTCTATAAATAAACAAAAATATTTTGAATCTTCTAGAATTGGAATGAAAGTTTATTTTAAAAAATGTATCCAGAGATTACTTCTTTCATCAGCTTCTAATTTTCTTATGATTTCCATTTTGGTGGCCAGATCTATTGAGCTATGCATGTTTTAACACACTGGGGGATAGTTACTGAGGCAGACATATCTGCTCTCTGCTTTCTCTTTGTTTTACTGATAATGCATGCTCAGTGAAGGATTCTAGAGGCAGCTGCTGCTTATTTTGTCTGTTGTAGGCAGGCACATACACCTACAGTAGATTCAGATGAAGAAGAATTGTGCTGTTTCCCAGCTCAGGCTTTGTTTATTGCATTGTTCACTGCAGACAGGCTACTGTAACGCAACATGGAAACTTCCAGCAATCCTTCCAAGGACCCACTCCTGGCAACCTGATCACCATGTAAGTTGCAAGTAATCCTGGGTGGCAGAAGAAAGGACCAAGAATACCACCTCACTCCACCACGCAAAGCTTCTAAGAACAAGATAATTAAATCTAAGGAAAAATTAATTCAAATAAGGATTTCTAACTTTGTGGATGAGATCTACACTTCTTGTGACAATTCTTCCTTGTGTGACCAAGGATTTGTGAGCAATCTGACCTGGAATTATTCTAAGGTCTTTCTTTAAAAGAAAAAAAAGTAGCTATAATTGAGACCAAAAAGCATGAACTGAGGGACTTTAAGAAACTAATATAAATTACAGAAATATAGAGACTTTAATAATTAATAAAATGAAGAATAAAGACTTTAAGAACCAGAACTGCTATGAGAACAGGGTTTTGTTTTATCCTACAAGTGAGATAACAGCAAGGTCATTCCTGTGGAGCAGAAATGAAAGTAAGCCAGACTGCTATATACATAACGATATGCTATAAACAGAGTTGACCTGTTTGATGGGCAAAAGAAATTATTGCAATCAATTTCATTTTCTCTCTCTCTTTTTCTGAGTTGCTTACTTTATGTGTATGTGTAGAACTATTTCTGGAACAAGATCCAAAGTAAAAGTATTTGAAAAGAGAGGATCAGTGAGTTCACCAATTACACCAACAGATATGCCCCCAAATTATATGGAAGAGCTCATTCCTTAAAACTTCAGATGTCTCAGATGGGAAGAGATGCGATAGCAGAATTTAATAAGGAACTGAAATCTGAGAGGAAGGAGATGAAACGATCTTTGATCCAGATGACATTGGAGCTGAAACACGTGAAAGAAAAGATCCAAAATCTTGAATTAAAAAATATAAGCTGGAGATCAAGATAGAGAAACTGGACAGAGAACATGTACATGATTTGGATGCCATGGCTTTAATGGAACTTCAGGAGAGAGAACTGTCTATGTTTTAGACCTATTCCACAAGAGCAATCTAATGAGAACATTCAGGAAAGATTTAATGATGCCGTAACAAACGTATTGGAGAAACAAAGGGAAGAGATGCAATATGAGCTTGATTCACTGTACTGACTTCCTTCTCACATGGTGCACTCTCAGTCCAGGCAGTCAGCTAACGAGCAGCACGCAACAGTCCCAAAATACGGTTCCTTATTTTAATCTAGTAAGGAAACAGACTCGAAAGAGATATGAAGCATACCAACATTCCCAGCAATTTCCACAAATCAAAGTACAGCCAATGCAATTTTAAGTCAGAAGTCAGAAACACAGCAGGAGAAACTGTCAGTTAATCATCAACAAGTTCTGGAGGGGAATGGTTGGGCTTTTATAGGTCCAGAGGTTAACGCAGCTGCTGCCTAAAGAGCTGTTGTTTCCTATAAATTCGTTGAGATCTGTATACACTTTCCTTTTGATGTCTGTGCTTGGCAAAAATGGGGATAGGTGAGTTATCTTCCATGTCAGAAGGTGCAAGATTCTCTGCTAGCACTGCCTCCCGTTATGTCTCTGGGATTGGTGGTTGTCATGCCCTACTTCCAGAACATGGACTCTGACTCAGAGTCTGAAACAGGGGACATGTCAGTGGCTGAAACAAGGGGCATTGCTATACAGGAAGAGATTACAGTGTCACAAATAGAACAGGGGGCAGTGCCAGCAGAGTCCTGCCCCTTCAGACACAGAAGAGCACGTAGCTGTACCCAAAATTGCAGAGCGCAGATGGCAAAGAGAAAGCCAGTGTGACTCTCTCAGAATTTATAACTGGCAACAATTAATGAAGCCATAGCTGAGCTAGGCTTCAGACCTATATAGCTGCCACTCTTCCCCTCCAGGAGTTGTCAGAGCTTATTTGATCTTCTACCCTGCCTGCCAGATACCTTGCTATACTCTGGAATACTCTGACTGACCTTGGTCTCTCTCTTGCCTTGGAACCCTGTTGGACTTTATTTATGACCCTACGCTTACTGCCTGGAAGTAAGTAACCAGCTGGGAGCTATTGTTTGTTTTGCTTGAATTATCAGTTGCGCCACCAGGACTGAGATGAGACAACGGTGTTGTCTCCTCCTGTTCAGCAGGTTCTCCTGCTTCAGTTTCTGGGTCAGAGCCTATGTCTACGTCTTGAAAGCAGGGCATGAAACATGGCAACTCAGAGAAAATTACCAAGAGATGTGATTGTGTACTTTGTTCAAAAACGGATTAGAGATCAAGTATTACAGTATCACTTTGAGAAAAAGATGAAGGTGAAGGACAATAAAGTAGTGGTGTTTAAGGAGACACTCACTAGAATTTCACATAAGGAATATGCTTTTTTGACAGGTTGAAACAAATCAAGGCTCAATTCAAATGGGAACAAATAAAAAGTATTTCCTTCACATTCACGCAGAGATGCTTTAAAGTGAATACTACACAAAGCGTTTATACAGAAATATAGGAAAGACGTGGATCAACCAGGAGAGCAACAGCAAGAGGATGAAGAAGACATGCTAGATCAAGAACCTGCCAAAGACAAGTACAAGATATCAGAAGATGAGGAAGAAATCAGAGGTGCAAAAGGTATGGAAGTAAAATATATTACAGTAAATCCCCTGTATCCACTTGACCAATATCTGTGATTTCATTTGCAATCTGCTCCAGGACTATACCTTCCTATCTACCTATCTGCCAGAGTCCTTGCTTTGCACATCTCCATCCCTCCCTGGCTGAGAGATAGGTATGGCTCTGTGTGGCTGGAACCACTGCACCTCTCTCAGTTGAGGAAGGCACCTCCATATCTCCCCAGCCAGGAGACGTGCTAGCTGGCCAACTTTACCCTCCCCCACCATGGGTCTCTTGGCCAAGGAAGAAGGGCGACTGTTGTTTCCACTGCCATCACTGCCAAAGCACTAGAAGCCTTTGGGAAGAGCGGGCAGAGGAAAGGATGGTGGCTGTAAAACTTTCTAGTAAGATGCTAAGTGAAGTGATGGTGTTCTCTTGATCATCTGATCCTCATTCTCTCTCTTTCTCCTATCCACTTCTCTTTTACCTGAAGTAGAACTTCCAATTTGCATGGGCTGCATTGCTCCCTCCTTCTGTGCAAGGAAGCAGCTGCCAGAGTGCCTGTAGTTTCAACAGGCTCCAGCACTGGAGGTGATTTTTTGCTTGGGTTATTTTGTCTTTGACAATGGCTGCACACAACCATGTACCTCTCTCAATTGAGGAAGGAGATGCTGCATGGCTCCATGAGTCCAGGCAGACAGCTGCTCACCAAGCCCCACTGGGAATGCAAGCAGGCAGCCAGGAAAAAAGCCATTTTACTTGCCATCTTATCCAGCCTGGAGATCAAAATATAGCATTTGGTATTATCACTTTGTTGTTTTGTTGTTGTTGTTGCTCTGCTATTCTTGGGAAGTCCAAGAACATATCTGCTGCAGACATGGGGAACCTCCTGTACATTGAACTTAAGGAGAATAAATATGCTTCAGAAAAAGATGAAAATATTCCACTGTTTGAAAAACTGAAACAAGATGTAATTCGTCTAAATGTTAGAAGGAGAAACATTAAGCATCGATATTACCTCAAACCAGCTAAAGAATATGTTGTGGAGTAATTGTTTAAGTGAAACTAAATCTATCACCTGAAACTGTATTTGAAGACTAAAGAAGAGGTAAGAAAAATGTAGGGAAAGGTTCACCAACAAGCCTGGGAGGAGGCTTGCCTACAAACTGAGGAAATAAATAATTTGAAAGATACAAAAAGAGAAAGAGACAGTAAGTGACAGAGTAAATATACATAAGATGTATCACCAGTACTATAAACCATTACACAAAAAAAGAAGTCTCACTACTGAAGATAGATAAATAAAAAAGATAAATAAATAAAATTTACCAGAGGCTTCAAATTTGCAAAAACAAATCGTAAATGTGCTATAATGATGAATGAGATTTTTTAAGTGATTGAGAAGATTAAGATTGGCAAAGCACCAGGTCCAGATGGCTTATCAACAGGCTATCACATGTGTTTTGAAGAACAGCTTTTTTCTTTCTTTTTCTTTTCTTTCTTTCTTTTTTTTTTTAACCTTTACAAAAATTGTTGAACTCAACTTTATGGATGGGGAAGATACCTGAGATGTGGAAGCATCTCAGTTTTAATTCTGTAAGAAGAGCAGGATCTAACAATGACAAGAATTAAATGCCTATTTCCCTACTATGAATACTGATTATAAGATTTTTACAAAGGTTTTGGCAGAAAGGTTGAAAATAATTTTACAAGACTTTATTAATGAAGACCAAGTTGGATGCCTGCCAAAAAGACAACAACATGATAATATTAGATATATCTTGAAGATTTTGGAATATTTAGAAAATCATAATGAGAAACAGATGGTGCTCATATTGCTAGATGCTGATAAAGTTTTTGATAATCTGAATTGAGACTTTTTGTTTGGAGTCCTAGAAAAGATAAGCTTTGATGATAACTTGATCACATGGATTGAGGCAATCTATGACATACCAAAAGTATGGATGTTATTAATGGAGAACTGAGCAAGCCATGTGTGATATTCAAAAAGGAACAAGGTAAGGGTGTCCACTATCCCCTTTATTGTTCATCTTAGCCCTCAAAATCCCGAATAGCACAATAAGGAATGATGAAAAAATCAAAGACATAAGAATTAAAAAGAAGCATATAACCTAAAAACGTTTTGACATGGCTTAGTGATTGTGTTAGAGAATCCTTTGGTCAATATAGAAGTGTTGCTGAAGACACTAAAAGAATTCAGAGGGTTGGCTGGATTCAAGATGAACAAGTAAAAGATGATGATATTAATGAAGAATATTATAAAAGAAGACCAAATATAACTGATAGATAGATTGGGCTTGAAAATTGAGAAAAGGTGAATTATTTAGTTATTATTGTGCTAGATATGAACTCTATGTTATTGCAGAATAATTATGTGAAGACATGGAATGACACTAAGAAGGATTTGCAAAGATGGGTGAATTTCAGTGATAAAAATGAATGTTAAGCCAAGAACGTTGTTTTTGTTTCAGACCATTCCAGTTTTGAATAATGATGTCTTATTTTAAAAATGGTAAATTACTATTTAGATTTATATGGCAAAGGAAGAAGCCAAGAGTTAAAATTACAAAATACAAAACAAAAAAGGAGATTGGGAGTACCAGATTTGAAATGGTATTTCTCTGTATGTTTTTGAACGATGTCATCATGGTCCCATTGCCAACGCATCTCCACCCATTCCAATTGTGGGATATTCCACTGCCGGAAAAAATCTGGTAATGGCTCCCATTGCCAGGGACAATATGGAAACAGGGGAAGCACAATCTACATGCTTTCTTCCCCAGTGGTGCACAGGAAGTAGCTGGCTGCATTGCAGAAAGAAGGAGCATGTCCCTCGTGCTACTTTCTGCATGCAGTCAGCCAGGTGCAGAGGGGAGGGTTCAGGTCACATTCCCATCCCAGCAGTGGCATTGCCAGGAGAGTGACAGGACAGCAACAGGAACCAGTAAGGTGCAGAAAGGGCCTAAAAATGCATCACCATTTAAAACACATAAAAATAATTTAAAGTACAAATATATCATAATTAAAATACATCATTATTAAAATATATTAAAATTAAAAATAGACCGGGTAGGCCTGCCGGAAAAGATAGGTCTTTAGTATTTTTTTGAATTCAGATAGCATATTTTGCTGTTGAGTCTCTTCCAGCAGGTCATTCCACAGTCTAGGGCGGGCTGACGAAAAGGTCCTCTGGGTGAGCGTTGCCAGTCTAGTCATGGCCAGCATAAGTAAATCACGCCCAGTAGACCTGAGTGTAAGGAGTGGATTGTGTTGACAAAGAAGATATTGTTGGACTTAGAAGGGCATTGGGTAATTGTGGCATATCACAAAAAGCTAAACTGAACACAGATTTTAATAAGCACTATCTGAAACGGGCTTTGCTGAGAATGTGGAACAGTTACAAACCAAGGTTATACTTTAAGACACCCCTGTGGATTTCATCACAAGAAACTTTTTATAGGAAAGAGATAACAGCAAAAGAAAAGCGGGCAACTTATTGAGATCTTTTGGAATCTGATCAAGAATAATATAGAATTAAGTCAAATGAAGAATTACTGACACCAGGTTACAGTTTCCAGTGGTTAACTTATGGACAAATAATAGATTTAAAAGATTTAATGACTTAAAATGGACAAAAAATTGTATGATTGAGTAAATCTGAATTTGAGAAGCAGTTGTGCTCAGATGACGAACATTTTATTATTAAGATGTATACATTTTTTTTTAAATAAAGATGAAAGAAGAATAGGTCAAAGATGGCATGATAACATGGACACAAAAAGTTGAACATAATATACAGTTGAAACAATGGGATAAATTGTGGTCAAAGGGAATGAAAATTTACATTATGCCATGATCTCAAAGAGAATTTTTAGAAGATTATGTATTGTTGATATTTGATACCAGAAAAATTCACCAAAACACACAAAGAGGTTTCTAACGCATTCTGGAAATTTGAGCAAAAAGTGGGATCTTTTTACCACCTATGTTCGACTTGTGAGGAGGTTAAAAAATTCTGTAATGAAATACATTGTATAGTGCAAAAAATAAAAAAAATAAAAAAAATAAAAAAAAGTTTACATACAAATGAAACTTGAATTATACTTGTTGGGACTGGTGGATGAACAATTAGGGAAGAAATATTGTAAGATATTATGATGCATGGCCACTGCAGCAACATTACTATACACAGAGAAATGGAAGAACACAGAATTTCCAACAAATGAAAATTGGCTAACAAAACTAATGCGCTTAGGTGAAATTGAAAAATTAAAATCACTGATTAAAGAAAAATTGATAGTGAGGGTTTTTTTCTGAAAGACTGGGAAACTCTGACAAGGAGGGAGTATGACATGCTAATCACTGGTTTTGACAATTACTATTTCTGAAAAATAAGCACCTGAGAAATAAATATTTGAATGGTATTTACAAGTAGAGAAGCTGCCTTCCTTTTTTTTTTGATATGCATAATATGCATTAGAGAAATTGTAAAGTTAAACGTATGTTCTTTATTATCTTCTTTTTTTTTCTTTGCTGTCTTTTTTTCCTCATGTTTTTCTTTTTTGTTGTTGTTTTTGTTTTTAAGTATTTTGATTCCTTATTGTATTGGAAAACATTTAACCAAATCTACTTTTTTTTAAAAAAAAAAAAAGAAGAAGAAGAGTCTGTTTCCAGGCTTCTGCTCAGATTGCTGACATAAGTATGTAACCTGACCCAACTCAGGATAAATAAATGAACATTTAAAATAATAATAATTCAAAGACACAGGAGGTAGCCTCTTCTGTGGAGGGATAACTACCACAGCCTTTATTTATTTATTTATTTATTTATTTATTTATTTATTTATTGCACAGCACAGTTTGATAATTATTCTCCCATTGCCATGTTACTAACTTCAAAATCAACAATACTAACATAGACACAGATCTTTCAAGCATAAACAGAGATGCTGGTCATGGGTGTATATTTCTCTGTTCTCTTGGAAAAGGTAGCTCTGTATATAAACAACTTGAGAGGTTGCAAAGTCTCCTTTTCCACTGTAGTAACAGAATAAATCCTTTGGGGTAAGGAGACTTGACACATTGACAATTCTTTAAGATATACAACTATGGATTTAATGAATACTTACCTGGACTCGCGTGATGAATGTCGCTGCAGGGGAAGGTAAACTTTGATGGCCTCCATGGAGTGAGACCAGCGTGTTATGTTTGATTGGTCCTAAGTGCCAAATCAAGACATGAGACAGGACAAAGGAGACAGCGAAGCAGTTCGCCCCCCATACATGTCATTTGGTGCTCGACATCTTCCCAGCCTCCCACCCTCAATGCAATGTGAGTTAATCTGGTTGCTTTGGAATTGGATGGGAATTTTCCTCCTTTTCTCATACCCCCTCATCTCACACTGTGTTTGATGGAATTGGGAAAATTGGCTCTGGGTGGTGTCGTTAAATAGTTTGTCCTTTGGTAGAGAAGGGAAGATAATAAAACTTTAGTGGTCACTTATTGGCACCCCTTTGGTGTAGGGTAGGGCTTGGTCACCACCTCTTTAGAGTCCTGTGTCCCAGGGGGTCGGTGAAGGAAGCTAACCTTGAGGTTAACCTGGGGAATAAGACTCTCACTCTTAGAGCCGTGCAGCTTGGGTGGGAATCCCTGGGTTTCCTTCTGAGATGCTGGACTGGGGAGCAACCAAAGCAATTTGGATTGCCCCTGGGGCTGAGGTGTTATTGCCCATGGGTAGGGTGAGCAGGTTGTCACATTGTGACCCTGGCATCCCCTGGACCCATATCATGTTGCTCCCCCTCTTGTATCTTTCAGGCTAACACAGTTTAAATAAAATAGGTCAAAATAAAGTGGCTCTTAGTTAACCCAACTTTGTGTTTGCTCTCTTTATTCCGTGGTTGAGCATCAACTGGCAGGGAAACAACCTTCAGTCAAAATATCTTCCATTCATGAAAGCTGTAGTCCTACATAATTCCTTAAAATTATGTCTCAGTTAAGTCAGTAGTGCTTTCTTCTGAGCATACATGCATAAGATTGATCTGTAAATTTCTGTTAAGGACAGGTATGCTGCTCATTCATAAAGAAGACTGAAGGATGAAAATTAATGGATGAATTGGATAGGAGTAGATTTGAACAGCAGAACTAATCTATGTCTCATCCATAAAATAATTATACTTCCATATGATAGAAGAGGGACAATCCAATCCAGACAAAGGTATGATACAGCCCTCCAGATGGCGTCGGACAACAACTCCCAGAATTCCTCTCCATTCGCTATAGTGGCTACAGCTGGTACAAGACCCAAGCTATGCTTGTTTGGTATTAAACAATCTAAACAAGAAGCACACTATACTTTCTTTAAAGTGTCCACTGCATTTGGTTCTACAGGTTCTACACATTAAGTATGCTGTAGAGCACACCTTATTTCAACATAATTCTGACTCCTTGCCATTTTTCCAGTTCCATTCCCAATGCACTTGTACTGTTCATCTCAAGTATTTCCTAAAAAATAAGACCAGAAAAGGATGCATATAGGCATTACTAGTTCTCCTGGATCTTTCAGCAGCTTTCCATATCATTGAAGACAGTGTCTTTCTGGAGTTGCTGTCTATGCAAAGCTTAGGAGAGCCAGTGTTAAAGTGATTTCAGTTCTTCCTTGAAATGCAGTATCAAAAAGTAGTGCTGGGGGACTTCTGTTCCATTCCATAGCATTTGGCATCCGTGTGCCAAAAGGCTCTACTGTGCCTCCATACTATCTAACATCTACATGAAACCACTGGGGAAGTCACCTAGAGGTTTGGGCCAAAGTGCCATCAGTATGTGTGTGGCACTAAGCTATAGCTTGGATTTCTATCTCGGCTTTTCTGGGAAGCTATGGATCTAAGAAAACTGAGGCAATGGCAATTAACTAGGACTGAGTGTTTTGCTTTCCAGCTTAGAGTGTTATTGCCAATTACAGTACTATAGAGAATGGACTTTTCTTCATTATGGACAACCGGATTGGATTGGATTGGGATCTTTAAAAGGAATTCAGAAACTTCAAATGAAACATAATTTGGCTGATGGTTTCCTGGTACTGTTGTGGCTTTTTTCAAGGCCCATCTTAAAGTATTTGTGTTAACCTTTAAAGATTCACTGGTATCCGTTTGCCTGCATTCTAAGATAATCTCAGACCCTGTTTGCATCTTCCCATGAAAACTGTTAGGATGACAAATAAAAAGGAAATGTTTTTTTCAGCAGCATCCCTGTGATGGTGCAGTGCAGTAGTAACCGGAACATGCCAGAGTGAAGATCCCCCTGTGTTCAGCGGCTTTTCCTTAAACAAGTTGCTGACTTCCTGAAATGACTTTTAGCTGTAACTTTTTATTGGATTTGTTTTTCTTTTTTTAGTTTTACTTCTCAATTTCTTATAGTTATTAATTTTGCTGTTATAGTTCACTTATATTTGATATTGAATGTTCTTGGAAACCTTCTTTTATTCTTAAAGATAATGCATAAATATTGTAAATAAAGAACACTATGGTGAAATGTAGTGATAATTATGTGACTATATTGGCCCTCCAATAACGAAAAGTTTTCTGGGGACATATTAAATCAAATATACATAACAAAATACATTATAAGAAAATGCAACATTAATACAACATCTATATGAAAAAAATCAAGAGTCTGTCTCTCCCAGCTATGCCCTTGGGGATAGCATCAGAAGAGGAGGCAGAGCACTCCAGACTTACTCTCCATTTTATGTACAGTCTGAAGTGTCTGTATTTTTTGTTGGATATTAAGGACAGATTGCATACTCTCCAATCCACTGGGAAGCTGTTTCATTTATTTATTCCAATTATTTCCAGTTATGCAAATCTAAAGGAGTATGGAGGTACAGAAGCAAGCAAACCCACAGATAATAGCATTTGCAAGTATTGCCAGTGCAGTAAATTCCAAAACAGCTACTCCCTGCTGCTAATGGATTTGAAATGTTAGTGCCTGTGTTTTACTTTGTCCCTTTGTCCCTATGTGGCCAAGAAGAGAAGTTACCTCTGCCTGCATTGACATCCCTCTAGACCAGTGGTTCTCAACCTGTGGGTCCCCAGATGTTGTTGGACTTCAGCTCCCAGAAGCCCTGAGTATTGACCATAGTGGCTGAGGCTTCTGGGAGCTGAAGTCCACAAACATCTGGGGACCCACAGGTTGAGAACCACTGCTCTAGACCATCTTAACTGACAACAGAGGTAGCATCTGAGACAAAATACAGGCCTGTGACTCTAACATCATCATCTTTCTTCTTTCCTTTAACATCTGTGTCTGATGAAGAAGCCAGTGAAGCTTTGAAAATCTGCGGAATGTATTTTGTGCACTTGAGTTGGCTCAATAAGGATATCACTGTTTCATGGACTTTGTTGTATTTTGTTCCTTGAAACCAGCTACTAATGTTGCCAGGCCAGAACAGACTGGTCTCAGCATACAAACAACAACATAGGTACAGTCTGAATTCAAGATATTTGGATTGTCCAACTGCCCATTAGAGTCCACTGCCCATCGATCAATCATGTAATAGAGAGAAAAGGGGGTAAACTTGCAATACTAGAATTATAAAGAAATAAACGTGATGTATCATGTAATCCAGTTATTGCCTATACACTGGGACAGAGCATTATGTCACACAACTGAAGAGTCCTTTCAAAATATGACGTTTGGTCCATCTACCACACTACCCGTTAGAATGGAAGGATCCACCTCGACTACCATAAAGGCACTGACCTGATTTGGACAACAGGACTTACAATGAGAATCCCTCAACAGGTGTAGGGAATCTCCAAAGTACCAGAATATATTACCTCCCTCCTGACCCTTAAGGGAAGTGCAAGGAAGATGTGTACCAACTGTTCAGGAAGCAAACACACATATATACATGAAGAATTAATTATATTTTACATATAAATGCAGATTTCATAAAAAGAATACTTAAATGAGGAGTGAAGTGCAGCTCTACTTTGCCCCACTCAGATGAGACCCTACATCTTTATATCTTGAACATCTCAGCTAGTGCTTTCATCCCTGTATCTAAGACCTTTCCACATAATTAAAACCAACATATTTACAACAATCTGAAGAATGGATTAACCAGTAACATTTTTTACTTTTTGGACAAATTGCTTTTATGAAATTGCTTTCACACTTAAACAATACAGAGACAAAAGCATAACGCTTCTAAAGAGTCAACAATAATGAAAAATCTTGACTAAAACTTTGGAGACTTCCAGAGCTTTCATCAGGCAATTGCCCTGCTTTGTTCACAAAATTTACAGAGGACTCAGATAACAATGGCATATTTCTTACTAACCAACTTATGACTACGGTACCTTGGTTTTTGAATATTTTGAAGATGACTCATCTTTGCTTCTCCATGCTGCTGTGTGTCTCAGCATTTTGGGGAACAAAAAAGCAAAGCTAAAAGGTACTGTTGGAAATGACAAGCATTATAAGAACCGAATATCCCTTTGGAGATCTTACATGGGCCTGTGCTTTTGAGACTGCTAGATTAACTGAAATTCATGAAAGCTGCTTGTCCTGGATGACACTGCATTCCCTCTGAGAGAGCAGGTGCATAGCTTAAATCCATTTTTGTCACTGTAGGCACAGGTCAACTCTGTGACTCAGAGTGTGTGGGGCAAAATTCAAATGATACCTCAGCTATAGACTTTCCTGGAAGGAATAATGTACCCAGAGTAGATTGTTCACTGATTAGCCTACTGTAGTGTGCTCCACATTGGGCTGACCTTGAAGACAATTCTGAAGCATCAGCTAGGGCAAAACACAGCAGTTGGTTGTTAACCAGAATACCATATACAAACCACATGCCATCAGTTCTAAATAAATTGCTCTGGCTGCCAATAAGCTTCCAGTCAGAATTGCACATGCCAGTGATAACATGGCCTCCATAGTCTTTGAGGACTTTGTCATCCAGGGATTTTTGAGACTCAGTCAGCCCAGAACAGAGAAAGCAATTCAAACTGAGGCCTGCAGCTGCCTGGATGTTCAGATATATTTCTAGAAATTGTTAAGGGGGCAAGGGTTACCTTAAGCCACCATATTCACACCAGATGTCATACATGAAATACTAATAATTTTTTTCTCTTCATTTCCCAAAGCAAGGAAGCAACAGTGTGTTTTTTTGCATTATGTCTTCCAACTACATCTGCTTATGACAACCCCCTCATGGGATTCTGGGTAAGATTTATTCAGAGAAAGCTTGACATTGCCTGTCTTTTAGGGTGAGAGAGTATGGCTAGCCCAAGGTCACCCAGTGGATTTCCATGGCTGAGTAGAGATCTGAAGTCTGGTCTCCAGGGTCTTCATCCAAAACTCAAACCACTATACTGCACTGGTTCAAACAACAGTCTACTGACCCTAAAACTTCTCATGATGAGTTCATTTGGCACTGTTTAACAGTGAAGCCTTCCAACAGTTCTTAACATTTTTTAAAAAAGTGTAGCAGCTGCATTCCCTTGATCTCCTCTGTGGTCTAGAATTAAAAACAGCCTGCCAAATGTACTTCACATAGCTAGTAGGCTACATTTCTACACAGAGCTCTCCCTCCACATTTCTGGGTTTGACCTTTGTGAATGTTATTATTCATGAAGTGCACACATGCCTCCTCACCCATTCTCCTCTTCCCATTCCCTTGTCTTTTGCTGGGCATGCAGAAGGAAGGCAAGTGCACTTGGGCAAAAGGCAAGGGAATGGCAGGGGAAAGATAGCATTACCTTTGTCCTTCCCTCTGATGCCCCCCATTCCCTTGCATTTTGCCTGGTGTGGAGAACATACACTGAAGCAAAAGGCAAGGGAATGGAGGCAGTAAGTCACATGTACGCCCCTCCTTCTTCCCTCTGGAGCTCCTCCCTCCCATTCCATTGCATTTTGCCCTGGAGCAGAGAAAGAAGATTTATGCAATAGGGCAAAGGGGAAGGGAATGGGAGGGGGAGCCCCAGAAGAGAATGGGAGGGGAGCACGGAGGGGTTATTTGTGGTTTTTCCACTTTCACAAGGGTTCTGTGTCCTGAACCTTCATGAAAATGGAGGGGACATCTGGATCCACAATTAAGTGTTGTGTTGCACATTGCTCCTCCTAAACAGATACAAAGGGAGGTGGGCATTTGGAGAAATCAAAATAGCAAATGCTGAAATTTTATGTATAATCCAGAAATAAGAACCACTGAACACAGTGGCACTCATTTCTGAGTAAACTTGCACAGAATTGTGCTCTCAGTCAGACCTCTAACAATTCAGTCAGTGCCCTCAGAGAAAATTTGCCTTGTTATACAAATTGCCATTCTGTTTTCAAACTACTTACCCTCCTGCTTGGTGGTGGATTGCTTGCCAACAAAACAGTAGCAAAAAGCTTGCATTAAAAAAAGGGTTTGCCCTAAACATATATTACCTTCCCTCTCTACTTTTATTAGTCTATTCATTTCTGAACTAATAAGATGAAAAAGAATTATCAGATAGCTGCACGAGATTTAGAAAAACAGAAACAAAGACACTCCTGTTGTACTCTATATGTGAAACAAACCTGAACAATTTGAAGAACGTACAAATGGACTAAATAGTAATCCAGTACTATACTAAATAGTAATCCAGTGATTAAATTACTTATTAAAGGGAGAGTTCTATAAATAAGCTTATCCTAGAGATCCATCCCATCCTCCACACCCCATCTTTCTCCCTATTTTCTTCTAACTTGTACACATACTCATTTCTGTTTACCAGTATTATTTCTAACCCTTTAAATTACAGTATTATCAGTATATTTCTAACCCTTTAAATTACAGTATTACCAGTATTATTTCTAACCCTTTAAATCCATTTGTAACTATCCCTTCTCTTTTTTAGCTGCTTGAATTAATAAATGTAAAACCAACAAATGTGTAAAAGAAAAGAAAGATGTGGACACTGCATCTTCCAGTACCACAAACTTTGATGTCCCCTATGCCTGAAATTGTACAACAGAATATTTATCTGGGGTTCACATTTGTACACACTGATCACATTCTTCAAAACCAACATTTAACAGTAAAAATTTGATAACTTTTGTCATTCCCTCCTCGTCTTTATCTCTATAGAAAAGTAGATAATTCAACTCCATCCTTTCCCCCATCTCTTTGTTATCTATTTTTAATGTCAAACAATAAACAGCAAGATTCTCACGTCTGGCACTTCTCTTGGTTTCTACATACCACATTCATAGATGATACTATGCAGTCATTGATATACCATCTCTACAATTATAAACTATAATTCTGAGTCCTCCTTTTATTTTGACCTATGCACATCTTCACTTTTCTATTGAGTTATTTAGATAAGTTTGTCATCAGTTCAAGAAGTCTGTGGTAGTGTACTGGAAGTAACTCTATATATCTTCATAGTGTTCCTGTAATGTAGGTTAGGCTAATAGTGACTCAATCACGCTTTGAACTTGAATAGATAATACAACCTGGCCTGTCAGTCCAAATACAGCATTCTGTCATAGGTACATACTGTTAAACTCACTGTAAGGGCCATTTTTATGTTTTTATTATTTCAAAAGCAGCCAACACTGTGCTACACCTGGAAAATTAGGTCCACATACTTACCTGTACAGCCTCTTTGCACAGTGGTGAAGCATGGCAGGGAGCTGTCATGTTCTCTTCATCTCCTTTCTTCCTCTGCATTGAGACCCTACATAGTTTTCCTGGGTTTTCAGTGATTCTGTCCATGACAGAGTATAGGGGGAGTGGTATCCTGAGTGATAGGGAGCCGCCCAGCATCAAGTTGTTAGGCAACGAGGATGGCCACATCAGAGAGAAACCCAGCCCTTTAGAGTGAAGGAGGACTCAGAAAAAAATGCATAAATCACAGGCACACTGATTTGCTTTTGGAGTCAAACTTCAGGGAGCAAGTGCTAAGGGTGAAATCTTCAGCCAGAGAAATTCTCATTCAACCGAGGGGAGGTTGAATGAAAGGGGGTGTTTTTTCACAGAAAGCCTAGAGAGGGACAGAAGAGAAATCAACCCACATTTGAATCTGGTCAGAGAGAGTGACCTAGATTTGGAAACAGCCTGTGGCAAAAGGGTAGCCAGAGGGCTGTATGTGCGTGAGACCTGTGCCTTTATGCTGATGTAAAGACATAAGAAACGGTTTAAACACATTCTGAAGATCAGTTTGAGCTTGGACACATTTACAAAACCAATATTTTATTCTTTTTGTTGTTTTAATAAAGATGATAGTACATTTTTATAAATTTTGACTCAGCAGAATTATTTTCAGTAGTTCTAACTAAACAGAAACACACTACCACATATCATTACATCATTCTAAATAACAACTGAAAGGCTTTACCCTTTTTATATCAAGATAGTGTTCAAAGAGAAAGGCAGAGTTATATAAAGTGGCAAGGTGCTTTAGTAGACTGAGGCAGGAAGGAAGCTGCCATACCACTGAAGAGAAAAAGCAGGCCTTGTCACACTGCTGGCTGCTTGGGAAGGAACAAGTTGGGACCCCACCAGCATGAGTTTCATTCAGGTCTAGCACTGACATATAACTTCAGCTCCCCATACCATCTTCCACCATTCAGGCTCCTTTTTCCTTCTATGAACCTCATCTCAGCATAAGTCCTCCCCATAATCTTCCAGTACAGTTCAAGAGCATTCCCCAAGGTCCATGTTTAGAAAGGCACAGGGGTTGCACATCCCAGAATTCAAGGGAGGACGTTTGTTTACTTTTTTGGTTCAATAGAGTGGTCTGCATATTATTTTCCTCCTTTTCCTTAACAATAACCATCCTACATTGGAAATACAGTACTTGCCACATCCCATCCATTCTCCCAAGAAAGGAAGAAAGCACCATTGCTTAAAATTATAATTGCTGCAAGACTCATAGGAGCAGAATTCTGGAAGCAACATAAGATCCCATCTATAAAGAGAAGATGTGTTTAAGGAGGGAATGTAGAGTTATTTTTCAAGTAGCATGATTGCTTTCAGAGCAGTTAAGGGAAATAGCATATAAATCATTTACCCAAAAGAATTTTATTTTCAGAATTTTATAATATAAAATATTACTGACAGCAAATGATTTACTAAACGTAGGTGCTATGTCTGGTTCGTGCAAAGAGACCACAAATTGATTTCATGACTAATTGAGATAAAGAAGGAAGCCCCCCCCCAACCAGCATTCTACAAAGCTACAAAGCCAGACTTCCTGACCCTACTATGGCCCAATAAGCATGTGACAATCGTGACACCAAAGAACTAAGAAATGTTTTCATCTTGAGAAATTTGTCCTATTGTAGAAAAATACAAAATGATAGGTATATTTGATTCTAAAATTAGATTCCTCCTAATTTCAATAGTTGACATTTTGACAAAACAGAATTTCTACAAGATGCTGGGATGCAGCTACTGTACCATACTACCATATGCGCCATAATTGGTAGAACACCTACCTGTTGGTGGGATGATTCCAGGAGACATGAGACCAGGGACAGAATGCGGCATAATATGAGAATTCTCTGGAGAGGTGACACTTTGAGTCCGCTTAGGAGGCCGTCCAGGTCTGGAACTGAAAGAAAAAAACAGGCAAACAAAAACTTTACAATTAAGCTGTTGTCTTACACATCATTTCAAAGTTGTTTCAATTGGTAACATGGACTGTAAATAAATTTGTTTCAAGGACGGTTGCTTTTGCAGTTAGATGTAATAGACTTCCATCACTAATTAGATTACATGCTGAATTCATTTTCCTCATTGAAGATCAGCCGCGCTTGATGCATAATTCATAGCCTGCACCTCGTTACCTGCTTCTTCATATTAATATCTATACACAGTTTGAATTGCCTCGTTTGCATATGCTAAAGTTCTGCATGCAGCCTTCAGCACGAAAATTATGCACTAACTTGTAATAATTATTACAGTCAGCCTGCTATTGATTTATGAGACTTTTAAAAACCAAATATGTGTAGTACTTGTAATGAATGATATTTTAAGGTTCTTCAGGAAATTAAAAGGCAATGGCTGCCTAAGGAAATGTTCTGCTTGTTTGATTTAATACTACAGTTAGCTGGGAGGTGGAATGAAAGAGTGGTTCAGACCTATAGCACATTTTTCGATGATATGTTTTATTACTCCGCACTACTACCCTGATATCTAGATGATAAATGACAATACATATCTAATATGTGAAAAGGTCTTGCAATTTCTTTATTTTTTGTCAAGTAAAAGATAAGTCAAGTTATCATTTAACCCTTACTCTATTTAAAGTAAAAACAGGGAAAAAAAACTTGTTTTAAATATGGCTATTAGTCCAAAAAGGCTTGGAACTATGTGTAAGAGAGTCTCAGCATCTGAGATCTGCACTGTGCAGACATGTGAAAGGACCTGACTTATAGGGGAGAGTGACTTTCAGAAGAAATGTTCACAAAAATTATAGAAGTTGCCTTCTATCTGCCACAGCCCCTTTCATGTATTAATTGTAGCAGAGAAGTTCCACGCAACTGGGACTTCTAATCTCATAAAAGCCTACCTGCAAGTACCTGTGTGAGAAGCCTCCTGCATGCAAACATGCACACAAACAGCATGGGAGGGGTGTATGAACAACATCAGGCCAGAAATGAGGCTCTGTTTCTCAATCATAGCACAGAGCAAACTTCTGCAATTAAAGTATGAAAGGAGCTAAGATCAAAAGTCAACATGAGAATCCAATGGATCTGCATGCATAGCTGGGCTGAGTTTTCCAAGCAGCAGAACCAAGCATGTTCAAGATTAGGTAGTCTTGGGGAGCAGGCATGACTGTTTAGTAAAGTCACCAAAAAGCCTGCTGCTGTTGCAAATGAAGGCATCCAAATTAATAAGTGTGATTCATGTGGAATCTCTTACATGAATCAAGGACTGCAAGATACCATCTATAAACTCTGAGAAAGCACAGGATCTCAACATTTCCCTTTTTTAAAAAGGATGTAAGCAAACCTCTTTGAAATTAAAGTTCTGAGAATAACTTTAATAGGGTTTACCCACTACACTTCTAGTCCTTGTTTTTCCATACGTTAATAAATAGGTTACAGCTGTTTGTCAAGTAGCCTCCAAATCCTCAAGATCCTTTCATAATGTCCATTAAGCTTGACTTTCTTAGCCTTAGAATACATAAACAGCAAACAGTTGCAATGAACCTGGGATGCTGGAAGTCTAGCTTCAAATACCTTATTCATCTATCCAAATGGCTCTAGACTAGTCACAATACTCAATCTAATCCTTCTTAGGTAAAATAAAGAATTTGTGTCCTCCACACTGTGTTCCATGTGGTAATGACAGGGAAAAAAATGCAGTACTGGGACATGTACTCATACAAGACACACGAAAATTTTCATTTGCTGCCTGGGCAAGAATTATTATCCCATTGTTTTAGTCCTATACTGCTTATGAGATTTTAGGCTGAATTTCTACAAGGTGAACAGTGTCGCATAGATGCTGAAAATATTAGAAATTTCTTAGCTATCTTATTTGGAAGTCCACTCTTAAATGCCAGGCATATGTAGCACAATTCTTTCTTTCATGTGAGCATTAGATCATCTTTGTGTTTTGAGACACCCACACTTTTTTAAACTACAACCCATCCCTAATAAACGAATAACGATCAAAGTACAGGGCATTTCCTTGGAGTTTAATGACTCAAGACCTAGGGCCATTAACCTTAACTGGTCATTAATTCCCAAGTTAATGACCTGAATTGAGGTCATTATTAATATAAAGCCAGAAGAATTTTGTTTGGTTCAATGTGGCTTCCTTTTTAATTCTAACAAAAAAAAAAATGCACATTGTTTTCCTAGACTTTTGTGGCAGGGAATACATGAAAATGAAATTGCTTTACTTTTAAGCTTGTAGTAAATACAGCCTCTATTCTTGGAATGGTTCTGTATCACTTACACTTACACAGAAGCTTTCCTCTCTCTAGAAGGGCTGTTTTACACCTTGCCCTAGCATGCTTCATGATAAAAGTGAAAATAAAAACACAGCTGATTTTTAAAGAGCAATCACACAAGAAAGCTAATATAAATGATCTATTCTTATTTTCTCTGAAACTACATAGCCATAGGACATTATTTTGATTTTAAAATCTATGTTTAGCTAAATCAAAGTTGAAAAATAATATCTTTAAAATGTAAAATTAGACTGAAGCCAAACCAATATAAAGTATACCCTCTAACTGTCCCAATCTGACAGGTATAATCTGAATCAATCCCACTTTTCCACTGCTCTTCATATGTCCTAGTTACTCTCTCCTCCCATTTTCCCACTGTGTCCCCAGCTTACTTCAATTGCTGCAAAGTAACTCAGTGTGAGGAGAGGAGAAGAGGGGATGGAAACTTGCCCTTCTCAGTTGGCTGCTACAGTCTCTTCTAGCTTGTGTGTCCCTTCTCATTTGTAACTTTAGCCATCTTAACTGCACTCCAGTGTTGCTCAGCCATTCATGTCCCAGTTTCGAAATGTTGAAGGGTACAGATCTGCTGCAACATTGACTACTGGGCCCATGATTTATAAACAGATAAACAAAAGAGGCTGGGTGGGTAATGGCTGAACCAAAGTCTAGTTGACTAATCACAGCTCACATATTTACAGAATACCTATTGGCCAAGAACCAGAAATGCAGAGCTTGTGACACTCCAACAAGACAGCAAGCCAGTCCTTTTTTGCAGTCCTACATAAGCAGCAATGACTGTAACATGAATTATAAATGTATTTGTTCTAAGGATAGCTGTGTTTCAGTTATGTGTAACAGACATGGAACAGTAGTGGGCTATATTCAGCTTTGGTGTATCAGATGCTGGGTATATCTAATGTACAGACTAAATCAGCCAATCCCAAATTAGCTAATCCCCTGTTAAAGATGTTTTATGGCTTATTCATTATACCTGTTAAGTCTTGCTCCTTAATAAACAAAGTTGTTACATGGTAGGTAACCCTTGTCTGAAGTAATTATCTCCAGATCAAGAGACGTATTTCATAATATATCCAAGTAACTTCATGAACTGTAAGGGATAGAACAAGTTTGCTTGATTTTATGATAGCTTAAAATATTTTCTTCTAAATCCACAATTGGTGGTTTCAGACACCGTATTTAAAAGATATATCTTACATTTCATATGTGCCTATAGAATTCATACATTTCCTCTAGGAGTCTGGAATTGTTGTTCCTCTTCTTGTTATGTGTCAATGCTTATTTATTTATTTATCTATTTAATTGTATTTATATGCTGTTTCCTCCAAGCATTGGACTCAATGCAGCATGTAAAATACTAGGAGGTGATGCATTTTGTCCTTTTGTACACTATTTTAATTTCTTACAAATGAAAGGCCTTACCTCATTTATTGTTTCAGAAAGTGAGACATTGTAGAGTCTTGACTCAAGTACTTAACAACATAAGACATGAGTGTTTTGTTC
Source organism: Iguana delicatissima (assembly GCA_948472985.1). Classification (NCBI taxonomy): domain Eukaryota; kingdom Metazoa; phylum Chordata; class Lepidosauria; order Squamata; family Iguanidae; genus Iguana; species Iguana delicatissima. Next base: position 606,153 of record CAOKZL010000112.1, read on the forward strand.
CTTCCTAACCTATGAATGCACCAACAATCTGTAATTTACATACACAGCTTCTGATATAATGCTAATGCAAACTCAATGTACTAAAAAAGAGCCCCTATCAATCTTTCGGTATCCACAGAGGGTCCTGGAACCAAACTCTAGCAGATACCAATGGCCAACTCTACTTCTACACAAAACCCTTCATTTTTCTTTTTAGCGTTCCAACACACTCTCCTTCCCTCTTCTCCGTCTCCCCCGCCTGTCTCTCCCTATATACACACACACACACACACACACAAATACACATACATACACACACACACACACACATATATATATACATAGACAGACACATGGTGTAGTGGTCTGAGCACTGGACTAGGACACTGGGAGACCAACCTGTTTTTTGGCGGCGTGGCAAAGACCCCAAATGTATTGACCACACCAGAAGAATGTTGAATAATCAGATTTGGGCCACTTTTTTCCTCATCTTGGTGACCTATTTGGGTGACCAGACCTCTACCAAGCAGATGGGGTGCACCTGTTTGATCACTGGAATCAGTTGTTCCTGGAAGAATTGAGAGGGGGGTGAGGACCATGTTGTCCAGCCTGGTGGGGGAAAGGGACTAGGCAGACGCTTGCCCCTTTCTGCGGCAAATAATGGGGGATAATAAAATGTTGGTGATCACCTATTGGCACCTGTTTGGTGTAGGGTAGGGCTCTGGAACCACCTCTTTAGGGCCCTGAGTCCCAGGGGGTTCGGTGAAGGAGGCTACCCTTGAGGTTAACCTGGGAATAAGACTCTCACTTTTAGAGCCCTGTGGCTTGGGTGAGAGTCCCTGGGTTACCTTCCAAGATGCTGGACTGGGGAGCAACTAAAGCAATTTGGATTGCCCCGGGGGCCGAGATGTTATCGCCCATGGGCAGGCTGAGCAGGCTGTCATGTTGTGACCCTGGCATCAGTTGGCACCATATCATGTTGCTCCCTCGCTCTTGTACCTTACAGGTTAATGCAATTTAAATAATACAGGTCAAAGTAAAGTGGCCCTTAGTTAACCCAACTTTGTGTCTGGTTTCTTTATTCCATGGTTGAGCACTAAAACCCTATGACAGGTTCACTTTAGTTTCATCATAAGTCAGAAATGATTTCAGGTCATACTACTACTACTACTACCACTACAACTAATATGCAAATTTGTACAGTCGGCCCTCCACACATGGATGTTTAATTTTCATAGATTTGATTATTTGTCAGTTTCTCCAAGCCTACCCCACCCCCAACCTCAGGAGCTTCTTTTCTGGGGGAACCTTCCCTGTTGGCGGCTCCAATCAGACCGCACAGACTTTTAAAAACCCACCCCTAGTCTTCCTCCTTTAGCTGCAGCCCAGCCAGCTAAGGACAGCTTGCAGCCCAATTTTTCAGCACCGCAAACTCTCTCCCAAAGTCCCCCCACACCCAAGGAAGGAGATTAGCAAGAGAGAGGAAGTATGGGGCTACCATGCAGATCCACTCCCTTTCCCTGACCTGGTTTGGCCCCTGGGTGCCCATTCACCCCACCATGTCTAGGTCTCCACTTTGATATTTCCAATTTCCCCACTTTCGCTAGGGCTCTGTGCCTCCAACTCTAGTGAATGTGGAGTGAATGTGAATGTGAATGTAGAGGGCTGACTGTATGTGCACATGTGTGTGTGTGTGTGGCTATCCTTTCATACATTGGCCTTTCATATCAGATGATTTCACTGTGCAACTACCTTAATATTCCTATCCCTTCCTCTTACATACACACTGGGTTAGATCCAAAGGTGCACCTATTTACCTGGAGGATATCTTCAGTTGATGAGGCAGGCTAGCAAAAGCTCCTCACCTTTGTCAATTCCCCTCCCCCCAATGCCCCTTCAAACCTACTCTGGAGTATCCTCTAACTCCCAACCAGGGAGGGGATTAGGTTGACAGAACAGCCCTTTCTGCCCACAGGATTATCTAGTAGATGAAGTTCATCTCTGTGGAACTCCAGATCCACTTCAGATAATGGTGATGATGGTGACAGTGATAGTGATCATGTACAAAAATAAAACAATAAAGCAGACAGACTTGCCAAAGGCATATAACGTAATCTACCAAAAAAGGGGAGGGGGGAATGTGAAAGGAACTAATACAAATGGAATACTAAGGCAATATGAATTTTAAGATTTATCCAAATACATGTAACCAAGCTGATACATTTTGCATTTGATTTCTCAATTAATTTGAGACATCAAATTATTAAACATCTATTTTCAGAAAACCCAGATGCATACATACACTGATCACTGAAATTCGGATAATTCAATATAATAAAATTAGACATACATCTATATGATAGTATTTGGAATAACACTTTGAATTGACTTCATAACTGATATTAAGTAGATTACATACATAATATTCCTAAATACATTTGCACTCCCACTTTCATCCCAAAAATCCTTTGTTATAAAGGAACTTAATACAGGACACATATTCAAACAGCCATAGGATGAGCAAGGGGGGGATGGCGGGAGGAACGGTGGGAGGAACAACTTGAATGTACAATTTAAAGTCAGTCTTTGAGTCACACAATAAGAGGGAAAGGCAGTTGTTAACATAAATAATGGTCCAACTCATTCATGATTTGCTGTAAGGACGAGTGGAAGTGGGCTTTTGTTCATGGGAGGAAGGTTGTGATACCACAGTGGTTGTCAACCTGTGGGTCCCCAGATGTTTTTGGACTTCAACTCCCAGAAGCCCTGAGCATTGACCATAGTGGCTGGGGCTTCTGGGAGCTGAAGTCCAAAAACATCTGGGGGCCCACAGGTTGACAACCACTGTGATACCAGTATGATTCCTTGGGGCACAACTGAAAAGAGAGCACCACCCGATCTGTAGCTAGTTATTTATGCCAAAAGAGACACTAAATCTTAATATTCCGCATAAGACAATTTAAAAATAGAACACTCTTAAAAAGAAATAATTTCATATGCACTCACAGAGATACTATGTGTATATATTTACAGAGAATGTGTGTATTTCTTCAGTATTAGCCTGCTAAATAAAAAATCGGCTGCTGCTTAGTTTAAGAAATAATTTTGAATCCTTAATCTTGACCAAATTTGTTTTATCTGTTGACATGACTGGCAAAGAATTTAAGCTTACTTTCTTAACCTCACCCACTGACAGAGAAAATAAAAATAAATAACTTGTTTTAACAACCCTACATTATGATTATGCTGGAACTAAGAATATTATTTCATGAAATCCTATGGATATTGTACTGCCTGCCTGTATACTCCAGAACCAGTTCATATTTCAGCACTGCAAGATCTGGACTGACTGTGTCCACAGTTTGAATCTCGATTATTCTCAGTTTTTGTCCAGGTCTATGGGGAGATCAGACTAAATGTTTTGTGTGTACACTTTCAGTTAGACCAGAGAAGAAATAGGTGGGGGCACAGCTTTGGAATCATGAAATCCATGATTTTACACTGTTTCTATGTGCTTAATTTTAACTGTTTTAAAATTTTATTGTAATTTTTTTTTTAAATTGATTGTTCTGGAAGCCCTCTGGGGCCTCACTCTGGGAGAAAGGCAGCACAGAAATGCAACACAAATAAACATATAATTTAGCAATTGTACTTAGGGGATAGTATTTCCCCTTCTCACTTTTCATAAGAGCTAGAAACTGCTTTTAAAAAGCAGTTTGCTGGTTAGCATATTTATAGATCATTTGCAGGTTGATTAACTCTTGTTGAAATATTCTATTTATATTTTAATTGTAGGTTTTTATTTCAACTAAGCCAAACTGATCTCAACATTTCAAATGTACATTAATTTTTAAAAAAAAAGAAAAAAAGACACATTTTATGTATTCACATTGTGGAAGATTTGTAAATGTAGAGATTTGGTGTAGCTAAAGTTAAAATACTCCTACTTATAAAACAAGATGCCTAACATAATATCTGATTTTATCAATTCACCCATTCAAAATATCATGTTAATCTCATATTTCTGCTATTTTAATTACTGATATGGTCACCTGATTTTCAGAATTTAAGACTCTTAAAATCCCAAGAGTCTTACGTCTCAACATATAAATCTAGGACCATTTCCGCACTAGCCTGTTATAGTGCTATGATTCCGCTTGCAACATCCTATGGAATCCTGGGGTTTGCAGTTTTGGGAGGGGCCGTGCAGCCCCTCCCAAAATTGCAAACCCCAGGATTCCATAGGATGTTGCAAGTGGAATCACAGAGCTATAACAGGCTAGTGCAGAAATGGCCTAACACTTGGTGGCAGTACTTCTGGAAACAAGGACCCAAATATCCTAAAGGTGTAACATACCATCTAATCTTGGAAGAAAAACAGGATTAGCCCTGGTTAGTACTTTGAACAAATATCAGATGTTGTAGGCTACATTTCAGGGTATTCATTGTCTAAGAAAACTTTATCAAAATCCTGGGGTCAACAGACAACTTGAAGGCACTTACACACTTGGGTCCCTATCACACCACACTGTTATAGCTCCATTATTCCCCTTTAATTGCCATGACATCATTCTGTGGAATTCTGGGGCTTGTAGTCTCGCAAAGCACTGGACATCTCTGAGAATTCTAAATGCCTGTCCCTAAACTGCAAATCCAATGATTCCATGTGATATTGCCATGGCAGCTAAAGTGGAATAATAGCGCTATAACAACATAGCGCAACGGGGCGATACACAGAATTTCTGAAACAACGCAAAATGTAACAATGCAGTACTGCCTTCATATAACTTGTAGAAACCTGGAAATGGTATTTTTTGGCCAGGCCATTCTGGAAGTTCTGGTTCCAAAAAGTACATTTTCCAAGCTCTGTTCCCTGGATGAAATGGAAGCAGGTGTCTGAAGATCCCACCTGATTTGTATTTTAATTACTTAAAAACTGAACTGCTGTTGATGGGCCAAATGGCTTGTGAAAAGAACCAAGTTAAGTACAATCCTAAATCCAAGCAACCAATGATGGCTGTTTTGCAAAGTTCAAGATTTTTGATAATTCTGGAAAGGAAATAAGTGCTTCTGTACTGCCTATGTGGAGAAAAAACTTCCCAGAATCGTTTTATCTCCATGATTACTTATGACAATTGGACTTGGTATCACACAACCGGCCATAAGTGTGCAGTAGTCTCCAGTTAACCAGAAGGCTATTTCTTTAAAACATGAAAAGAACTAACTAAACTAATTAATTGATTAGAACTTGCATTTCAGATATAGAATTATAGCAAAATTCTGCTGTAACTAAACACACATTGGATTTGTCTCCTAATAAAGAGGATATATTTTTTGAAAAAAGCAATGCATTTATTTTAATGGGTTTCTACGCCTTCAGTAAACACAACACAGTGTAAACACAAAGTCTCCATTATCGTCGTTCTTATGAAAGTTTAATTTTTTTCTATTGACCTAGTAATAGTTTAGATACTAACAGTTTAGCAGATCAAATTAAACGAATATAAACATTTTGCTTAATGACATCAGCAGTCAACACTGAACATCTGTGTTTTACTTTAACAGTGATCAGAGAATATTCTTTTGTTTACACTAAAGATAATCACAAGGTTTATATTTCTGTATTTAATTTAAGAGTGTGGAGGGGGGAGGAAATAAAAGACCAGATTACCTCCAGGGTCCAAAAAAGCAGTATGTTAGAAATGCACTTTTTTTCTTCCTGTGTTGTAACCATGGTTAAACAATAGAAATGAACTTTCCCTGAACTCTTCTCCTTTAATGGCCTCGGTCCATGTTGACCCTCTGGTGCATGCTGGAACCTGATACTATCAAACTTACTGCTGCTAAAGTAATCAGATTCAATACAAATTATGCACACCCCATTGTAACGCTAATTTCAGGATCTCATAAAACCTGAGCAAAGGGAAACCATTCTAGCCATTTACCCTCTATTGTTTAAAATGAGGACAAATGCACCCAAAATGCTAAGGAGAAAACGTATTTGATTATACTAAAATGTTTACTAATTATAACACAGTAGCAACTATAATTTCAAGGAAGGTTTCCTCCCCTCTTCCCCCTAAAACCCAGAAGTCTTTTGGAGGAATCATTAGCAAACAGATGGCTCCAGTCAGTCTAGGATCACATGAGCTTCCATGTGAATGGGTCATATAATTAAGTTATCAAGCTTTACTTCTGACTACTTGAAATAGACCGTATATAGTAGTCAAATTTTAAAAATCTAATGTTACTTATAAAATTAATATTTCTATACAACAGTTACAGATCCTTTCACGGTATGTTGTGTGTCGAACAGCCATCTTAAGGGCAAATAAAACAGTAAAAAGACATTACTGACATTTCCTTTTTTAAGATGGCAATCAGGGCCTGTGACTTTGATGTTCTGATCTCGCAAACACACAATCATTACTACCTTCCTGCTTATACCTGTGAAGGAAAGGCACATGTTTCATAGGAGTGGATGGCAGACTGGTCGCAAGGAATCTGATCTACTGGTAGCACAAGTACATAGCTGGCTGCTGAGTTGCCAAATGCCTTTCTCCTCCACAAGTCTGGTGCTTTTGTTTTTTCATATCTTTGGCCCTTTTTCGCACGGCATTTGCCATACGAAAGGGCCTCTGGAGCATCGCACAACTGTAAGGAGCTGTCCACATGACGTCCTCACAATTGCACGATGCTTCCAGGGTCGGCAGGCGCCAATCGTGCACTATTTCATTTTTGGCATCTAGCTGAAAATGGTGCATAATTGCGCATCCTCCAGGGCCCCGTGCGCACTTACCGTGCATGCAGAGCCTTCAGAGCTGCGGTGTTCATGCTTCCTGCCCCAGCGCAGCCTGGGAAAACCCCAGGCTGTGCTGCAGAAGGAAGAGGAGCCCTCACGCTGCCTGCTTGCTAGCAGGCAGTGGCTGTGAAGCTGAAGCAGCGGGGATGCGAGAGCCTCTCGCAAGAGGCTGCTCGCGTGATCCCCACACCCCAGCGCCGCGAAAAGGTAAGGTGCGAAAAGGGCCTTTAGGATGAAGCAAGGGATCTAAGAACAGGGGCAGACTGATTATGGCCAAGAGTTTTGCACACATGTGTATGTACGTGCCTTCAAGTTGCCTGTTACAGCAACTCCATGAATTTCCTCTCAAATACAGACTGCTGCACTTGGTATTCATTGGTGGACCCCCATCCAAATACTAACCAGGGCTAACCCTAATTAGTTTCCAAGATCAGACAAGATCTGGTCCCTTTAAGGTATTTAGACTTTAATATTTCATATCTAAAAACTAGGACATATGTGGCCAAGTTATTAATGAAGTTATTAATGGGGAAGAGTAAACAAGCTAGGAAAAGTTGGAGCAATTGCTTTTGTTTGAGCCTACTGGGAAGGGCAGGACTTCCCCTCTTCTCCACTCCCTCCACTGAGTTAAGTGCAAGCTACTCAACTCTGCTTTGAATTCACTGTGCACCAATGACCAAAGGAGGAAAGTGGAAAGAAGAAAGAGAAACTGAGGCATTTTAAAAGCAGCTTAAAAAGTGGAACAGAGAAGCAATTGCCAAGTCGGGATAGCTGGAGGGTATGTTGTTGTTGAAGAAAACAGGGATGGTTTTTGTTTGTTTCATTTACTTGAGTGATAAAAATAGGAGGCAGAAGGAAAAATTAAATATTTACTTATTGGAAAAGGAAGTGATTTTGAAAAGAACAGTTAGGGGAGATTTGGTTGCCTGTTTGAGGTTCAGGCACCATTTCTAACTTGAACTCAGTGTGTGGCTGGGCTCTCAGTTTTGACAGTTTGTCTTAAGTAAAATAAATAACTTCAGCAGCAAATGTGGAATCAGAAGGGTTTCAGCATTTCCTTCTTCCTTGTATTCAGTTCCTAATCTGGGATCGTTTCCATCTAGTCCAGAGCCCTGTTTCTGTTGGCAAGCCAAAGGCTACTGAGAATCTTTCATGAAGAGTAAAACGGTAACTACATTCATTTCTTGCATATTCCTTGGTGTCCAGTGTTCACAGACAGTTGATCATGGATAAGAGAGCTTGATACAGAAGCAGCAAGTAAGAGAAGCTTTTAGTTTAGAGAAATGAGGAAAGGCACAAGGGAAAAAGCAGTTTAGCAGAATATGGAACGTTTGCAATACCCAAACATCTTCAAAACAGTTGCCATTACTACAGAAGAAATTAAGTTATGAAAGCATAATTAAAAAAAACCCGCCTTCTCCAGAAGATTTGCTGAGAGACTTGCAAGCCTAAAAGTTTAGTAAGTTGTGCCTAAAGGCAAAGGCACCCCCCTGAACAAATACTGCCAACAAAACCCAATGATAAGATTGCCTTAAGGTTGCCATAAGGTGGAAAAGACCTGAAGCAACACAACAAGAACAAGGATTTCTGCTCCTTTGTTGACATTTCCAAATAACTCTGAAAATCAGGTAAAGTAATACCACTCTTTCAAGGAGCCATGCAGGCTGTTCTTAGAAATGCCTGTACTATTATATATTTGATTATCCTAGTTTTCCTCCCTTAACTGTTGCTAATCATTATCTGAAAGAAAGAACTACAAGTTTGCTCAAAGGGAGAGGTCTCTGCTTTATTTATATAACGCAACATGCATTTTTGCTCCACTTCCTGACTTTGTTCATCTAGTGCTTATCATACCAATGCACCAAAAGATGAAGCATTAATAAAGGTATGTGGTAGAATCCAGGTCCTACATAACCAGGCATCAGAGCATTGTAGCAGCAAGGAGGGAGATGACAGAACAAACTTTCTTGCAGATGTTGTTCAGCCTCACCACAACCACCTGACCAAGGTAAACATAATGAAAGGCTGCTTGTTGCAATTAGCCTAAGCTACTGATTTCATATTCAACATGAGCATGTAAAGTTGCCTCATAATCAACATATCACAGTATCATCTAATGCAAGGGTAAGAATTCTGTGGCCTTTCAGATATGGTTGGATGGCAATTAACTACTGGATGTACCAGCTAAAGCTGACTGTAGTCTAACAATGCCTCAAAAGCCACATGATCCCATTCCTCAATTTAACTTGTAGCAGTTCTGAGTTTGTCCACCTGATCTTTGTCATCTAAACTCAGTTTAACCAAAGACAGAACAAACTGCCCTATATCTAAGCAACTCTTACTGCAAGTTGAGTATCCCTTATGTGAAATGCTTGGGACCAGAAGTATTTCACAATTTGCATTTTTTTTTCAGATTTAGGAATACCTTAATTTGAATATACATAAAATACAGTGCTGTACAGGAGATCTCAGGGGAGCCTACAAACTACCAAGCAGGAGCGCCACAACTGCTACCTCGAAGGTGACAATGAGTGGCTGGTGGGCTTCCTGAGATCTCCTGTTCGGTATAGTATTTATTTGTTAATTTATTCAATACAAGTATCAGGTTCCTTATATCCTTAGTCTCTCAGATTCTCAGTCTCTCTCCAGCCTCACATCTCATACACAACACAAGTAATGAATGAACAAGATATGAGGCTGGAAAGAGATGCAGTAATCTGTGAAATGGTGGGAGGTGTGGATTTATGTTGACCATACTTGGATTCCCACCATTTTACACACTCTTGCATCCCTTCCAGCCTCATGTCTCATTCATTTGGTGCTTCTGTTGTATATGAGATGTGAGGCTGGAGAGAGATTGAGGATCTGAGAGAAGAACAAGTAAAAGCGCCGCAGCTGCCACCCTGAAAGTGGAAGCAAGCAGCCAGCAGCAAAAAGTTTCAGTTTGTGGAGGTTTCTGGAGTTGGATTTCTGGATAAGGGATACTCAACCTGTAATAACTTTTATAGCAGGAAAGCAAAAACCTGCTCAAGAGCAAATTCCAACAGCCATTTAAGAAACTGGAAAAAATAGTATGATTGGAAGAGAGAAAGGTTTGTAGAAAAAGAAGTGGTAGTGATGCAAGCCAGTATGGGACAGTGACTGAGTGCTGGACTAGGCCTTCAGAAGATCAGGGTTTGAAACCCTTTTCAATCATGAAAATCCCCTTGACCCAGGCAAACTCTCTCAGCCTCAAAGAAAGGGAAGATCAAACTCCCTCAGAACAAATCTTGACAACAAAACTGCCTGATGGGTTTGCCTTAGGGTCACTGTAAGTCAGAAACAACCTGAAGGCACACAACAACGACGTGATGAAAGAAGGTGCTTACAGTGCCTTGCAAAGGTATCAAAATCGAGTTAATTGGCACTGTTACCAAACATATATTGTGACAGCACAATATTGTACACAGGACACAAGATACCCAATAATGTGATGGTGCAAAATATTTTTGACACAAAAGTTAAGTAAACAAAAACAAATTTGCACTTGTTGGTTGCAGTACTGACCCTCCCCAAGTCAACACATGGTAGAAGTGCTTTTAGTAGCATTATAGCCACAAGTCTTCTTGACTAGATCTCCGCCAGATTTGTGCATAAGAATTCTGTAAGTTTTGCCCATTTTTTGGCAAAATTGTTCTAGTTCTGTCTGGTTAGATGGCAACCGTTTGGTGAACAGCCACTCAGTACTCCCTCAGCCTGGTGCTGAACAGAAAAGCAGAAGACAAAGCAGCTGCAGTTACCATTTCTGTTTTCATATCTCCCACTGGACACCCACTCGCGGAGCCTTGGTTGTAGAAAGCAGCTGCAACTACTTCCTTAGGCACTTGATTCTCAGTGCCATGTCCCACAAAAAATTAATTTTTAACACTAAAAAGATAAAAAATTAAGAGACTCGGGGACTAGATAGGGACCCCAGCATTTGCCCAAAGATTCAGTGACAACTGCATGCTTACCTCAATTGCCGCTAGACTATTACTATAAACTACTACTGAGACAGGGCATATTCTTTTCAGCAGTACCTAAACTGAAACTTGTCAATTAGTGAAAATCCAGACTTCTGGTGAGTGCCCTATACAGATAACCATTGGGGCAAGCCCTGCAATGAAACAAGAAACAGATAATAAATATAACAAACCCTTTCAGCTCTTAAAGCCTTATAGGCTACCTCAGTTAGCCCAGCTCTAGGTGTCAGTAGCTGAAGGGAAAAAATTGGGGTAAGGAGCATGAAATCCCATGTAATCTAAGCAAATATTGAAAGAGCCAAGTGCTATAAAAATAGACAGAAAGTAAAGACACAGTTACAGAAAGAGTAAGCAGATTCTGAACAATTTCACCATTGTTGCCTCTGATTTGGAATGGAAGATTAACCAATTAAGAGATTTTTCTGTGTCACTAAGCCGCTTTCATTTGTGAGCACTGAGATTTATCTTACTTTGCAGTTAAAGCGGAAATTGCTGTTTATCTCAAAGGCACTTAAATGAACCACACTATGAACCTCATGGTGTTTCTCAGTAACCACCAATTCCTCAGACCCACATGAAAAAAACCTCTCCACCTTTACAACTATATTTATATTTATTAACAGGCCTGAATATCCTAAAGGCACTAGGCCTCATCTGATCTTGGAAGCTAAGCAGGGTCAGCCCTGGTTAGTATTTGGATGGGAGACCACCATTGAATACCAGATCCTGTAGGCTGTGTTTTAGAGGAAGGAACTGGCAAAACTACCTCCGAATATTTCTTGCCTAAAGAAAACCATATGAAAGTCACTGAGTCCATGAGTCCGTAAGTCCACAGATGACTTGAAGATACATGCGTACACACACACATACACGTTTTGTTTTAAAATGTATAGCAAATATGTTTTGTTTTAAAATATATAGCAAATATGTGTGTGCGTGCGTGTGCATGGATGCACACGCACGTTCAACTGCTTATCAACTTAAGGCAACTCTGTCAATTTCACAGGGTTTTCTCTAGAGTTCGTTTTGCCACTTCCTTCCTCTGAAATACAGACTACAACACCTGATATTCCTTGGCAGTTTCCCATTCAAGGATTAACCGGGGTGATCCTGCTCAGCTCCCAAGCTCAGACAGGGGCCCTTTTCGCACCTTACGTTTTCCCAGTGCTGGGCTGCTCAGTTCGCACAAGAAGGTTTCGGAGGAATGCTGTCGCATCCCTGCTGCTTCGTCTCCGTAGCTCCTTCCTTGTCGCGCGAACGCCCCACCTCTTCAGTTTGCCTGGGACCTCCCAGGCTGCACTGAGAAGAGGACGCACGACCGGCCTGGCTCCCGAGGCTCCGCACACCAGGTAAGTGCATGCGGGGCCCCGGAGCAATGCGCGACCGCGCAGCATTTTCGGCTTCGAACCAAAAATGAAAAGGTGCATGCGCGGCCTGCATCAGGCCCTTGAGCGTCGCACAAATGTGAGTGCATCGTACGGACCACTCCTCACATTCATGCAATGCTCAAGGGGCCCTTTCACTTCAGAAATTCCGCGCAAAAAGGGCCAGGATCTGGTACCTTTAGGGTAGTTAGGCCAGAGACCTGACTGTTACTGGATCATATTGCAAAGGTTATGGCTTTAACCAGTGTAATGCAGCCTGAAGCCTTCACAGTGTTTTGATCTATAATTCCTATCATCTAACTAAAGCTAAATCTGATGGAAACTGTAGCCCAAAACCATGTTTAAGGAAGAATGGCTCTAACTACTAATGGAGAACATTTCAGAAATTACGCAGAACCATTTACAAAACAAGGGCAGTTTACTAAGGATAGTCTGGGACAGAACAAAGAGAAAAGCAATCACAGTTTAATATCACAGAGAGCTGTACACACTCTAAGTATGCTCACATCCAGGCATCACATTGCTAAGCTAAAATTACTTCTGTATTTTATTTAAAAAGGAGACTAGCATAGAGAGGTGATGGTTTGCTACTGTTGCTCCCTCCTTGCTGTCTTTTGGTCAGCAGGCAAAAATCTTTTTTATTCCAATAGGCTCTCAAAACAGAAAGTTTTAAAGAATAGGCTGAGGGTGCTGTATTCTTTTAAGCCGAGCTGTTGTAATTACTTCTTATCTCTTTAAATGTAGTTTTCAATCATTTTTAATATTGTGAATAGTTTAATTCAATGTTAACGTTAACTTTTTGTATGTTTTTAGCTGTATCATCCTTTTTTAAATTGTAAGTTGCCTTGAGTCCTAATTTTGGGTGAAAGACAGGATATAAATGTAACAGCAACAACAATAACAACAGAAAGTACACAAGTTCTTCCTTCGAAAATTCTACTGGAAGCACAAAATTCAAATGTTTCCTTTCTTCATGGTTATTTTAAATGTGAGGGAATATGGAAGTGTAATATGGGTAAGAAAAGCACTGGCAACAGGCAAAAAGAAACATTTTTCAAGTCTTTGACAGACAGAGGTAGATGGGTAAGTAAGTATTAATTTCCAGCAATGGGACCAATCATAATTATTTGGGATGGGCCCTAAGCAGAAGCGCTCTGGGAATGAGCCAAAGTTCACCTTTTATCTTCTGTACTGCTAACCAAGTATGATACATGTCTGCTTCAAACCTGTACTTTCATGTAATCTGAGAATTCATCCAACTTCATTTTAATAAAATAATTACCAACAACTGCCAATTGTATGCCAAGACATCTGTCTTCTGTTTACATTCAAACTATTAAACATTCCAAAATTGCATCCTATGAACATCTCTAGGAACAAAAACTAAGTACATAGCAGGACTTGTAATAGAACAGGTTTGGCATTTTAATTCAAAGAGAAAAGCCAAGCTACAAAAACAAAGAAAACCACTCTTTCTTGAGAAGAAATGTCTACATCACACTGTTAATGTCAAAGAGTTGTACTTGAGTAAAGAGAAAAATTTAACTACAATCCTACAATAAGCCCACTGAAGATATTTTTAGTTTGAGAAAGAAATTTCTGGATGGTGTAAAACAGCCTCAAAATATTAAGTTGTCATTGCCCTTTTAAATCCTTTCAACTTGAATTCCCTAATTGTTCCCTCACTTTATCTCACTGTACCAGTAAGTAAATAAATTAACAAAATAGCTTTTATCGCACAGAATAACCTTTTAACTGAAGGATTATCTCTGGTTTATTTTTCATTTCTTTCACTGTAGATAGCAGTTCATGCCTCATTGATTAGTTTGCTGAGGTGGTGACCAGAAATGAAAACAAGGTCTCTCAGATATTGCCAAGACCTGTAAATGTTTTTTTTTAAAATGCACTAAAGCTAATATATGTTATGCTTTTCAAAGTTAATTATATAAGGTACTGCAAAACAATAGTGGGGAAAAAATGTTCATTTGTTTACACTATGCCAGGATGCAGATAGCCTGACCTATAGCAAAACATCAGTTATTTCATCTTTTTTAAAAGAGCTTCCACATAGTGAAATTTAATGTTATTTTTAATCAGGCCTTGAAATAGTTACTTTTTTTGGATTACCATTTTCTGAAGCTCCAACCCAGCAATCCCCTGGCCACGACTACCACACATAGTGGCTGTGGAGTTCTGGAAGTTACAAACCAAAAAAATTAACTTTTTCAAAATCTCTCTCTCTTTTTATATATATATATTTATATATATTTATATTTATATATATATATATATATATATATCTCTCATTGGCAGCTGCACATGTTCCTTTTTTAAATTCAAAGTAAGCACGCAGATCCATTTCAAACTGGGACCAAACTGGGACACATCAGGGACCAAATATGGGGGGAATCTAATTCTTTGCCATCTATTTTAGCCACAGTCTGAAGATTCTCACAGACAGATAGATAGATACACACACACACGTGCACACACACACACATATTGCAATTTACATTGGGGGGAAAAATCCTTAAAGCAAACACAACCCCTTTTTCCTATGCCAATTGCTGGACCCTAATTCAGATTAAAGCTTGCCTACCGCATCAGGTACCAATATAGATGACGTCTCTAACATTTCCTTTTGAATAACAGACATAACTGTATCGTATATTTAAAAGGAAGGGAGGGTAGTTTGGTGACTGACAGGGAAATTACAGACATCTGTGAAACAGACTTCAGATTTCTGTGCCCTAAATATGGCATTATGACACCATGGAATGGCACCTTCCTGTTTCTTTACCCTAGGTGCATAGCCAAGAAGGGACTTAGGTCACTGGAAACAGTTCCATTCTTAAAAGTCATAATTTGGCATTTAAAAAAAGGCGGAAATTGAATTCTGCACATTCTAAGTGTCCAGCCACATCACAGACCAAAAATGAGAGAGAAGATGATACAGAGAACCTCGAACAGTGCTACTTTTTTTAAAAAACTACTTTTTTAAAATGCATTTATATATACCTGTTCTATAAAGACAATCAAGAAACAGGAAAACCAGCAAAAATCAAAAACAAAATAATTTCATTAAATCATTACAAATTGTAAAACAATATGAAAACTGTTAAAACAACGTTAAGGTCAAATTACAAACATATTTTGAATGTCTCTTTTTAAAGTAGCCAAAGTAGAAATCAGTTAAAGAAAGAGATCAGACCCATATGTCTGTCAAACAGACATTTGCAGGTTAACAGTATCTTCAAGAAGGTTTGCTAGTTTTATCCAAAAACTTTGTACAACTTAACAGACTAGTATCTCATTTTAATTTTTATGTGATGTATAAGTTAATCTCTGTACACTAAAAATTTAATTTAAAAGAATGATAAACAAAAGAGTAGCATTTTGGGCACAGGGATATGTCAATAATGTAACTACTGTCATTCATGTATCTCCAGCAGCTATACAATATGACCACTACTTTTTTTTTAGCCCTTCAGATAGTTTTCTTTATTTTTTTAAAATTAAAAATAGATAAATAAATAAATATAAAATAAAATAAAAAGAAGTAAAAAAAATTACATATTAGAATAGGAGAAATCTCTACAGACGAAGCCTAAGAATGATACAATATAATCATAGGAGTATAGTAGTATTACACAAATTTTAACATAATTATACATACCTAAGATATACCTAACACACATTCATACTTCCTAACTTCAGTTCCAATCATTCCTCATCTTCTCTGGCTTCCCAACTAGGTTGTCCTTAGGATACTAAATTAACTAGATATATGAGGATCTATTTCCTTCCTTTAAATACATCAGGGATCTACTAATATTACCTCTTTTGTAACTTTGTGTCTTAGCATTAATATTATATATAGTTTTATATTACAGATAACTAAAATGAACTGAGTAAAGTTCAACCATATGTCTCTCTTCAATCAACAAAGCTCGCTATTGCCAAGTCTCCCCATTTGCTTTTAAAGAATTGTACAACTGGAT
Source organism: Iguana delicatissima (assembly GCA_948472985.1). Taxonomy (NCBI): domain Eukaryota; kingdom Metazoa; phylum Chordata; class Lepidosauria; order Squamata; family Iguanidae; genus Iguana; species Iguana delicatissima. Next base: position 622,321 of record CAOKZL010000112.1, read on the forward strand.
CCCATTTCTTAACAAACTTTCCAAGAGGGATCCCTCTTATTAAAGTCGTCAGCTTATCCATAAGTGCTATATCAAATAATTTTATCTCCCAATCTTCTACATTTGGTATGACCACTACTATTTTTTAAAAAAGATGGCGACAAAGGCTTCACTCTAAATGCCTTCGATCAGATTATTAAATGAAACCTCAAGTATTTATTATGTTTTATTACTAATTTTGCTAAACCTGATAACTTAGTACAGTAACATGAAATGCTTATTGCACCTAACACAGAAATTATTTATATTAAGGCCATTTCCGCATAACAACACTCTTCTGTGTTGTCTCGCTGCAGTGCCAGGTCCAGAAGGGAGTGCATCAGCAACGCTCTCCTCTGCACCCATTCGTTCCATGCAGAAGAGAACACGATGGCGCTACGTCTTCCTTTCGCAGCACAGCTAGATTTTTTCCATTGCTATGCTACAGAAGGAAGTATCACCAATGCACTTCCGCAGCTTCCGCATGGCCAGAAGCGATGGGAGCACCGTACAACCGTAGATGCAAAACGGATTTTTAACTGCACAAGTGCGATGCTCTGCAACGGGATGGCAGCGGGATGGCAACAACATCATGCGGAAGCGCGACCTGCCAACCACTGCCATCCTGTGGCAGAAACGAGACAGCAATGTCATGCGGAAAGAGCCTCAGTATTAAGGTATTATATTCAGTATCAAGAAACCACATCAGTGTACACTTAACTTTAACATGTCAATGTGACACCATATATTATGTTCAGATTTTCAGTTCTTGTTGAGGGAATCAAGATAAAATAGTCCAATCCAATGCAGTAAATAAAATCTATTTTGAATGTATTTAATTAAATAAAATGGCATTAAGGAAATGAGCAGTGGTTAAAACGTAATATTTACACAGGACCAATGCTACTATTAGGCAAAAACATGGCAGCTGCCTCTGGATATCATGAAAGTGAAGTAAACTGTTAACTCTTGCTACTGTACTCTTAGGGACTAAATAGCCTAAAGCACCACATCCTGTCTGATCTTGGAAGCTAAGGAGGGCCAGCCCTGGTTTGTACTTGAATGGAAGACTGCCAATGAATACCAGCTGTAGACTATATTTCAGAGGAAGGAACTGGCAAAACCAACTCTGAGTGTTCCTTGCCTAAGAAAACCCTATGAAATTCATGGAGCACTGTAAGTTGACAGGCAACATGAAGGCACATACACACACGGTGTAATTTTATTAGCAGATATGAGGATGTGGGATATTCTGCCTCATATGACTTTGTCTACTATGCTCTTTGACCTCTGGGAAACAGGGAAGTATACCTGGCCATCTTCCTTGACAATTTGTTTTATGTGAAGTACTCAAATTAGAAGGGGTCAATGAAGGCACAGACTTGAGAGTACAGGCTTTCATCAACCAGCATAATGCTATTCACTTTAATAGCTTCCAAAGCCAACTTTCAGTAGTTTCTAAGACTGTAACTGGAGATTACATCAGTGGAACTGGAGATTACATCAGTGGATGTGCCTAATGAAACCAAAGTAATTATCCTACTACAGCCACTGGGATGCAGATGTTGGCACAATCAATTTTGAGCATTTATTTTCTGATACAGCATTCATCCAGCCATTTTATGGCATGCTCTGGAACTTTAACCACTCTGCCTTAAAGTCTTCTCAAGGTGACCATCCAACAATACTAACTGTTGATCATTTCACTAAAGCATACAAACCCTACCTTTTCTCATTAAATAAAAATTCAGCATATCTCTTAAAAAATCCTTTCTCTATGTCTCTTTCTGAAAGACCTGCACTTTGTAACAATAGTTTAAAAAATGCTTCAAGTTAACTCCATATTTTCTGAAGGAGACTTCAAAAAAAATTAAACTTGTTGAGAAAAAGCATCCCAAAAATTCTGAACAGGCCCCTTTTTGGTGGAATCCTATTAAAATTCTTGAAAATATAAGAAAATCCTTTATTTATCTGTTTGTTTATAGGATATCCTTCCATGGAACTTGAAAAGCAGCTTACAAAAATGTAATAAAATGAACAAATATAATAAAATACACACTGAAGAAGCAAAATACATTAAAATATAACGTTAAAGTAGAAAGGACAGGAATGTCATTTCTTGGTAAAGAAAGGAAAGCAGTGTTGGTGCCAGGCAGGCCTCCCTGAGGAATGAATTCCTCAAACAGAACATCACTACTGAAAAGGCTCTCACTCAGTCACCATCCGCCTGACCTCAGAAGGTAGAGGCTCCTGGGAGATTCACTCAAGTCATGGGAAAGTTGTTATGGGAGCTCACATCCCTTGAGGCATCTGGACTGTATATGACCTTAAAGGCTTAAAAGCTGTATATGGCCTCAAAGCCTTAAAGAAAAGCATCCACTGAAATATACCAATGAAACCCCTTAAGTTCTTTCAATACTGGCAAGATATATTCTCTCCAACATCTAACCAGCCCAGTCAACAACATGATGTCTGTATTTTGGTACAGGAAACTTCCAAATGGTCTTCAACACGGCCATACTAACAAGGAACAACTTAGAAAAGGAGCTGTGCTAGATTAAAAAGATTTGCTTGTCCAGCATTCTGATGCAACAAAAACCATCCTGATGTTTATGGGAAGCCCATGAGCAGAACATAAGCACAACAGCAACCATCCATTTCTGTTTCATTGCAACTGGTACTGAGGGACATACTGTCTTTGATATTGGAAGTAATATAGTAGACAAGGGATAACCTCATGCTTCTTTAACTTGTCCAATTCCTTTTAAAATCTTCCAAGTTGGCACCTACCACACTGTATGATAGTAAATTCCACAGGACAGAGGAGGGAAAAAAGGACTTTTACATACTTTAAGCTCTATGAAAAAGTACTTATTTCCTCTTATCTGTCCCAAATCTTCCATTCAGCTTCATTAGATTGTCTTGGGTTATTCTACTATATAAGAGAAGGAAGGAGTGATGGAGGGAGACTACACTATAGTAATCAGCCTCCAAAATCTTACAATCATATGGGAGATCACGTGGCCAGAGTGAGGATTCATGCTATGAAGTCTTCAGGAGTTACATGATCTCAGTGGTTCTCTGCCATTACTGATCTTCTCAATGAGGTACTGATAAGCTTCTCAAGAATTCTAGGACCCCCTGAAACACAATCTGAAAACTACTTATATGTTCGATAAAGGAATCTTCTTGGTTGTAAAAGCATTTGCAATAAATGAAGACAGAGATAATACAGTCCTGTTTGACGCAGAGGACTACATATAGAGAAAGAAACACTGTTGACACACACTGTTCACTACAATATTCCTTTACAAAATAATCATTTTACATTCCAAAGCCCACAACTTGGCTAAATTTTGTACTTTGTCAACTGGATAGTGTCTCCAGTTTAATGAAATGTGAGCCCTTTTCTCTGCTAAATTGTCCTTGATATAAAGATTATGCTCTGTTAACAGTGCATTATACAAATGCCTACATTCCCTCATCTTTTGTCAATGCTTTACTATCCACTTAAAAGATCAAGATCAACATAAAGGCAATAAAATGATACATAATAGCAGACACTTATGTTCTCTGTACTTTACTTATCAGTTTAACTAAGATGACTTTATCTAAAGGTTCATTTTCATACTGAGTTTATATCAATCAGCTATCCTTTACACCTGTCAGAAGGTTCCTACACCCAGATAAATGTGACTTATCATATAGTGATGTGCGATAATGAAAAATTCTTATGAAAACTATTCTTTATTACTCTGCCACAGCTGTTTCCTGTTATAAATATCCTGCACAGTAACAAACACTGCTAATGATATGTTGTGGGAAAAATGAAACTTTGAGGAAGAGGGAGACAGGTTTAGAGCAAAGAAAGTACTTCAAGAATTACATCTTTGGACATCATAAATATGGTACATAGTTTCTCAGCACATCAGGACCAATTCCTCAAATATTTTCACACTAAAATACTACGCATGAATGAAAATTTTCAACTTTATTTCCTTTGAAACTGCATCAATCTTAATATAATCCAGGGGTGGGAATCATGAAGTCTTCCAGGTTATTAAACTGCAATTCCCAGCACTCATTTCCATTGGCTACGATGGCTAGGGCTCATGGGTGGTACAGTTCAATAACATTTAGAGAGCCACAAAATCTCCTTTCCTGCTATAATCAAAGCCAACATTGTATGTACACCATAGCCATGTCTTCCAGTTACATAACTAACATGCCATGAGCATGTTTTCTGATTATGTATCTTTAACACGTTTATAAGTATATATGCAGCACTTGGAGAAAGCTTCAACATTCAATCAAATGCAGTAGGATTTAAAGGTGGCAGGCTCCTGTGACCACCATGGGGTTTTTACTCTGCCCAAAGCAGGGTGAAATGTTTTATGCTAATAAATTTAATTTACATCATTTTTACAGAACATAATTTATATTTTCTTGATGTAGAACTTCATTTAACTTGCCACAGATTTCTCGCTGTTTGCCCCTTTGCATCAATGTACAGTACACATATCCCTGTCAACCATGCCAATTTTCCTAAACATAATACTTGTGCTATGTCAGAACTGGTATTAAATGAATAGAACTCTCCAATGCAGGATCCAAAGGGAACTGTCCCCTCGATGACTATGACTAGTGCCTGCATAGTCTAACGCACAGAATACTAAAAGCTGAGCCAACGCTGAGATCAAAATTTATTTTGAACAAAGCCAATGACTTTTTTTTCTCCTATATTGGGCCACTGAACATCAGTATACCATGTGGTATTTTAATAATGATTGTTTATTTGACATTGCTACAGTTTGCAAGATAAAACAAAAACAAATAAACTCTGCCAGGATTATTTCAGCGTATGTACAACTGAAATCTGTGGAATATGTTACCACACTCCTTATAACATTTTTCCAGCATTCTATCCCTCCCCAGTTGGCATGAACAAGCTTCTGTGTACTGTAAGCATGGTAAGTGCCAAATTACATGTGTAATTACTACATGGTGATTGCACCCGTGACTCAACTAATGCTTGAAACCTTTCCTCCAAACACTTGTGCTTATGATCCCTTTACCCTAATATACAGTATAAATATAGCGTAAACCCCTCATAGAAGTCCTCAGTCTTAGGCCTGTTGCCATGTAATATATTTTAAAGGAATCATGAACAAGATAATAGATTCATGCTACTCCTGGTTTTTTTCTCCCTTAAACAACTTTGCATTTTATCAATTCTGTTGCATTTTTCACAGTTTTTTTTAAATGACAAATATTATTCCAGAACAAATTTTTAGTGCATTTGTCTACCTTGAAATGACATCTTGAAACTGAAGCAACATTTCTTGAGCATGAGCCAGTCAAAGCTAAGCACTTCCGAAGTCTTAAAAGGCAGAGTAAATATACATTTAACAGGCATTTAAAAATCCTGAATGCTTGCTAAATTGTGTCCCTACTATTTATACTTTCATATTTTGTGTAGATATTTCAGTACCAATAAGCAGGTATCAATACTGAGTAAGCCATTGCACATGACAATGTCATATTCAAAATCTGATGGCGACATATGAATGCATCAAACAGGCTATATTTATAGTGTAGCTCATTTCAGGACTATCCTGGGGCATTTGTGAATCAGGAGAAACAGCATGATGTGGTAGCTTGAGGGCTGGACTAGGACCCTAGAGATCAGGGTTTAAATTCCCACTCAACCAAGAAAACCCACCGGGGGACTTTGTGCAAGTCACACTCTCTCAGCCTCAGAGGACAGCAAAGCAAAGGACCTCTGAACAAATCTTGCCAAGAAAACCTCACAGTAGCATCACCTTAGGATTGCCCTAAGTCAGAAACCTGAAAGCACATAAAAATAACATTTCTGAATCTACTTTGCTCCTCTTGGAGCTGGTTCTACTCTGCTTATCATGTCAGGGCAAATTCAGTTCAATAGGGCATTCCACCGCATTTATGTCATACCCCTATTTGCATTCACTTGGAATATCTGCAGGCAAACTGGGATGTGATCAACACCAGTTCCAGATCTGGTGACATGAACATACATACATGGGCACAATGTTATCCCCAGTGGGCTGGTCCCTCTCTCTTTCTTCTGATTGGTTGTTACCTGTCATGACACCTAGCCCATCACATACACTATCCACTGAGCCATGGTTTGTTACTATTTACAGCTACACCTTTGCGACATATTTGCACATCATTTTCTTGATCAGTAAAATGCCACCACCCCATGACCAAGGCTCTCTGCCTTCAACTGATTCTGGGCTCATCCAGACTGCTGAAAAGTCTCGGGGGCTGCCCCTGTATATTGGGATTTTTTAAAAAAAGATAAAAACAATGCAGCTCCTGCTCTGGTCTATTTTCTGTGAATTCCAGGAACTATCTAGGATAGTTTAAACCCAGGACCAGAGGTAATTTATATTCTACTCCTGGAAGTTTCTGATAAAGGCAAGGGTTAACACTCACATCTTCTCTATTGTCTTGGTTCTCCCGGCTGCCCCTCTGATGATGTCGCGGTCACATGACCATCACCATGGAGATCTTCCTTCATGGAGTTCCTGGGGGAAGGAAACCCCACTCACACCACACTTCAATTGAAGGGGGGAGAAAAGGACAAAACCCCAGTAATGAATAAGCCATGACTGGATGTGGAGACAAGGACAACCACTATGAGAGAAAACAGAATAGGCTCTCTGGCTGTCTGGAGGAGCTCTCTGTCAATTTAAAAAAAAAAGGAAAAAGAAAAAAAGTCGCTGTACGAAGATTTCTGTCTGTAAAAAGGGAAACTATAGACCCACTATTCAAAGGATAATAGATTCTAAGAAAAAGTATTGGACCTTCAAAGCCAGTAGAATCAAATACAGAAGAAGGCAAGAGTGTTGAATCTGACAGCCACGGGACTGTGGAAGCAACATTATAAACTCCCACTGTATGTGTACAACAGTATTGCTTCATTATAGATTTTTCTCTGGTTAGGCATATGCTGTTTGTGTCCCTACTTAAATAGTTCCCAAGCTACTACCTCATAAATTTCTAAGTTTTGGTGCCCTGCCTGCAGCTGCTATTGAACATTCTGCTCACCTGCCAAGGGCCAAGAGGTCCTCAATTTCATTATTCCTCCAGGCTTTCCCTGTCCTCCTGTTACGTGTGCTCAGTGGTATGCCTCGTGGTATTTCTTAGCCCAGTGGTATGCCTTTTCTAAACTGTGCAAACAGCAAACCTTTAGATTTCTGAAAACAGGCAAAGAACTTTGTGAATATGAGAACATTCACAGGAAAATGGCCTAGAAGGGTGGAAAGATATGCCAACCTGACTGCCATGGCGGGGAAGGAAGGAAGGAAGGAAGGAAGGAAGGAAGGAAGGAAGGAAGGAAGGAAGGAAAGAACCTACCTGACAAGGAAGTCCAGGTAATCTCACCTTGATGACTCGGGTAACCCCAAAAGCTGCGCTCTGACACATACCCCCCCATTAGGTCAGTCCTGACTGAGGCAAAGATGCACAGACAGACACACACACACACACACACACACACACACACACGATGCACAAAAAGAGAATGGAGGGAAGACTGTTTAAAAATCTTAACTATAGAAATACGTCAGTTTTATCTTCTGTTGTCACCCTCAGAAAACCATAAAATCTGGGATTGTTCCAGAAATGAGAGAACATCATGTCCTGCATGATCAGAACCAGATTTTTTAACTCCAATGCAGATGAGGCTACAAATTTATGCTGAATGCTGCCTCTGACCATTGGTCTATTTAGCCCACTATTGCTTATTCTAAACATCACTCGTTTTCCAAACCCATGTGAAAATATATTTTTAGCTCAACTATACAAAATTCAGAAAAGGCCTAGACTGCATGTAAAACAGTGTTTCTCAAGCTACCGTCAACCAATGTTTCCCCCCAGTGTGCTAAGGAATGGTACTATATTATTATTCCATTTTTATTATTTCTGGAGAGGCACAACAGAGCAGCAGCTGCTGATGGCTTGTGGACAGGCACTGGTCTACAAGCAACTTCTTTGGGTACCATCAATATAAAGCACATATTTCAGCCCTTCCCACACGTTGCAAGCAATTAGGAATAGAACAAGTGACTACAGGAATACAGAGAGCTTGTGAGCTATTACACGTCACTGTAATGATGAAAACCTGTCTGTGCCCTTTTTGTGTTTATTCTTATGTGTGCTCCCTTCCAACTGTTTTTGAATGTCCTCATCATTTTAAAGTTACAAAATACAACTTCCTTTTGTTTCATAGACAGGTCAAATTTTAGCAAGCTTTTTAAAATATTCAGCAAGACATGTTCTGCTAAAAACAATTTTTGTTTTAACTCAGATTTTGTAATTTTGTAATTATATATTCAGGTTAAAAGTTGAAAAAAAGATGATTTTAAGAAAGACAGCATTCAGTAGAGAAAAACACTAACATAACCGAATCAGATACCAATGACCTCTTCAGCACTGGTATAGTTCTGGAAAGTTTTAATAACTTTTACTTTAATTAAAAATAGCTCACCAATATTAGATGCCAACAGCAATTACAGGTAATCAAATTTGGTGAAATATGTAGGAAGTATAAAAAGATTGGTAGATATCCTGGTTAAATGCCTTATTATCAACCAAAAGACTTTGCTGTATAAAAACTGTACAAAGCTTATCGTTATAATGTAAAACATTCTTCCTAAGTTCTTTTGCTTGATTTCCCGCTTTCATAATATGCAACTGCAATGGGGGAGGGAGGAAAGAGTCTTCAAATAATAATAAAAAAGGCCTAAAAACCCCGACTACTCAGGGTGCCTTTGAGGATATTTAATTAAAATCTAATCCTGCATTCATTAAGGCTCACATAAATTAAGCTGTCATTCATAAGATTTATGGATTCTCATTTGCATATTGCATACAATTCATCAATTACTCAAGTATGAAAGGAGCACATTTCCCTTGGAGCTGCCTGCTACCCTGCCAACATTTGAAATGAGGGGAAAGAGCAAGACTGTCAGGCATTCGCACAAACTTTCTTCCAAATGTCTGCTCCTTGATTAATCTAATTTTCTAGCTATTCCTTACAAGATGCAACAACAGACCTTTTGCAATTTTCTATTATTTCTCCTGTCTTCATCACAAAATCTTCTTGTCTTTTAATACTACTTGGTGTCTCTGTGATTATTATTTGTTTGCTAATGATATGGCATGATTGTTTGCTTTATATTAAAAAAGAAAGGCTAGAATTTTTTTTTATGCTTCTGGTTATTTGGTTTACACCATTCCCAATGTGCTTATTAGTGGTTCTTATTTGTGAAATGAACAGAAAGAAAATATCTTGTAGAAGCTTAAAGAGCTTTACAAGGATGTCAAATGTACAGGCACACATAACAGACTGAAATGTTTTTTAAATTCGATTTTAAGTAAAACAGGAAATGTTTCCTTCTTATCTACAGTCCTCACATAGATAAGTTTTTCTAAAGTTTTAAGTAAAGCAGCAAGCATAGATTAGTTTGTTTTTGTTGTACAAAAAGCATGCTGTGTTAATTCAACTGTGGTCTCAAAGGAGATGATTTTCATTTGTGTGGCACAAGTAGGAAGTAACTGAGCCCTTGCTAGCTCAGTCTTGGGATACTTCTGATACTTCTCATACTATTTTCTAAATTAAAACAAATGAGTATATCAACTGTGCCCAGAACTGTCACTGAGGTTCGAAATATATTCACACATGGTAAATTGTCAGTTGAATAGTTGAAAAGTAACATGAAACAAAATAAACAGCATACTTTTTTGTACACACAGTTATTTTCAACAAAGGAGAATGCTGAACATATGGACTATAACCTTGCACATCATTAGGCTGCATGAATTCCATTTACTTTGATGCAATATAACCAATCTAATCATGAATAGAACTACAGCCACAACCTGCAATTCAAAACTTTTCTTACAACTAATGATCATATTCACAATTACTACAATTGCCTGTTTATAGACCTAAATTAATTGTGATTTCCCCCCTCAAAAGATGACAGAAAGCCCTTTGCCTTGACCTGCATATTCTGAAACAAAGTATTTTTACACCATGTGGCCTGTGAATTAGAAATAAGTGTTCTGATATTAATTTCTAATAGATCTAATAGATTATAATTCATTTCTGCTCAGACAATGTTTAAACATGGGCTTCCTCTAGCATCCTGGGATTACAAGAAAAATGTGACTGAACAACAAACAATATTCTCTTCCTTACCCCTTCCTCTCATTTTCCTCTTTAAAACATCAGTGAAACAGAAGAGAACTTTCAATCTAAACATAATTGCTAACATAATCCCAAGTGAATAAATTTAACTAACCCTAGAACAATAAACAGATGACTAACTTTAATCAGAGAAATGAAGTCATCACTGCACATGGTTTAGAAAATGGTTTTCCAAATGAAAGCAAACACATCTGAATAACTTCTTTTGGTCTTTTGCCCCTAGCCTGAATACGCTGTTCTATTGTAAACCATTGAAGTCCATCCATGAATTGCGAGTTCATTTATTGTCTGTCTTTTTAAATTGTTGCTTTTTCATAGTTTCAAGTTTCTCAGCATGAGCTGTCTGTTTAACTCTTCTCAACTACCATGTAACAAGAAAAGAATTTTCCCTGTCTATAATAATATTGCTTATTTTATTTCCTCAACCCAAACCACCTGTTCAATTTTGCTGTATCAAGCTCTGCAAAATGACTGGCTAGCTCAATATATTTACTCTGAGATGAAAGGCAGCCAAGATGTAGCCACTGCTCTTCTTTGCGTAGAAACTAATCAAAAGCATCACCCAGGGTATGCTTTCTTGACTCAGAGGGAGTAAAGGGGTTTAAGCATGAAACCAAGAACAAATACAGAGATAGTTCTTGATTCACCTGAACGTCACTGAAAAATGGTGCCAAGGTTCTCTCATATTCAGTGCTCAATTATTAAAATGAAAGCTGTCTTCGTTGAAAGCTCTTTGTTGATCTCTGCCATGTGGGACCCAAGTGTGATTGCTCTCAATGGTAAGCAATCTGTATACACAAAGGGGCACTTTCTTATTTTATTGTTGCTACTGCTATACAGTTGTAGAGCTGAGGCCCATCCTGAGTTCAGTCATAAAAATGGCCCTTAGTTATATCCAAGTCTTGCTGGCATCAAGGGGCTTAACTAGTTGTGACTAATGGGTCTCATGGATTATGGAAGAACTGAGGCAGGATGCCAGGATGATACTTCCCAGCATCCTGCCTTAATTCAAATTAAACCATGCTAAATATTAATGACGGAAAATGTTTTTTGATTTAGCACAATCTACCAAAACATTACAAGTATCGTGACCTCTAAGCCTCCAGCTCTATATTTTCATCTCCAGGATTGATTTTTAAAAATATCATTTGGGCAAGTGCACAGCGTGGTTATAATAACAATTGTTATGTAGATCTCACACTGTAAGGTAAAGCTCTAATCTTCAGAATATACCAGTGGCACTCATGACATTTAGTGTATATGTAAAAGACCTGCAAAGCTTTATAATAAATCTTTACAGGGCCTGTGAAACTCATTAGGGCAAGAAGAACAATACTTACATGACTGGAAGGAGCTACAACCTGTTCCTGTCTATGGCCTCTTTGCTCTGAAGGAGCTATTCACCTATTTATATTAAACAATATGACCACACTGCAGGAAGAAAAGTGTATTAAGATATTGCTAGGTATTACAATGCCAAAAATGTGTGCAGAACTGACAAGATCCTTGAAATTAACCCATACGTTTCAAGCAAGAAAGCTGAACTCAACAGCCTGAAATGCATGCTGTATCTCAAGCCCAGAAGCAACTAGCAACCAAGATGAACAAAGAAAAATCCTTTCCACTCCAAATATGACATGATTGATTAGTCGGTTTGCTGACTGACAAATGTAAAATAAATAAATATTAAAACCTTTAAAGACAAGCCAAAGCCATCCATCAATCTGAATTGGAAAGGGCTGAGTTACAGCATAACTGTGTGCGGAGCTGAACACTGGAACTCCCAACTCATTCCAAGCCCTACTAGCTTATAGTGCCAAGGCAGAAGGTGTGAGGTGTGTTCTGTAATGATTTTTCCGTCTTGCAACCGTTGTAAACACATTTCCCTGATGTGTTGACAGTGATAAGGGAGGGGGCACATCAGTTATGCAATGTAAGCAGACTTTACAGAACTGGATCCAAAAGTGGTCATTTTCTATCTCTGCCCTGCTGTGCCCTTTTAGGAGATTTCCTTCCCGCTTCTTTCTAACAGCACCTCTAGTGTGGCAGAGATCTTCATTCTAGCACCACTACCCTCCACTGGTGGAGGCTGGTGAAAGCCACTAATGCACCATCCTAACTTCTTATAGTCATCAAGATCAGAGGGCTAAGCTTGCACTATTAACTATCCAAGAGGAGAATAATATTAAAAGCCTAGAAACTGCATCTTTCTCCCTTTCCATTCACTGTTCCTATCTGCTCATAAACATAAACCAGCACATACATCATGTGTTCTAGTCTGCAGTAATTAACAGGCGGGAAATCTTTTTAATACAGTTTATTGGAGTAGCATTTCCAGAGATACTGCTAGACAATCTGGTTGAAAATAGGTATTTACTAAAGAATTTTAGTAGAATCAAAAGTATGCTTAGCAAGCTCACCTATGTGCTAGTTCTTTATTACCTATTTTTAATTATTTTAATATAAATTAATCAACATAAGCATTCATTCAAACAATTATATGGAAAAAAGAAGCTTACTGGGGATGTTATCCTATGCTTTCCAAATCAAAATTGAGATTAAGAAAGTAAAAAATAAAGAACAGGAGAATGTTTTCATTTTACAGTAAGCAATTCCTCCTATATGCTGCCAGATTCAATCAAGCTGATTGCCACCAAAATTCACTGAAATTATACAGATATATATATATACACACACACATACACATCACACATACACATATATACATAGTTGTATCTCATTTCCAAATCAGGTAGGCAGTTTCTGTTGTGTGGCAAGCTAACTGATGAGGGAAACCTGGGTTCGAAATCATACTTGTAGCTTAGCATATGATCTTAGACCAGTCAGCCTAATCTACCTCATGGGACTTCTGCAACATAAAGTGGATCAGTTATACATATTACAATACAAACACCATGGATAAAGAATAGTATGCAAATGTGAGAGAATAAATAAAATTTATATAATTCAACCAAATGCATCTTTACCTCCTAACAAAAGTTGAAGGTCACAGCTAACCATGCCAGGATGTTCCAGTCTTTGCTTGCCTGCTTTCCATTTTCCTACTCTACATAGTTTAACATTTTGTACTCACTGAAAACGCTTATTTGGCTGTTTCTTGGGGGCACAACCAAATACTTAGGAGTTTTTTCACATATATATATATATACTTGAAAAAACTCCTAAGTATTTGGTTGTGCCCCCAAGAAACAGCCAAATAAGCATTTTCAGTGAATACAAAATGTTATATATATATATATATGTTTCTGAAGTTTTGTATCTTTCTCATATATGATGATACCTCCTTTCTTATTTCTCAGAGACTGGGTACTGCCTCCATTTCTGTCAGCAGGATCAGCTGAGTTTGCTGTTAGAAGAACTGGTCCTGTTCTCTATCATTGTAATTCATTAATTCTGGCTCCACAAAAAAAGCAAGACCCTTTGAAATGCGAACTTCTGATTCTTCCTTCTGTAGTTTATGGGAGGCAGGAAGCTAAATGAGAAGAACACAGGAAGTTGCCTTATATGAGGTAAGACTATTTGCCCCAGAACTTGGAAATGTCAATGCTAATGTTAAAGCCTTGAAGGGAATTCTGTACAGTGGACCCTCTAAGTCCTCCAATATGAGGTCCACTGGATGTTTACCACAGAATCATGCTGGAGGACCTAGGGATTCCTAGAGAAGTGTTCTCTCTTGGACCCTCTAGGTCAGTGGTTCTCAACCTGTGGGTCCCCAGATGTTTTTGGACTTCAGCTCCCAGAAGCCCTGAGCATTGACCATAGTGGTTGGGGCTTCTGCGAGCTGAAGTCCACAAACATCTGGGGACCGACAGGTTGAGAACTACTGCTCTAGGTCTTCCAGCATAAGTAGATATTCCTAGAGAGAATGTATTAATCAAGTCTGCGAATTATCAATCTGCAAAAGGAAAACCAAGAAAAGTAGAGGGTGAACTGTAATATTAAAATGTTAACGAAATCTGTAAAATTAACTGTGTATTAACATTTGATAAAAATCATTATTAATCATTAATGATTCAGTTGGAAAATCATTTAACTACAATGTAAATCCCAAAAAACTAAGAACAAAAGAAAGGAAGGAAAGATAGAATATTTTGAAGAACGTTTTTAAACTGATGCACCCACAGTTCAAAGTTAACTGTCCCTGATTTAGAAAAGCTTCTTTCCATTTCTTCCACACTGTCAATAGAGATCTGATGTGAGTAGGTGCCAGCATGTAAAATTCATATACGGCAACAAAGTAAAGGTGCCATCCAATGTTGCTTGCCCAATCCACTGAAGTTCTGCATTTCCCCAAAATGTTTTCCAGAAGATTTCTCAACCCTCCAAACAGGTTTGAGGTCAGGTTTTCAGATGGTAATCAGTGTGGTGTAGTAGTTTGAGTGTTGAACTAGGGCTCTGGGAAACCAGAGTTCAGATTCCTGCTCGGTCACAGAAAACCACTGGGTGATCTTGACCAAATCACAGTCTCTCAGCCTTAGAGGAAAGCAATGGGAAATATTATCTAAATAAATCCTGCCAAGAAAAGCCCCAGATACACTAACCATAAATTGAAGCTGATGCAACGGCACACAATAACAACACAACAGGGGCCTTTAGAGAGGACTGGAATCTGCCCTCCCATTTTTCCATTAACAGAAACTGTTTTCAGGGGCGTAGCCACAAAAAATGAAAGGCAAAATGAGGCCACTTCCCCCCAAGTATTCCATTCTTCAATAAAATTTTCTATCAGATGCCAACATTTCAGCCTTGTGGAGAGTGAGACACTAAAAATTGTTCACACTTAGTATTCTTATATTTACTGTGTTCACATTCCTTTGCTATCTTTGCCTGTCCCCCTTTTCAATGGATGCCTAGCCTGTATAATTTAAATGACCAACTAGAGTTTTAAGTTTCTGCAATGCTAGAGATTTGGGGATGGGAGGAAAAATTTAATTTGGGGAGGGAGGCAGAATTCTTAATGAGGCAATGACCTCATTTCCCCCAACTCCAGAAACTACACCCCCAGCTGTTTCATCATTGGACGTTGCAAGCTGAGTTTGATCCTAGGGTCTCCGATTCATAGATCTTTCCTGCTACCATATCCATTTACTAGCGGAGTCTTCTTAATTCTGGTCCTAATAGAAGCATGCACTTTTGAAACAGTTCTACATATTGCAGAACAGATGTTTTATAGGAAGTTCTGCAAATAGTACAGTAACCAAAGAAGTTATATGTTCCATTATGAGGAAAATCTGAATGTCTAGCCAAACACACAGTTGCAGAAAACTGTTTCAAGAGGAGCCCAGCCTACCAATTACATACACAAGATATGAAAATCTTTTATTTGTTGATTATCATCAAAACATACCTGCACAGGTATTAAACTCACTTTTTAGTTTTACTTGGTTGTCTTATTAGACATACGGCATTCTTCGTTGTATGCTCCATAGATATATGATGTCTCCTCTGCTTAACATTATAATGTACAACAAGTATGCATGCCAAAGGTGTTGTCATATCAGTCAGGTTGGTGTGGCAGATTATTATGCTAAATACCATCCAAACGAAGACTGCCTATCTTCCCTTACAGAGGCCATGCATAGAAAGTGAGTCATATCCAGTGTGCAGATATATTCCAAAGCAGTACACAAGCTATCCCTGGAGCTACAAAGATGTTGTACAAGCTGCAAATATGAAAACCATTTACTTCTTTGCATTCTCAACTGATGATTTAAGGACCTGCAGCAAACAGCTCATAAAATCTGCATGAAGGCAGACATGAAGAAACTAGGCTGGAAAACCACATGGATCACCAATCAAAAATAGTTGTGGGTTTTTTTTCAGATGAGAGAAATACCTGGAAAATCAACTTATGTGAAAGAAACAAAAATAAAACCAATCTTAGTAATGACTCCTTCATTAAAAATACTATGCTGTTTTATTCTGGTTGTTACCATAGCTTAAAAAAAAACCCTTCAGCTATTTGGTACAGTTGCATACATGACAAGATATATGGAATCTGTTATTGTTGTGTGCCTTCAAGTCATTTCCAACTTATGTGATCCTAAGGTGACCCTATAACAAAGGTTTTCTGGGGCTGAGAGTGTGTGATGTGCCCAAGGTCTCATGGCTGGGCAAGGAATCCATCGCCAAATGGGGAACCAAACTCTGGTCTCCAGAGTCAAAGTGCAGCACTCAAACAACTACATCATGCTGGCTCTCTCTATATGGAATACATATGTTTAAATGAATAATGGAAAGCAAAAACAAACAAATAATAATTAGTGTTCATTAACTTATTTGATTGTGCTACACAGATTCATTATTTGTTCTACTACCTCATCTAACTTATAGTAGATATGGATAATAGGACTATCAAAAGATATCAGGAATAGCAGATAAAGATTGACCAAGCAGACTGTGATAGAATGGGAAGGGGATAAGTTTGGCTTTGAATTAGGACAAACTGTTTCCAACTTTTGAGGGAAGTATCTGATCTTAACTCTTAACCAATGCAGCACTCAAAAAACACAGGGTGTGGGTGTGGGTGTGTGTGCACTCATCTCCAGAACTCTATTTTCCAGTCCTGATCTTTACACCTACCTAGTATTTTATCTCTTCATTGCTCTTCCAGCTTGTTTTTTTTCTTCTTCTGAATTTGACTAGGCATTTTGTATTGTGTTTAACACAAATACAGCAATACGCATCACATGGCACAGACATTTTGATGAAAATTATCCTACGCAGAAAGCTCAAGTACCGGTATCTTCCAGTTATGCTTTGAAGTTAGCTTTCTTAATATTATTTGCAAATAAATATAGGTCAGTT
The DNA here is from genome assembly GCA_948472985.1 of Iguana delicatissima. NCBI lineage: Eukaryota > Metazoa > Chordata > Lepidosauria > Squamata > Iguanidae > Iguana > Iguana delicatissima. The sequence continues at coordinate 639,425 of CAOKZL010000112.1, forward strand.
TCTGGGAGTGAGCTCACAAACTCAGTTTTATTATACAGCATCAGATATTTAATGCTCTATACAATTAATTACAGGAAGAATCATTAGAATTTTACCTCAGCCATCAAAATATCTTGGACATCACTGACCAAACTAGGTTGTATAATGCTCATTCTCTCACTGTTTCAGTCTTATCTGGGGTTCCATGGATTGAATCTGAGCCCTTCCAGATGCACAGAATATGGTCTGCCTACGGCCCCTCCCTAATGTTCCAATTTTATGAATGAGGAAATACACTGAGGATCATAGGAAGCTCTCTTATACCAAGTTCAACTACATCTCCATCTGACTGACTGTTATCCACCAACAAGGCAAAAGTCCTTTTCATCACCTGTTACCTGGTGCTTTTTTCATCCTCAACTGTTGAGATTTATACAAAGACAGGATGCTCACAGAGCTGTTTCTAAGAATTTGATAACTTTTTGTGCAAGCTGCTTAAATGAACATGAACAGATATATATGGTGGCTATGTAGGCAAAGCACGGCACTAAGCAACTTTTTTTTTCAAATTCAAGCCTCTCCAGTTGCAACCACTTAAACAAATGCAATTACGTACTGGAAACTAAGGCAGGGGTTGGAAACTTGCCTATTCTGTTATTGTTGGGCTGTAATTGCCATATTGGCCCTAATCAGCACAGCCAATATACTGAATCCCTAGTAGTGGGCTTACATGTGGCAAGTGGAATAAATTCTATTCAACTTAGTAAGACTCAAGTTGTACATCCCTGCACTGAACTGGATTCTTCTTGCATAGACATCATTATTAAAACTTCAGAATTGAAAGTCAAGAAAAGCTGAATAAGACTTCCACATTTTATTAGAAAAGTATCTGCAATAAGTATACTTTGATATTTTGTTTCATGTTTAAGCAATTGATCCAATGAGAAAGAAGTAAAACAGTAGTCAATTTCCTTTAAGTCAATGAAAATAACTATTTGCACGGTGGGGAATCTGTCTTGGTCCTTTAAATTAGATAATAAAATACAGGAGTGGACATAGACTTTGTGGCTCAGTGCTCTAGTGAAGGAGAGTAATCTAAAGCCATTTTAACATTGATGGGAACATGGTCTGCTTCCCCGTTCACTACTTTTAGCTATTAAAGCTTCCTACTGTCAGCTGCCATTATTGTGTATGCCAAAATAAGCAAATGATAGCGATGCTGAATATGCAATATGAGTGCTGGATTTCTTTAATGAAAAATCAACTCAAATGTTTAAGCATCTCTCCCATGATTTACATTATGAATAAATCAATGCTCTGATACAATTACAGCATCTGTAAGTTTCCTTTGACCACACCAAGCAGTTCAGCTTTCAAAATACAGTAACTGCTTATTTATTTAAGATGCAGGCAGAGATATCACAACTATTTTATGAATTTGAACTGAGAAATAAACTCTGGAGAGTCAGAGTGGTACGGTGGTTCGAGCACTGGACTATGACCCTGGAGACCAGAGTTCAATTCCTACTTGGCTATGGGAACCCAGTGGGTGACCTTGGGCATGTCATACACTTTGAGCCCCAGAAAACCCTGTGATAAATTCATTTTAGAGTTGTTGTGAGTCAGAAACGATTGGAAGGCACACAACAAACATATGAGCAAAATGCTGTAACTTAACAGGAGCTACTTCATACTAATGCAGACAGAAAATATTCTTTATTTATGCTATACGTATAAAATAATTATTTTAGGGAGCTTAAAGGCGTGCAGCAGTCCACATATCTTTATATGCCACATTTTTATATTGGGGGCAGTCTTTTTCAGAGTCGATTATGGCATGGTACAGTTGCCAGATGTTGTTTCATTCTGCTTCGCTACAGTTTCTTCTAACTGGGTTCAGCAATTTTGCTGGGCTTTAAAAGCCGCACAACTCTGTGGAAAGGAGAACACTGCCCAGCCTGAGTTAAGACAACCAATCACGGTTCTCTGAATGCTGTGAAGGGAGTGGAAAATGCTAAGGGAAGAAGAATATAAAAGAAGATGTTTGGCTGTCTAACCGTCAGAAAGGGTTAGAGACAGGGATAAGATCAAGATACGATAAGATCCCAGCTACTAAACCAAGAGAGTGGATTAAAGTTTTTAGGGGCAAGACAGGTGACAGGAGCCCAAGAGTTAGCAATTGTATAAGAACAACCTGAGAGGAGGGATTTCTCACAATCTTTTGGACTACCAGGCAAAAGAAATTAGTTTCTAAAGTGTAAGTAACAATGGCTGTACCACACAATCTTCAACCTTCTTAAAATCTAAGAAAGTTTTGACTTTCTTAGGGCTGTTCAATCCCTTCACTTTGATAACAATGTTCAAATGATTACCACTGATGCTGGATGTTTGATGTGTTTCATTTCTCAAATGATACATGGATAGATCTATCACTCTATTCAGTAATGTCATATATGTATCATATAGCATAAACGGGGAGGAGGAGATTAAGAGACAAGAATGAATTTCAAATGGAAGGAACCCATTCAATATCAAAAGAAGTATACAGAACCAGACTCACTCCAAATATTACATGCCAATATTAAGAAAGAAAGCACAGCACAGTGACTTTTCCCTTTCCCATTCCCACAAACTCATCCTTTCAACTCTGATTCCAGAATCACTCATATAGTCTGCCCTCCACATTTGCGGGTTTCACTTTTGCGGATTTTATTATTCTCAAATTATTTGCTGTCACCTCTGCTGCCTCCCTATGCCATTTTTAATAGGGAATGCAAGCCTTGTGAGACTGAGAAACTGTGAACTGCGAATTAAAATTGGTGTGGGACAGCAGTGGAAGTGGCAGTAAGCCCCACCAGCCACGCACTTCTGCCTTGTGAAGGAACCCTGATGCCTCAAAGGAATCCACAGTGGGTTGAATATGGTGATTATACTTTTGTGTGTTAAATATGGTTTGGGAGGGCCTAGATTTATTCAGTTTTTCCACTTTCACAGAGGTCCTGTGCCCCTAACACTAGTGAACATGGAGGGATGACTCTACATTAAACGACTGATCCTTCATTAGAGGCCTTCTGATGTTATGCGGGTGGTGACCATGAGACTGTGTTCTCAGTAGTGGCATCTGTATATGGAATATGCTCGCAGGAGAAGTTCAATGTGCCAACTTTGTTTTCTCTTCTGTGCAATGGAGCCAGAGACGGAGAGAGAACAGCTATTTGGTGTTCCACTGTCACTGTGTATTTTGACTCACTGTAGTCACTAGTACTGTTACATTTTTGTTGTGTCTGCTTTACAATTTTATGTGCATCTGCTTTGCATTATTCCCTTGACCGCATTGTTTTTCTTTTAACACGTATGCTACGCTGGGAGTTTTACAATGAAGATCTGCATCAAGATCTACAATGAAGTTTACATGTTTGCAAAATAAATGAATAAACAAATATCTGAATGAATGGAGATCCGTTTATGTTTGTGGGTGTATGTTTACATGCTTTCAAATCACCTGTTGACTTATGACAACCTCATGAATTTCACAGAGTTGTCGTAGGCAAAAAATCCTCAAGGTGGTTTCGCCAATTCCTTCCTTGTGTTAGGGAATATATGGGGATTTTATCAACGATGATGAACCTCTTCTGTTTTTTTTGGGGGGAGGCGTCACTGGAACATGTGCTAACCTTGTGTGACCTTATGACACTGCCACTGGTTATATCATTTAGCAGTTTCTGGGCAGAAGCAAGGATTCCTAGAATAGCCTGGAGAGAAGAGGTTTTTTTTCCTATTTTGAGGATAACATTTTATAACAGATTAAAATGAATTGGTAAGAATAAAATGATGAAAATTAAAAAGGATATAAAATAAACGATAGTGAGAAAACAAACTATCCTTGTTTAGTATGAAGTATAGATAACAATAATGCCCATGTGCCATGTTTAAGCCATCTTAAAGGCTTATGAATAAGGTTCAGAACTATTTCCTATGTCCATGGTGGGTTGGGGCAACAGTAGGTCAGGATTTGGTAATAGTTACAATGAAAACAAGTAATATCCTTTCCTAACTGTACAAAACATTTATCAGAAAACGTTGTTTCTTACAATCAAACGGCTTCTAGGATCTAACTGGATTTCTCTTTCCAGTTATAAGCAAAATTGAAAGGAATCTTCCTATTAGAGTTACTATGATTAGAAAGTCATAAACATCTCTTCCCGCTTTATGAGTTCTTTGCCTAAGAAGAAAAGAACTGGGGAAACAGCTTTTGGGGTTAAGAAAATGTTACCTCACTGGAAAACCCTGTCCCAGGGTCTACAATTTTGATATTAAAATATGATTCAATGTGCCTGGGAGGTAATCCAGATAGGCACGTAGGCAGCAATGGTCGAACAATTGAAAACCAGGTCAGGCCAGTATACTCCCCCATCACATAGCTCCAGGAGACCTCAAGCTGTGTGAACTCACAGTAGAGGGTCCTCAGCCCCTGAGAAGCTGAACTGAGGGGATTAGTGTGCTTGCCCCAAGTTGAGCATTGATAACCGTAAGATCATATCAGGCAAGGACTATTTATATAAAATCACACCACAACCCAATGCAACCGAAGATCCTGAGACTTTGGCAACACCTCGTAATTCCATCATGCAAAGAAAGTTGCCATTGTGCAGCTTCTTCCTCACTGCAACACTCATTGTTCTCCCCGGGAAAGGATTAGCCCTCCAGATACCTTTTCCCTTACAAATACTCCCTGTTTTTGAGTGGTTCTTTGGATCATTCCTGGCCATCCCAGCAGACCGTTTCTCCATCCGTTGAGTAATCCCCTCAGCCCTCTCCGTGCTGAGCTCCACTTCTTCACTGTTTTTCCCAGATCAAGGACTTCAGGAAAAGGTGCAGTATTACACCAGCTACAATCCCTTCAATATTTCCCCTATCCAGTTTCCTCTCTTTTCTTTCTTAATAGGTCTTGAGTGAGTGTGTAATTGCATTGGTGCATGAGACTTTAATTCAATAAAATCATTTATTAGACATTTTCGTTTGGTTTTTGGCTTGGCGTGACCCCGTAAAAACTGGGTAAAAAGACCCCGCTAGGTTACCCTGCCTCTTGCATTGCTATTACTCATGCTCTGGCTAGTTTCCATTCCCTACCACATGGAGCACATTAAGGTATCCCCCCACAGGACCCCAGAAATCAGGATAACAAAAACTCTAATCTCAGTTCTTACAGTTAGCTAGACAGACTAGGTGATCCAGGAAATTTCTTTTTCAGTTTATGGGTGTTCAGAAATTCTGTAAAGAGTTCCACTATGTTGTAAATGCATAACCGTAGTTTGAAGGACACACAGTTTTGACAAACCCCCACTCTGTGGCATTTTGTATAAAAAAAGAAAGGAAATCAATAAATATTTTTAAAGGCAACATTCTTAAGAAATGAGTAAGGATCCCCAGGCAAAGGAAATATAAATGATATTTATAAAACACAGACGTGACACACAAAAACATGAGACAGATGCTTAACTTTATCTGTGTCTCTTGGATGTATTATGTGTCCCGTATAGAGTTTTTATGAATGGCTACTGAAATCAGAATTGCAGTCCCAAATTTGTGGGGATATTCTGTGGAAAGCACCTTGTCATGAAGAAGGTTTGTGATTTCTCTGATTCATTTTGGAAGTTGGAATTGTTTCTATAAATAATCACAATGCATGGGAAAGACTAACCTGTTAACATTTCGTTACATTAACTGTGGGCCCAGTCTAAGAGTCAGGTAGGACATTCAGGGAGATGAAAGCATCGTATGATGACTGGACATTAACTACACCTATATAGCCTTGGCCTGGCATAAGACAATGGGTCTAAGAATAACATGGCCCACTTGTTGTTACCTGATATATTTCCACCTCTAACATCTCTGTCGGTGGACAACTATGTAGTGACACCATGGAATTACCATGGGCCATCAACTACTGTGTAGTTTCCATGCCATCTAGGACTGAGGCCAGTCACAACACCTCTGAAGTAGGCCTGCTTCCATTAATCTGCACCTCAAAGTCCCACTTAAGGAGATCCCCCCCACAAAGTAAGGAGGATGGGCACCTAGACCCCTTCTCCCTAGAAACTAGATCTAGCGATATTCCACAATGCCCTATTAAGTTGTAACAAAACAGCTTAACAAGATAATGAGCAGAATCAGCAACCATTAATAGCCATCAAACAAGCCCCTAAATCTCCAGACATGGGGATGGGGGTGGAGTAGGAAGGAACTGAAGACTAGAACTGCCAAAGCAGTGCTGGAGAGTTCACTTTTATTCCCATCAAGTGGAGCTCAGGCCATTTCCACATTACACTGTTATAGTGCTATTATTCCACTTTCAACATCCTGTGAAATTCTGGGGTTTGTAGTTTAGGGAAGGGTATTTAGAATCCCCAGCCAGAGAGATTTTTGGCCTCAGTAAATTACAAACCCCAGAATTCCAAAGGATGTTGAAAGTGAAATAATAGAACTATAACAGTGTAGTGCGGAAATGGCCTGAGTGAAGCCCGCACTTCACTCACCTAAGACCATCCTCCTCAGCTGCCAAATGGACAGTTCCTGGAGCCCACAAAACAGCATGTGGGCTCCTGGGAACAAGAAGCCAGCATGTCAAAAAGCAGGAGGGGAAACAGTTTCTTGCTACCTGCCCATTCACAGACCTACAAACAAGTGGCCAGTAAATCAGGAGGCTCATGTTTGCTCTGAGTTCAGCTCAAAAGCCTGAACTTAAACAAAGGTTGCTTAGGAAGAGTTGGAATATCAACACTAATCTTCTGTTTGAAAAAATTCAATAAAGTTCTTGAGCAAAATATTGCATTGTTTTCATTTCCTATTTATGATACCCCTACTCTATCAGATAATTAACAAAGGTAAATAGTCAATGAAGTCTGGAATGTACCATTGTAATCAAGTGCAGTTGTAAATGGGAATCGGATATTTATGGAATATCCAAGAACATTTTGTATGGAGAGCGAGTCGTGGGGGAGGTTATAAACTGGCTCCTTTAGCCTGTTCAAAGTCAAAACTAATGGTGTCTGGTCCCCAAAGAATTCACTGCAAGAACTGTTTGCATATTCAGTTATTGTTTCTGCTGCCTCAGTCATCTGCTGAAGTTCACTCTAATGTGGCCCTGATCAATTCTGCCAGCTGTGCTTAAGTGCTGTTTACTATAATAACATCACACTGCATTCTTATTTGGCAACAGCAGCTATGACAGTACCTAAATGCATGGAGAAGGGAAAATTCTTTTTTTTTTTATCATGCACACATATCAAACCGCAATTCTTTATGGAGGCCAGCGATCTTCTATTTTTGTCCTTTCAAGTGAATACCAACAGCACAATAACTGCTTTGCCAAAAGCATTACTCTTCTGCCCTTTCTAATAAGTGAAGGTCTTGTTGATTTAAATACTCTATAGGACACGGAAATGATTTCATTATTGCACCCAGCTATGTTTTCTCTGGAAGACACAGAAAACATAGCAGGTGGGTAGATTAGATAAAGAAAGGTGCCTCTACTACTCAAAATGGTGCTAGAAGAAAACACTGGTTTTAATGCACATTCTATTTTACCAGGGATTCACACTCTTTTTTACCCTTCTGAAATGCTAATTAAGCAGGAATTGAATAATATCCTTAACTGATTTCAGCTAAAAATATGAAAATGTACACAAAAACAAACTGCATGAAAACCTGATTCAGGCGGACAAACTCAACATACTCCAGAGATTCCTCTAGCATAAAGCCCATTGTGAATGATCACAATCACAAGGTTATGTTCCCAGTACAGTCACACTACTAATTTAACAACAACCCTATAATAACTTTAAATGACCTTCTTAATTTCCTTAAAGTTACTCCCCCAAGCAAATCTAAACAACAAATTTTGAAACACTGCTTTAAAATATGTAACTATTCTTCTGTACTAGTGAATTTCTGGAAATATGGAGTTCTATAACAACAGGGAAGTCACCCAGAATGCTTTCTTCTGAGATACGGTCAATTAAACAAGAGGCACAGATGCTATTTGAGAAAATTCTTCATTCATTTTAAGAACAGTTAGGATGCACAGGTAAGAAAGTATCAACTGATTAAAAAGCCCACTGCCAATCTCTGAAATTTTTAGGGTTTTATAAGCCAAAATCAGCATGGCAAATTGTGCCTTAAAAGCTTAGCTTTCCACAGCATCTAGAACAATGACATAATGTGCCTCATGAGTTTCCAGGACATACAGCCCTGTTCTTTGCTAGCAGCAGACTCTGAGCTGACTTCACAGGCACCGAGGACATCACCGTGTAGAGTGAACCTCTGTGCTGAAATTATCTCAGATTCTGTATTGTCTACAGTAATCACAAGCATACTTGATTCTAGGTGATTAAGCATTCCAGTTATTCCAAGGCACAGTGTTTAATGCAATAACTCTGCCATCCCCTAACCAAAGCAAGACTTAACTGTCAGAAGAACTAGGAGCATCACACCTCTTGCAACCGGACAACAGCAGGGCTGATGATGTGTGAAAATGTGTGTTCATGTATAGATCTTTCCACAGCACTAATAACTCTAATATATTAAGGTATAAGGTTCAAACCTTGGGAATCCGTCAAAAAGATCTCCGGAAACAAAACTGGAAACTATCTCTGTATGAGATGTTAGAAATTAACTGCCACTCAGATCATAAAAGAATGGCATGAGGGGTTTTTATTTATATAGGACTACATAAACATATTGTAAATCTATATTAAGAGGATAATACCTTTACCATTTTTACAGGCAGAGTCCCACAAAAGTCAGCTGGTCTGGATTAGTTTTTTTGTAATCATCCAAATACTGCCAAAGAGAGATTACAGATGTATAATGTCTCAATATTTCAAACCTATTTCAACAGAGGAAACATAATTTGGAAAAGTTTTCTATTTTTCCTTTCATCTGAACCTCTAGTTTTTTTTTAAAAAAAAGTGTAAGGACAAGTTCTGATAGTTGACTTCCATTGGATGAATGGTAGAATCCAACAGAACTGAGCCCTTCTGCCCCAGTAGTTTGTCATTTTTCATCAAACAAGCCCTGCAGTGTTGGAAATCCTTCTGGATCCAGTACCTGGGAGGAGTAAGGAGCTACAGGAGGAAAGGGGTAGTTTTGAAATTTCCATCAGTGGAACACACAATTTTCCCCTAAACGTTTATAGAGAAAGCCTAATATGGTTATCAGCCAGTGGCGGCCATGTACATGCTAGACCAGAGTCTGGATACTGTAAAGGGCTGGATGAGGGCCAATACACTGAAGCTGAATGTTGGTAAGATGGAGGTGCTGTGGATTGATGGTTCTCAGCTCTGAAAACTGGGTAAGCCTTCTGCCTTGAATGAGGCTGCACTTCCTCTGAAGGAACAGATGCACAGCATTCTTAGATCTATCTTCATCACTGAAGACCCAGATGGACTCCATGGGTTGGAATGCCTGGGGACAGCTCAGACAGATCTGCCAGCTACAGGCTTTCCTGGACATGGACAATGCAGTAGCCCACATGTTGGTAACCAAATAAACTACAGCAGTGCACTTTACATGGGGCTGTCTTTGTGGATGACTTGGAAACTGCAGCTGGTATAAAATGCAACAGCTAGACTTCTGAGAGAAACACCATTCAAAAATTTTATAATACTGGTTTTAAGGGAATTGCATTGGCCACCAATATGATTGCAGTCTGAATTCAGAGTGCTGGTGATGACATTTAAAGTCCTAAATGGCTTGGTAGCTTGACACTTGAAGGAGCACCTCTCCATATATGCATCTGCATGAGGTTTAAGTCTCCTGGAGAGTCTCTTCTCTATGTCCAAAGCAATCTGTTGTGCAAGGATATGAGAAACGGTTCTGTTATGGCACGCCATCCTCAGCCAATTGGTGTTGTTTAGGTGCCGAGTAAAAACATGGTTGCTCATGAAAGCTTTTGGGGCCTGATTTGATCTTACAAAAACTGTCCTACACACAGGGTTTTAATTCATTTTAAACTATTTTAATCCTTTTAATTTGTCTTTTCATTTGTTAATTATTTAATATGTTTTAGCCTTTTAATAATTATTTTAATTATTTATATTGTTCAAATTTTGTTAGATTGGTTTTATTGTACCTGGATAAAGGGTGGGATAAATATTTAAATAAATGCCAAGCCTTTTTTAGTCCAGTGTTCTACACACAGAGGGGATCTCCAGAGTTTCAGACTGCAATTTTTTCAATCCTACTTCGAGACATCAGGGACAGAACATCAGCCTTTTCCATGCATAGCATGTACTCTACTATTTAAGAATTCCCTTTCATTCTATGCACACTTACTTGGGAATCAGGTCCACTGAACAGGACTTTAGAACAATAGGACTTTCTTCAAAGTAAACATATAAAGTATCAGAGCTAACAATATGATGGGTTGTGGACAAATAAGCCTAAGTTTTCTGTCCCAAAACGTTTTTCTTCCAGTTCTGTGAAATGAAGAATCCAGAAATTATTACAGACATTACAAAACATCAGCACCTCTTGGTATCTTCTTAGATGTGCTGTGTATTTGGGAGGTCCACAAAACTAGTTTAATTTTTTCATGTAGTTATTGTGCCTATGAAGTTAAGGAAAGTAATATATTTCATAATTTATAGTTTCTACTTGGTAGGAATGTTTTGTATTTGATTTAAAGCATGAAAAACAACAGTCTGATAGATAAAACTCTTCTCCAAATTAGCAGAACTAAGCAAGCACAGACTATACATAGAATTAAATCATTATTTCACAATTACATTATGAAAAAAAAATACCCTTTTAAATTCACCATCAGGTTGCAAGTAAGGCTGAAAAACAAAAGAAAAAAATCATTGAAACTATTTAATCTACTGAGGACAGATTGACAGTATCTCTCCATATTTCTGAAAGCTCTTTTAACATTAACTGATACTTTGGTGTGAGAAGAAACTAAAAGCTTTCTACATGTAAAAGTTCATCGTTTACCTTCTCCCAGCTATCAGATAAAAGCATAAGGGCAATGAAGCCACAGCTTTCAGATTTATTACTCCCAGAGGAGAGTACCCAAATGCATCATCATCAGTAAAGGTAGCAGGTGTGAGCCCTGACAAAAGGACAATGTTATACAAAAGATGCAATGCCGAGACCAGTTAAACCAAAACTATTGAAGGAGACACTTGCCGAATGGAAAGGTTTTGTTCCCGTACAATAGCAGGGCTCCACCTTAACCAGGAAAATGCACAAACCAGAATACAAAATATAACGTTTTTAGCAAACTTTTTTATGAATAGATTGCAACACAAAATGACATAACTCCTTCAATTGCACTTTTCAATAACTCCAAGGCACTAGGGATGTGACAGCATGATGAATACCACAACAGACAGCTCCAATATGGTACCATTTTACCAGATCAATATCTCACTGCAATATAAGAAAAAAGGAGCTGATATTAGTCTACACAGTGTATTACAGATGAGGTACATTTCGTCTTACTGCACTCATGCTGAACCAAAGCAATAATTCATAGATGCCTTTAAAAGGTTTGTACACTAGCCCATGCAAAGGAAAAAGAAAAGAGAGCTAATCTTTGCTTCAACATCTGCTTGAACATGTAGTAGCTTAAAGCAATAAGACTGTAAGCTTCTGTATAGATATCTCTTTTTATCCCTATATTACTATGCCAATGCATGTTACAAATACAATAATTATTCATTCTGGTAAGACATATAGATTTGCAAATTTGCAGGTCTAAAGATATGGAGAGGGTGAATCTTGATGTCAGTACCTCAGACATTTCAGAATGAGTGTATGCCCCTCTTTTCTGAAGTAGCAATTTAAACAACTATACACGAATGAAAATGAAAATTTATGGGTGGGTTATCCTTAATAAAATGTCACTACTATACTGCCATTGCCATAGAAATAACACATATTTGGATCCTAAGTTAGTTAGATTATAGTACATTAAGCATTCTTCATGTAAACACTCTAAAATCAATAGGGCATTGTGATCGTGACTAACTTAAGTCCCATTGATTTCAAATGGTCCACTGTAACAATGTCTGGATCCAACTCATTGTGTTCTAAAATGTTGACTTATCTATACAAACATCCATAAATTACAGCAGGAACCTCAGAAACTAATGTTTCCTTTAGAAACATCTGAGATGCTTTGAAGAAAATAAGTTTACTGCTGTTAACAGTATGTACACGCTTAAACTTAAACATGTTTAGTAATGTATTCATAACCTTGCAAAAATATTTGGAAGAGGAAAGCTGAGTACATCATGCATACTAAAAACAGCTTCACCTACTTGCAATGTGTGCACAGTGGAGTTAGTTTCCTCTCATTGGAAGGAAACGGGGAAGAAGGGAGGCTCACAGTTTTGTATCTTGATGGCAGATAGAAGAGGTACTAAAATTTTCCTGTACTGAAGTGCTTGCCACATGGACACAAAAAAGCTGTTATTTGTGTTCAATCAGTAGTGTAGGGATGGCGGGGGGGGGGCCATGATGGTAGATCACCCCAGGCAGCAATGTTTTGGAGGCGTCCTGGCCCGTAGCCATACCCTATGAGCCCTGGTCACATCCCACATGCCCAGACATCACAGCCACACCTCCACACACAGTGGCCACTCCCCCTGTGCTGTGCCCCCCCTCCACACATTCCAAGCTCTGCCACTGTGTTCAGTCCTGCCATTCCCTAATCAAGTGGCACTGCATATCACCAGGCAAGGATGGGATGGTAGCAGAGCTGAGAAAAAGCCTCCCTTCGCAGATCTTAACGTTCTGGTAGGTTCATATACGGAGATACAATCTTTCAAACGGTCCAGACTTAAGCTTTATAGGGTTTTTAGGGCCATGACCAGCACTTTGAATTGTGCCCAGAAACGAACAGGTAGCCAGTGAGGCTGTTTTAACAAGACAGTTGTGTGCTTCCTGTAACTGCTCCCCTTCAGCATTCTGACTGTCATATTTTGAATGCACTGCAGTTTCTGAACAATTTCCAAAGGCAGACCAATGTACGGTGCCTTACAGTACTCCAACAAAGGATGTAATCAATATGTCTGTCAGTGTAGCCAAATTTGACATCTCCAAGAATGGACACAGCTGGCACATGAGTTTTGACTGTGCAAATGCACTCCCGGTCACTGCTGAGACTGGGGCCATTTCCACATGACGAAGTTCTTCCGCGTTCTCTTGCTGCAGTCCGGGTCCAGAAGGAAGCATGTAGCAATGCTCCCCTCTGCACCCGCTCGGTCCATGCGGAAGAGAATGCAATGGCACCATGTCTCCCTTCTGCAGTACAGCCGGGCTTTTTCCACTGCTGCACTATGGAAGGAAGCGTTGCCAATGCGCTTCCACATCTTCCGCATGGCCAGAAGTGATGGGAGCACTGCGCGATCACAGGCGCGGAATGGATTTTTTCTGTTTTGCAAAAACTGCGCAAGCATGATGCTCCGTGACAGAATGGCAGAGGGACAGTAATGATGTCATGCGGAAGCATGACCTGCCGACTGCTGACATCTTGTGGCAAAAACGCAACAGCAACGTCATGCGGAAAGGGCCTGTGGCATCCAGGCCGAGACAAGTCCAAAACACCCAAGAAAACACCCAAGCTGTAAGTCTGAGATTTCAGGGGAAGTGTAACCCCATCCAGTACAGGCAGAGTCCTTATTCCCTGATCTGCTGTTCGAATGACCAGGAGTACCTCTGTTTTGTCTAATTAAGCTTCAGTTTGTTTGCCTCCATCCAGCCCATTACTGACAACAGTTGGTTCATTACCTAGACAGCTTCCTCAGGATCAAATAGAAAGGAAAAGCAGTGTTGGATGTCATCAGCATATTGGTGCCACTAAATCCCAAAACTCTGGATGACCTCTCCCAGTGGTTTCTTGTAGATGTTAAATAGCCCAGGAGACAAAAGAGAACCACAGGCCAATGGCCAAGGAGTCAAACAGGAATTCCCCAGCACCACCTTCTGATACTGTCCCTCCAGAAATGACTGGAAACACCACGTAACAGTGCTCCCAACTCCCATCACAGACAGCTGGCCCCAAAAGATACCATGGCCGATAGTATCAAAAGCTTCTGACAAGTCCAGCAGAACCAACAGGGATACGCTTCCAAGGTGTATATCATTCACCAAGGTGACCAAAGCTGTCTCAATCACATAACCGGGCCTGAAACCATATTGAAATGGATCTAGATAACCCATTTCATCCAGAAACCCTCAGAGCTGGGAGGCCACAATGCACTCCAGAAACTTACCCCAAAGTGGAATATTAGAGACTGGCCAACAATTATTCAGAATGATGGGATCCAGGGAGGGCAAAACAAAAAGATTTGGGGATTCTGTTTCTTCCTTTGAGAACTAACTAGGAGGAAATGCCAACCGGATCGTTGACTTTGTTTCTACATCTGTCTCAAAGCAGGATTTTTACTAGGAATACAGTGAGCCAAAAAAAATACTAGGTCTATTGTGAACAGAATTAGCAGTTAGACTACATTTGTTGTTGCTGCTGCTGCTGCTATGTGCCTTCAAGTCATTTCTGACTTATGGTTACACTAAGACAAACCTACCACATTTTTTTATGGCAAATTTGTTCAAAGGTGGATTGCCATTGTCTTCATATGAGACTGAGACTTCCTCAAGGTCATCCAGTGAGTTTCCACCTCGTCCAACACTCAAGCCACTACATCACACTAGCTTTTGGGGTACACACTGCTGTGTACCTTCAAGTCATTTCTGACTTATAGCGATGCTAACATGAACCTATCACAGCATTTTCTGAGGGCTGAGAGTGCGTGATGCATCCAAGGTCACCCACTGAGTTTCCATGGCTGAGCAGGGAATCAACCCTTTGTCTCTGAAGTCATAGAGCAAAGCTCAAACCTCTACCCCACATTGGCCTATAGAAGTTCATTAATATTGGAAGTCTTCATTAATTAACCCTCTTTCTGCAGATCTTAAAAAAATCTCTCCTTCAGGTTTTGCATTCTAACTTATTTCTTGGGTAAGGAGAGGATAATACGTTGTACATTCACTGTAACAATATAGTAGTCGTTAATTATAATTGCAATTATGTAGACACACAAATATTAAACAATGTAACAAGAGTGTAATTTTTATAACAAACACTGCAATATCAAGTTTTCAAGTGTTTTAATTTAAGCCACTGAGTTTTGCACATTGTTATTCCAGAGGCCAATGGGAGTTATAATCAAACACATCTGGTGGGCATCAGTTTAGGGAAGGCTATGTTAGTTGATTAAGAGGTACAAGCAATTTCAATCAAAATGGAGATAAAATAAACACACTGTGTTGTGTTTGTTTTAGCCTATTTCTACTATAACAGGAATAGAAAAAGAAAATGTTAAAAAGACGTTTCTGCTAAAGAAAAACTGTCAGCCCTTGTTCATTGAAATCTAACTTATCTCATTTTTAAAAATATTGCTCCAAATACATCTTTAGTGAAGCTTTTAATGGGGAAAATTATGTAACAGATGATTTCTTTTTTAGCACTAGCATTTATGTTTTGCCTTTCTATCATCAGCACTCATGGGGACTTACATGTAGTTCTTTGATAAGTCAGCTAAGAGATCTGTAATTAATCATTTTGAAAGTAGGCTATTATTTTATATTAACGCCCCTTGAATAAACCAGTGTATATATGAAATAAGTACGTAAAACCAACAGTTGGCAGTCCTAGTTTTAAAAATGTAATTTTCTAAAATTAAAAGTTTTAAATCCATCCATTTCAGGAGTGAGAATAGTTCTGCTATACTGTTCATCAACACAAATCACTGAGCTCTCACTCCCACACAGTTGTTCCTAGTCTTTGTCTCTTTCTTCTGTAGTCCTGTTTAAATTCTCACCTTGCTCTGCCCCTGTCATCAAGTCATTCAAGCACAAAGCAGGGAGTACAGGAGTGTTTACTCATTTCCCAAGTCCATTATCTTACACATTAATCACTGGTCTGGAACTTTTGGACAATGCTGAATCTGTTACCTCTTTGCCTCCTAACGGCTTTACTCTCCAGCCTGATAGCTTAGTAGTTCTATAAAGCTACAGATACTCAAGATGATCTTTTCCATTCCCTCGTCAAAAAATAACTAAAACTCAGAATTTCCATGAAAAACTTTTAACTTATGTAAAGAAACAAATAGGAACAAAAAAATGTAACATTTTCTCACCAACCTATTTAATGCTTTGGTGAAGATGACTCTTGATAACAAAAAGGGAGAGGGTATATTAGCCACCAGAAGCCCCACGGAATATATTTTTTTTGTTCTCGTTTGTTTTATAATAACCAATATCCATGCAGTAAAGCAAAATACAGAAACACTCTTTTAACAACAGCGGACTAACTAAAGTGAGTGGGCAAAATAATGATTTCAAAATATAAAGGTTGCTTTTGATCAATTCTGCAGGATTTTAAAGTATTCTGAAGGACTGTAGAGGACATCTAAAGTTTATTTGTGATCATGACTGAAGACTAAAATAGAGAGAGGGAGATGTAAAGCTGGAGGCTCTTGAACTATACTTGTTAAAAGATTTGTTTGTGAAACATGCATTTTATTGCCTTGTGTGCATGTTATAATGAGGCATGGACAACTGCAACATTACACTTAATGATTGAATTTCTTGTTTCAACCAGCTTCCTTGTCCTCTTGCAATTAACGTTTTCCCAGATCACCCAAGGCTACTTTGTTAGAAAGGGATGGGGGACTGAAATTCACATAAATGAGCAATGTCAATAGTTTAGAAAGAGTTTACTTAGAGAACAAAAGAGCCCTTATGAGCCACTAGTGAGAAGAAATGGGGAAAAAATGAATCCTCACAATGTAGGCCTTTTCTAACAGCGACTTGTTATCAAGCAGTTTGCGAGAGTCCCTCAAATCTGCATTAAAATACATTTCATTCCATTCACTCATTTGCATTAATTTCTCCCATTATATCTGAAAATGGTTGAATGTCTACCCAACACAATGCAGCAGCCTATCACAAGCAGCCACGGCTGCACCAGGTGCCAATTTACTCCTCTTGGTTCTTTTCATTCTGTTTGCTGATTCTGACAACTGGAGTTTTCTCCCCTCGGTCGAAGGGACTTTTCAATTGGATTTGCTTGTGGTGACAAAATTGTTGCAGTAAGGAAAGGAGGGGGGACTCTTTGACTGAGTGTCTATCACACTGCCATGGGAAAGGGGAAGCGAATGATTCTCAGTAGCTTCTGATTTCCAGTATTTGTTCAGCATTAGGCCCCACTTATCTCCAGAAGAAAAAGCAACATATAGAGAGAAAGTGACAGGCAGAAACACACTCGCTCCTTCATTCATTCTAGCTGAGCTCTGTATTCAAACAAGGGAAAGGGGGGCACCTATTACACTGAAAGCTCCAGATCAACCTCACTCAATTATCTCAGCTAATCCTTATAGCTCTATAAAGTAAATATTTCATTACAATTTCAAATAAACAGTCACCCAATCTAATGAAGCAAGATCTGAAAAGTGGCAATGTCATAGAACATGTCGCCATCATCCAAAGAAAAGGACACAGGACTATCTGCTATAGTAATATAAAAATGGCTCCAAGCAGATGTTGAAGGTGATGCTCACATTAGCCTTTGCCTTTCTCCTCTCCTAAATCCATGCGACAATGGAGGGGAGGGGAGAAACGAGAGAGGGAGAGAAAGAAAGTAGGTGCAAGCAAGAGCTTTTTGTACTCTTTCCTTTTGAAAAGTAGCGTGCCTTGAAATATGTCTTGTCCTGATTCAAGAGGAATGGGGCAAAGGAAGAGTACAATCCAACTTAACAAGTGACAAAATTTTGTTGATTTACCACAGATTTTTGGGCGGAGGTAGGGGGTTGGGGATCTGCATTAATGAAAACACAGAATGTGGGCTTTCACCCTTTCTATCATGTGGCAATGCTCTGGATCTTTATTCAGTTGCAAGGTTTGTCCACCTTCACCACAAAATTTACACCTATCTCCGTGAACTATCAATGTTAATAACTAGTGGGACCTAAAACTAAAAAGAGGAGCTATCCCTTCACTCTTATGTTTTGAGTTGTCTTTAAAGAACTGCTCATCACTCCCACTTTTTCCAAATGATTTTCAGTTTTTAAGACTTCAGACTTTTCTCTCAAGTACTGTCCATAAATATAACAGATTTAGTTAGTGTGATTTAAAAAAAAATATTGGTCTACATTGTGTTTTGTATAGGGACAGGCGTAACAAAAAACTGTTTATTTGTAGGCTGTTTGTTGCTATAACTGACATGGTGGAAACATAGTCAGTAAGGGAAACAAAGATGGGATGTTACTGTAGTCCATAGTAATAATAGTAAGCTCAAAAAATTTTGATTTTAAAATGTGACATTACACACAATAGATTACTCTGCACTTAAAAACAGTGTAACACAGAAATTCACTGTCTTAAAAGCAACACAATCTTTTAAAGAGTTAGGCATTTTTCCTAAGAGAAGGAACCAAGAGAAAGAAAGATAATAACTGTCAGTATGAAGAAACTTTTTTTAAGACTGTGAGAAAGTTTTATCTTCTAAATGAAGAACCATAAAATTTCTTTCCATTTAAGTACAACTCACCAAGTCAGTAGAACAGATGGGGCAGCAGCAGCTCAAAGTATATCACAAAGTAAAATGTGGCATTGCCGTACTTTAATCTCTATATTTTTACTACTTTAGTGAATGCCAACCCAGATCAGAGGTGAGGAGGAGACTTTAGTTTTCATCAGTCCTAATCAGCACAGCCAGTATCCAGCCATGATAGAAGGCCACTGGTTCCCCCATCCATGTACTAAATGCTTTACATGGATCAAGATGAAGATGCAACTTCTAGATGCTGGCACGCTCCTGTTCTCACCATTGGATACGCCTGCTTGGTTGATGAGACTTGTAGACCAGTATCTCAAGACCCACAGATGCACCACTCCTGACCTAGATGCTTTCTACATGTTCTATTTCTTGTCCACTTAATGCCATAGATTTCACATGCAAGAAAGCATTCACCTCTGATAAATGCCTTGGTTCCTGCTGATGTTAACATTCATAGTAAAAATATTGTAAGATTCATATATGGTTAGAGTTTTCAGGAGTCGTATTTTATTTTATCCCATATTTGGAGTCTAAAAGTCAGGCCCAATGTTGAAGTGATATGGGAAACCCCAAATCCCAAATGTGAGAGCAAGCACCGCCTAAATACCCTAATTACCCTTCTCAGTAGGCTCAAGCAAAAGGAAATTGCTTGTGTGTTCTTCCTTATGAATAACTTCTGCCATCCTAACCACAGTGTGATGTTTTTAGAAGTGAAATATTAGGGTTTAAAACCCCAAAGGCTCCAGATCCTGTCTGATCTTGGAAACTAACCAGAGACAACCCTGGTTAGTACTTGGACAGAAAACCACTAACAAACACTAGGCACTGTAGGCTTTCAGAGGAAGAACTGGCAAAACCACCTCTGCATATTCCTTGCCTAAGAAAAGCCTGTGAAATTCATAGTGTCACCATGAGTCGACAAGAGACTTGAAGGCATACACACACACACATACACACACCATTAGTCTGCCCCCTAAGCATGTGGTATGTGTCCAGCAACTAGGTCATGCATATCAAAATGCTGGGGATTATTATTATTACTGTTATTATTGTTTTTTATTAATTCAGTGTATAAATATAAAATACAATAATAATTATTATTTCTCATCTTTTATCCCAATAATACAACTCAAGGAGGCTCGTTATTGTGTGCCTTCAAGTCATTTTCAATTTGTGGTGCCCTAAGGTGAACTCTTCTGCGGCTGAGTGTGTGTGATGCACCAAAGGTCGCCCAGTGGGTTTCCATGGCTGAGCTTGAATCAAACCTTTGTCTTTAGGGTCTCACTTCAACGCTCAAACCACTATACCAAGGAGCCTTACAACATGTTAAAAATAATACAGATTAAAAACTATACAAAAACATCAATAAAAAGTAAAAATGTATATTTTCATATTATATATTATACAATAATAATATAATAGCAATGCCATGCCATAAATATAAAATAAACATAAATATTTATAAGTTTACTTAAAAGACAGTTAAACTATCTATAAAGTTAAAATCATTAAAATGAATTACAAGACTATATGTAAACCACAAAACAGCACAGCACACTAGTCAGTTTCTAAAAGTTTTAGAAACTCAGTAGGTTTCTAAAAGCCTGATGGCCTAAATATGTTTTGATTTGATGGCAGAACTTGAGCACTGAGGGAGCCATTTCAATCTCACCAGGGAAAAAGTTTTAAAGTCTGGGAGCGGCAACCACAGAAACTCTCTCCCTTGTTACCACAAAATGTGCCTAAGAATGTGCTGGGCCAGAGAGAATGGCATCTCCTGAAGAACACAGAGATCCAATGGGCTCTTCTTCCTCTCTGTCCAGCTGTGGTGACATCAGAGGAAAGTTCTCATGATATTTCACCTGCCATTACAAGATCTGTATGTATTTTCTGTTCCCATGGGATCTAAATTTCATGGAAATTCTGGGATCTTATGAGAGGTCTTCCTTTTATAAGACTTATGGCAGCCTAATATAAGCCTACCTCACCTGTCCCATACTCCTCTGAGGAAATCTTAACCGCCCCATATAGAGTTGAATATATAATACAGCTGGCCCTCGGCTTCGGGGCGCAGAACCCTCACAAAAGTGGAAATTGCAAATAACTCCCCCCGTTTCCCATTCCCATTCCCTTCCAGGGCTCCTCCCTTCCCATTCCCATGTAAAAGGTAAGGGAATGGGGGTGGAGGAAAGCTCACACCAGCCTTCTTTTCCCCCTCCAGAATTCCCCCTGCCATTCCTATGCATTTTACCCTATCACTGAGAACTCATGTGAACCTTCCCACCACCACCCGATTCTTTTACATTTTGCTTTGGCATGAGTTCCCCATGACAGGGCAAAATGCATAAGAATGGCAGGAGAGCTCCAGAGTGGGGAAAGGAAGGCTCACATGGGCTTTCCACCACTCCTCTTTCCCTTCTGTTTTGCATGGGAAAGGAAAGGAGGGAGCTCCAGAGGAGTGAAATGAGGGCTCGTATGAGCTCTTCCTCACCCTTCTTTCCTTTCCATTTTGCATGAGAAGGAAAAGGAGGGAGCTCTGGAGAGAGGAAAAGATAGTTCACGAGCTTCCCCCACTTCCCCATTCCCTTCCATTTTGCCTTGGTGCAAGTTCTTTGCACTGGGACAAAACGCATGGGAATGGGAGGAGGAGAACTGGGGAGAGGCACATGCACTGATGAATAATGAAATTTGCAAACATCAAACCTGCAAAAGTGGAGGGAGAACTGTATTGTTTTGTGTGCTAAGATATCTGCCTTTACTCATTTCAATAGGCCTTCTTGAGAATCATGCTGCTGTCAACAGCAGACATCCAGATATTTCCAAGCATTTACACACAGTGCCTTACTCCTGGCCATCTTCATTTGGCAATCCAGGTAAACATATTCAGATGGATCACTGTGACTGGACACTAAAAACTGGCATTACGGAGTACGACATTATTTTGATTTCTGTTCAGAAATTCACTTGTAAAGACAAGGCCACACTGAGTTTCACAAATGCTACATTAAGTTCTGTGCACAAAAAATATTCAGTACTATATAGGACTTAACATTCTTTCCAAATATCATTACCGTACATATATAAAACACTTCAAAAGGCATAATATAAATGGCATCATGACAGTTCCCTGTCACTTCCCTACCAATCTTTGTATCTTTAGTTTTCACAAGAGCATTCTTTGTTTCATACTCTTCCAAACAGCCAGGTTCCATTAGTATCTCAACAGGAATGTGCAGCTTCACAGACAATACAAAAGAGCTGATATATTAACTGTCTCAAAGCATAGAAATGAATTCCATAACTAATTGATTAATTGACAATTTAGACTGGCCTGACCGACACTATGATGTGGTGAATGCCCCAAACACAACCTGAGCTGAGGACACTCAGCAGTCTGTAAAAAAGCAACAAATGAGCTGTTTGATAAAGCCACTCCAACCCTACCAAAGTGCCCTTATATTTGCAAGATTTCTGACTTCTCTGTGAGTGTTCATGTCACTCATGCTGCCAGGAGTCATGTCTGCCAACTTGGGGGGGGGGGCCTCTGGCATCATGGCTAGTCATTATACTATGAATAATACACAATCACCCACTAAAGGAGGCCTTGGGTAAAAGCCTCCTTTCTCTAATCATCATATCTTTAAACATTCTACTTCCTGGTGAAAGAAGGATGGATGCATCCCAAGAACAAGTGGGAGTTATTGGTCCCTTTCAAAGACCAGGTATGAACTTCCTACCTTGGAAACTCTGCTAGAGTTAGCTGTTGAAAAAAATCAGAAAAATGAAAAAGACACCCAGTGTATGAAAAACTTCTCTATCCTGATGTAGCTGAAGAGTGTCTGCTACACAGTCTAGCAAGTTGCCAGCATGCCAAGAAAGGCCAGCTCTTATAGTTTGCTTCCCAACAAATATTTGCACACCAAGATCTCCTCCTCCTTCTTCTTTTTTTCCCCCCAGTAATACCCAGCCAGCTGGAACTGGCCAGATCCTGTATCACTCAAGTAAGAATCAAAACCCTATAGAATTCATGGGGTCACTATAAGTCAACAGGTGACTCGAAGTTACATATACATGTATACAAGTACCTAAAAAACATTAGATTTGTTAGCCAAGTTCTGATGTCAACCAAGACATCAGACAAGGAGTCTAGCCAAGGGGCTAACTTTTCAATTCTTGCAGATATTACAACATCTTCCCTGAAACACTGAATCAGGAGACCAAGATACACTCTCAGCCCCTTTTCTCTGTGAAACCCAACATGTTAGAGTTATTGATTTTATTTGGGATTCTACATGTGTGATTGGTGCCTTCCTGTATTTTCTCCTTTTACTCAAAAAACCTTTTTTTTTAACCTTTTGCTCATCAATATTCATTCCTTTAAAAAGGAATTTCTCACAAAAATCATCCACATGGGTAGGATGGCACACTTGGAAAGCTACACTTGTATTCTTGGGGTTCTCATAACATTTTTTTATGTTACACAATTTTAGGAACACTGGATAAAAGGGATGCAATTTTTCACTAAATTAGTTCTCAAAGGAAGCAAGTAATGTTAGCTTTTTTTTCCGAAGACTATTCACAATTCAAGATTTATGCCGTGAAAAATTAATGTGGGGTTGCTTACACAGAAATACTGTTTTCTGTGCAGAACATGTCTTTTCCTATACAGAAAACTCATGTATTTTCAAGTGATTAGCCTGTGGTGGCAGTCCATCAGGAACAAGGGGAGAGGCTTATAATAAAATAAGTCCAACAAAACAGAAATCCTACTCTTGCTCTGTGACACAAGATATCATTAATTGAGCTAGTGGAGGGACCAAATTCAAATACATTTTAATTAATTTTACATTTTGAATGTGAAAGATTATCTATATAGTCAGTAACTCGAAAAATCAGTAGCATCAAGAGTCAACAAAATATTCAAGGGGTGATGTAAGTTGAAGGGCATGAGGTCTCAAATTAGGCATATATATCTATACATCTATATCTATCTATCTATCATCTATACATATATACACACACACACACACACACACATATATCAGCTATGCTTGTACTGATCTCCAAACTGACATCTGTAACCAGTAGCTGATCTTAATGCAAGAGTAACTTTGAGATGGCCATTTCCTATATTAGCTTTGTAAAGTACAGATGCAAATGCAGATCATTCATTAATATCTATCCCCTGCTTCCAAGGCAAGAGCTTACAAAGGTCTTAGAACTTATAAAACAATTCATTAGAGCTATATGGTCAGTCCCAAAACATATCAAAAATGTAATAGTGGAGGAACATGGATGTTTGCAGTAAGGGAAATTGGATGTTTGGAGCACCCTCAAAGTTCACGCAGAGGAACAAAAATGCTCAACAGGACTGGCTAGTACTTCATGAAAAGTGCATTCTATATGTCTGTTCGTTGTGTTCCATCACAAACACAGGTTCTTCGCTAGTGAAGTGCATATGGAAAGGTTCACTAAAAGCAGAAAATTTCCAGAACATTACCCTATAGTAAGAAACACATACAACCATACCCCCCTATGTTTGGGTAAAATTGAGGCATCTCCATTTCCCATTGGATTTCTGATGCTAAAAGGAGAATGTATTCTTGCTATGTAGGGCAATTACCAGTGGGGTGTACATTTTTCTATCCAATCTTTAAAATCATTTTCTTCACCATGTGAATTAAATCATATCCTGACCTCAAAAAAAGAAAAAAATACACTTAATTGTGATGATGGGAAAACTAATTTGTTTATAAAAGTAATGAAGATGTCTGCTTTTATGTGTTATACCAAAATTGCTATGCCTAATCCTTAAAACAAATATTTTGCCTTTACAGCAAAATGGTATGATGGTATGATGAACTTACTTCTGCTAAGGAAATTTAATCTCATTTAATGAAGTGTGCTTGTGGATTATAAAACTAGGTTTTGTTTTGCCCAATAAAGGGCTCACCAGTTTGTTTTATGACATGTGGAAGCACCAAACATGACAGAATACAGAGACCAATTTATTAAATTCAACCTACCAAAAAAACCTAGAATTCATTCCCACCATTTTCCATGCCCTGACCCAAAAAAGCAGTATCAGCAGCCATTGTTAACGCAGCTGATCTAGAGCTACTTGGTAGTGATACTAAAAAGCAGATATCTTGATTTTACATGAAATGTCTATCTTTGTGCCTGCGCTTAACACTATAAACCTTCTGCATCCTGGGAGAAATTTTTAAAGAGGGATGAATTGGGGTAGGAATGAAATTACACGTAAAGCAATTAAACGTCAACAAGATTTTGGGCAAGATCATACACTTGACACAAGCTGAAGGTTGAAATGTTAATCCATTTGTATGACAGAGATCAAGCTCCGCATTGCTTTTTATCCTTCTCACAATAGAAGCAACAGTTGTAAACCATGATGTTATAGTTCAAACAGGCTCCCCTCCAAGACTACAAATTTATTATAGCATTCATCTCCAAGACAAAAGACCTAGTATAGGAAAAAAGCTCTTTTTAGCAAAAAGCATGGTTGTTATTTATGGCTCAGATGTGAAGAATGAGTTTGGGGAATTTATCAGAGATGAAGGTATGAAATGTTTTAGCTTGTTCTTCTTTCTCTAATCCATAAACCATTTTCTCAGCCACCCAAGTGAATTCTAATGGAACAGGAGTGATGAAATAATATTTTCCTAGCTCTTTAACACTTTGTCTACTATGTGTACCCTGCGACTTGTTCAGAGAAAATGCAGAGACTGAAAGTCACAGGTACTGTAAATCAGGGGAAATGACTCTGCTGGAAAAAAAAATCTGTTAAATGGTCTTATGGGAAGTTTCAAAACTGTTGTGCTTTACGGACCACTATGCAGACTTCAAGCATTTGTATTTCTGAAAGGAAAAAAAAAACCTTTTAGGATTGTCAATAGCTATGCTAATTTCAAAATAAAGCAATTCACCATGAGGCACGGCTCATACCAGAACCACACATTTCAGAAATATACACCTCTCATATACAGCTTGGATAAAAATACAAGACAGGAAAAGCTTCGTTTTCTTTGTTTCCATTTTATGGCCAACAGAAAGGAAAAATAATGGTTGCAGCAATGGTTAGCACACCATTTCTACCAGTTTCTAGAGTGACAATATATAAGCAAAGGCACATAGATTACCCCATGACTGTTCTGCATACATGGGGCTACATGGATTGGCTCTTAGTGTTAACAAAAGTTTAAGCACATTAACGGATGAGAGGTTAGTGGACAACTATTCAACATAATGATGAAACAAAATCCAGCCAGTCAGGGATGGCATCTTTCTAAAAATTTGTGGCAGACAAGAAAGACAGCCATTGCTTTCATGCCCAACTAGTGAGCTTTGAAAGCCAACTGACTAATCGCTGTTGAAAACAGAATGTTGTATAAGATGGATGTTTGATCCAATCCAGCAAGGTCTTTTTTTCTGTTTCTAATTTCCCAATCATCTTCCATTTTGCTACTTATGCCATCATTTCCTTTATCCCAGTAAAATAGAAATATGCAGTCTGTTGATTCCTGTCTCTCAGTCGAAACCTATACAATACCATTGAGTTCAGTGTAATTTAGAGAGCGATCCTAATTGGCCAAGATGGTAAAGAACCATCTAAATTAACACCAGGCCAACTACAGCTGTGTGGAATCTAAGCATAAAGATGCTGTGAATTAATCAGGACTACTCTTATCCTCTTCCAGTTTTCCGCTCCCATTATGGCTGAGTCCCTTAGGTCCCTGTAGAAGGCTAAATATGACACAACTAGGCTCCTATCTTATCCCCCTCTTTTTTGGTTGTTCTCCTGGTAGATCTTGGCCAGCAGTGCAGTTTTACTGGCAGATTGTTCTGTCAGCAGATCTCTCAGATAGTCTAATGAAAGAGAGTTCTCCCGGTAGCAAAACAGGTCTGCTGGCAGAAAGGATTTCTGGCATTATATGAGGCTTAAGCTAACCCTTTATGGTCAGTGCATCTTTGAGTTAAGATTGCACTGTGCCTCCCAGAAATATGCACATGCATAGAATAGCAGTCTTAACTTTCTTTCTTTCTTTTTCTTTCTTTCTTTCTTTCTTTCTTTCTTTCTTCTACAGAGCAGCAGAGCATCTGCTTCTGCCATGTCGCTTCTTTCTATTGAAATGGTTTGAAGATCATGAAAGCTTATGCCACAAACTGCGAGCAAAAACCAAAATAGTCCCTTTTGCCATTAAAATAGTTATCTCTAAAACAGAGATGATGGCCATCATCATCATCTTCAGTATCATCAACAACACTGATGTTTCTATTTATAGCCTCATGAACAGCTATAGTTAAGGCAGGTTATGACACATAGTAATAATTTTAAAAGCTATTATTATACAAATGTGCTAATTTTTACTTATGTTCTTGATTTCTTTATTCATTTTGCTCCTTATGGTCAGATAACTAAACTCTTATTTTAGTGTTGTATTCTTCTCCCTCCCTCCCTCCCTCTCTCTCTCTCTCCCACACACACACACACACTGTTTTATCAACATGGCTTATCTGTTATCTGCATATGTTACTGGGGTATGGAACATGTCCCAGTCATACAGCATGGACTGGCATCATACTCATTCACTTAGCATCCAACATCACTATTGCTATCCTTAGCTGTTGCTTCCACACACAAACATACATTTGCCATCTTAAGTAGAAAGTGTCATATATAAGTAGTCAGCATCCATCAGCATACACAAATAAAAACTAAACTACTAGCACTAACTTCCTGACCAGCATGAACAGATGAACTTATTTCTTCTGCCTTTTTTTAAAAACAAAACAAAACACTGGTTTTCACACAAATACCAATAAAACTGGACCTGAATTCCTAATAGAAAAACTGGTCAATTTTGACAGCCATATGCTTTTGACCCAGTCCCTGATAGCTTTGCAGAGGACTGATTTTTCTGGCCATTCCGTATTTGCCAGACAAAGCCTGTCTACAATCATTCTTAGTCTGCTTTTGCTAATAGAACTGGAATTTAAAACTTTCAGTCGGCATCCACTTAAATAAATCACTTTGTGTTTCATTTAAAAGAAGACATAAATACATGATTGCAATGATAAATATATGTTCTTTACATTACAACATGGCGTATGGACCTTTATCTCAATTTCCATCAAATTTTGAAGAGTTCTAACCTATACTGTCAGATAGCCATGAGAGCTCCACATAATATTTCAGATAACAACTTCTGCACATTCATGCAACTTATCCCCATCACTACTCACCCCATAAAGCTGTTTTCTCCATTTCACTTGCTTGTTCAATGGTTTTCACATCTACCTATGCCTCTTTGAAAATTTGACACCAATTACTTTTAATTAAGTCCCTTTGCAAAGGTGGAAAAGGCAACACTGAAACTGACGCCTACTCTCCAAGTCCAAATCCTGAAAAATCTTCAATTTCATTTCTACACTTGAGGTAACTTGTCCCAACTTCCTGCAAAAGTGTGTGAAGGGGAGGAGGCATGGAAGAGAAACCTCTGGTTGATTTCACTGCTAATATCTCAAGTCCTTCTACGCAGGTCTTTGAACTTGTTCAGAATATTACATATAAGTACATCTAATTTATTTACTCTAGGGAGCAAGCATAAAAAATTTGTATCCAGCATCAGACACCAATACCCTTAGCAGAAATTAGGCATATAAGAAATGTCCAAGATAGTTGTCAGCACCGGTACAACCATAATATATGCAATAGAAACTGATCCTAGCAGGAGACCACAGCATGCTGCTTTCACTGAACACTTTAATATGAGATACCTTTCTACACTAGAAACTACTTTGCTTTCTATGGCAAATGCTAATTTTGAGCAATATCTGTGTCTTACAGAAATTAAAAATTGGGGAGTATATGTTCAGAGGAAACAGTCTGAGGGAAATTCTTAATCCTACAGTTCATAATGCACTAACCATCACCCACATGACTTAAGAGGTGTACCCAGAGAAGGTGGGGGGCTGGATGCAGTGCCCATGATGCACACAAGAGTATAGAAGGATGTGCTCAAACAGCAGTAACCTCTTAATGACACTTGAACAAAAACCTTGATATCTCCAAGTTATATCTTTATAATAGAAGTCCATCTCTCCCATGAAAAACCACAATGGTGACAAGGATCTTGTTTATTTCTGTTATGTAATACTTTATACAGAATTCAGTTATTTTATTTAAATAAATAAAACAAATAAATAAAACAAAATACTAAGAGATGTACAAATGAAAACAAAAACCTAAGACACAGACCAATTCATCTTAATTACCTCAAGACTAGCCAACTTTGGTCAGCTGTCAAACAATGGTGATGAAGCAGTGCTACTCAAAGTAGTGATCCAAGGACCAGTACTGGTCCACAAGCTATTGGATCCCCGTTGAGTTTCCATGAAACTGAGTGAATGCAAAAATATAGTAAAAACAAAATATCAGTCCAGAATATTTGGAGGGGAAGTGCCAGTCTATCTCACAGTCTGAGCAGAAGCATGCTGAAGAACATCTTTTTGTAATGATTTCTGATCATTTTCCAGAGAAAACATCCAGAAGAGGCCAGGATAGAAGACAACATTCATTCTATTCTGATAAGTAATTGCCCTTACTGTCTTGAGCTATCCTTCAATATAAAAGGACCTATAAGGATGATGTTAAGACAGTGAACATCCATAACAAGCTGAGCTAGGAAGCAAAGCAACAGATGCTGTATTGTTTTAGGAGCACAAAAAGGGAGTGGGGTAGGATTCCTGCATGTAGGAGAGGAAGAACTATAAATAGGTTAAATGGAAGAGATGGAACTATTCAATTCCTACTCTGCCTATGTCTTTCCCTACAAGGAAAGTTATGTTCAACTTGGAAAAGCAGACAAATGTAAGGAGGAACTTGCAGCCCAGAGTAGGCAAGGAGAACAAAATTAACAGCTACTTTAAATGAATTCAGTTCCCCAGGACCAGATGAACTACATCCCCAAGAGATGAAGGAGTTTGTGAAGATAAATTTTGGACCCACTGTCTGTAATCTTTGAAATATTCTTGAGAACAGGTGAGGTGACAGAAGACTGGAGATGGGAAATGTTGTTTCCATTTTCTAGAAGCAGAAAAAGACCAGTTAACATCATATTAGCACCACATAAAATGGTAGCTAATACCAATAGCATGTGTAAGAGCTTCTGGGATATAATGCATTCATTACTTATCTCTCTGGAATAAAACAGAACATAATGGTAGCACAAAATATGCCACCAGAATTTTTAAAAAACTATGAGAAAGGCAAAAAAAAAATCCAATGTGTTTCATACTGTAATGATATACCATCAAGGAAATTCTGAATAATGAAGTTATCTGATTTGATTATTTTCACTCTTCAGCATATGAGACTAAGAGTAAGGGGCAGTTCAGTCAGATAACTCTTTTATTCAGAATTTCCCAATAAAGGACCATTCTAGATTTTTTTAAAAAAAATGTAAATCTCCTTTGAATAATAAATGTTTTTCTACCCTATTATTTTTTTTTTGTATTAGGAATAGGTAATGCCGTACCTACATTACTATTTTTATAAAATTAGAGTTACTGGTTTGACAGATGCTAGGAATATTGTGGACACAATATATCTGTATTTCAGCAGCACTTGATAAGGTACCCTATGATATCCTTGTTGACAACAAGGTAAAATGTGAGCTGAAAGAAACTGTTATTAGATAGATCCACATGCAGTTGAGGAGCAACATTTAACAAGTACTTATTGATTATTTAGGATCCTACTAGAATGAAGTCTTAAGTAGAGTGCCACAGGGCTCTATCCTTGGCCTGTGATATTCAACATAGAGGCTGGATAAAATTTGCAGATGACAAAAACATTCCTAGAGTAACAGAACGGAGGAGTGAAACTAGGACAATATGAAGAGAGCAAGATCTCTGGACCACAAGACAATAAAGACTGCCACAGATCACTTGCACCCCCATTCCCGCTATGGAAGAAGAAAGCAAGAAGAGTGAACGACATGGACATAATGGTGTCCACATGCTGCTGAGAGAGGAGGAGGTGGGATGAGCCCAGTATTGTCTGAATGCTCCTGGAGGTGAGATTGGATAAATTGTCTATAGTGTGCAATATGCTGCCAACACCATAGCTGACAAGATGAAGATTAAAAAAAGCTCTGTAGAGTTCAAACTCTGGGCAAAAAGTTTCTAAAAATGAAAGGCATAAAATATGAAGTCTTATATATAGGTACAAAAAAAAAATCCAAATACAAATATAGTATGTGGGAGACCTGTCTTAGCTGCAGTTCATATGAAAAGAACTTAGTTGTCTTAGTAGATCAAAAGTTAAATATGAAACAGCATTTGACTCAGGTGCTTCAGATGTAAGGGCAATCTTGTGTTGTATTGACAGAAGCATAGTGTCCAGGTCATGGGAAGCAACAATTTTGCTCTGTTCTTGTCTGCTGCATTATTCCTCCCACATATAGGAAACTAACCCATCCTATAAAAGAGTTGAAAGAGTGGGTGTGTTTTTCTTGAGAAGAAGAGATTAAGAAAGGACTCAACAGCCACCTCCAAACATCTAAACGATGGCACGTAGAAGATGGAGATTTGCTCTCTGT
Organism: Iguana delicatissima; assembly: GCA_948472985.1. NCBI lineage: Eukaryota > Metazoa > Chordata > Lepidosauria > Squamata > Iguanidae > Iguana > Iguana delicatissima. The sequence continues at coordinate 670,655 of CAOKZL010000112.1, forward strand.
TGCGCCACAGGGTCAGAAGAGAACCAATAAGTAGAAATTGAGGAAAAGCAAATTCAGCTAAAGGTAAATAGAAATTTTTGCACAGCTAAGAGCTATTCGGGGAGGGGGTCCGGCTTCTGGTCGCATTAATGGATGATGTGATCTAGAGATCTCTGCTAGATTGAGAACCCAAAGTGTCGTGCCTGATGAGGGATCTCCTGTCAAGCTAGTGGACTCTCCGATATATGGAGAGTCCAAAGACTCCAATCCAGCTGAGACTGAGACCAGCTATACATCCACTCAGGAACAGACTGGTCACAGTAGTCCTGAGGGTGAGGAGAATCACATGCTTCAGTGGAGCTGGGGGAATGAGAGTTTTCCATTTCCCATAAGGACATTACATTGTGTCCGGACCTCTTCTATGTATAAATTTTTATTCTATTATCATTGCTGCTGAAGGAAAACAAGAACCCCTTGATCGTTTGGCTGAAGCTGTATCACTAATGGGTCTTCTAATGGAACAGAAAATTTAAAGAGACAGAGTCTCCTTTAGACTGCCATGGGAATGATAAGCTTCATGTACTAAATAACTCAACCCTTGTTTTATCTTACTCTTTCACTCTGAGACTTACTTTTGGATTCTTAAGGGATATGACTATTACTTTTTGTTAGCTGATTTTTTTTACCTATGGACTTTGGTTTTGGATTTTTGGAATACAGATTCTCTTTTTTCTTTCTAAATCAACTGTTACTTTTGCCTTTGTTAATTGGAGTGGAAGATGCCTAATTTATTCAACTGAAAAGGATTTTAATGATATTTGTAAAATCATCATACTTGGAATTATGAAAATTAGTTTTTAAGTCATTCTTTTTGGTCTGCTTACTGGTTGGTATTGTGCCAGTTTTCACTGTTCTGAAAAGTTTATGTGGGAACAGTCTTTATCTAATGTTTGGGAATGCAAGCTGTTTTGTGTGAGAACATATTGAACACTAAATGAGCATAAAGTAATAACACTGGAGAAAAGGGAAGTTCTGTGCTGTTTCCAATAGGCAGGCAGGCAGGCAGGCAGGCAGGCAGGCAGGCAGGCAGGCAGGCAGACAATGATGGCTCCAATTTTGGAAAATATCAATCAAAGCAGAAGAAGTTTATCTGAAGAGGATGATATATCTGACTATTTTGCGACATTCCTAGCTAAATGGGACAGTTCCCTCAGCACGCGACATTTGAAGCTGTAAGAATTCAACAGATGCCTGAAAAAATATCTATCCAGGATCAACTGAAGGAGGAAATAACAAGAGGTGATTCAAGACTTAGAAGCCATGAATGTCCAAACTGAGATAACTACACAGTATGAATTGGAAACAGCCAATGCAGCTGATGTGGGAAGGATGAAGGCTCCAAATGTTACCTTTACCCTGTTTTCAGCTAAGAAGAGGAAAGATCAAATCTTAAAGCTTGGTCATAATACATGATGGAAATTTTATGACAACTTGCTTGTATTTCTAAGAGATCTTAGGAGAAGGGAAAATTATACATTTGTCATGCTTAAACTTCTTGGAAAGATTATATCCTCTAGCTGGGACTGACCTGATTTTTACTTATAAAAATAAAAGACACAAGTGGAGCATGATTGATCTGATAAATGGCTTTTTTAGGACTATTTAAAAAAAGAACTGAGCCTTGGAATGAATGAATGAATGAATGAATGAATGAATGAATGAATGAATGAATGTGATTTTGATGAAGAAAAATGTCTCTAAGATTGAGGACAAGAGCTTAAGGATTAAACAGATCAATTAACATTGATTACTGTGAAGGAAATGAGGGTGATCTGATGATCTTATTGATAAGCCTTTTATACTCTGATCTTACCTTTCTTAGGCCTTTTCCGCACGTTACCTTATTGCGGAGGTGGGGGTGCCGTTCACGCAAGCAGGTTCTTGCGTGAGGCGTTCTCGTCGCTGCTCCTTCGTCTCACAACTGGCTTCCTGGTTGCGCGACCGCCCCTTCCTTCCTTCCGCAGTGTAGCCTGGAAGCTGTAGGCTGCACTGGGGGAGGAAGTGCAAGCAGCACGCCTGGGACGACGTACTGCAGCACAGGTAAGTGCGCACGGGCTCCGGGAGCCTTGCGTGACCGTGCACCATTTTCGGCTTGAAGCTGAAAATGAAAAGGTGTGTGTGCAGTTCGCGTTAGGCTCGTGAGCATCGCGTAAATGGGAGTGCGTCATACAGACTGCCGCTCCCATTTACGTGACACTCAAGGAGCCCTCTCGCAAAAGAAACTGCGTGCGAAAAGGCCCTTAGTATTATATGAGAAGTGTAATCGGAATTAATTATTTTATTTGTTGCTTTTAGATGTTTTCCTACATGGAGGCTTATTGCTACTTTGAGTGGTACTACTGGGGGGAGGTTTAATGATCATTATGAGTTTAATATAGTATATAGTACAGTAGTAAGCTAAGAATAATCTATATAGAACATAGAATAAGTTAGGACTGACCTGTATATACGTGTTTTAAGCTACTAGGTAAAGAATTATAGGCTTACTAACTTTTTTACAGTTATTAGTATCATTACACTTTGATGGCTAATTACTGATAGTTAGTTTAAACTAACATAGAATGTAATGATTTGATGAGTCATTCCAATTGCTTATAAGTGATGTATGAAACTTTGCACGCATATATTCAGGATGGCAAGTAGCAGCAAGTATTAATTTCTAGTTTAAATTTAAGGATTAATAGTTAGGTTCCACTACTTAATATGGGCTGTTTGCAACAAGGATGGGAACCCATTTCTAATTATCTTTAGTTCTTTTTGTTAGTTGTAGTTTTGTAGTTCTTTAAATTTGAATTCTGTTGTTATGTATTTTTAGTCATATATATTGGTATGTAGTGATGTTATTTGTTTCTTTTTGTGTCTTTGTTTAATGAAAATTGAATTATTAAAAAAAAACTGTTCAGCAGTAGAACAGCCTAAATTGAGAAGTGGCAGTATCTCCATCACTAGACTTATTTAAGAAAAAGGAGATGGCCATGTGTCAAGGATACTATAGATATAGCCTTCATTGAATAGGGGTTGGATTATAGAATCTCCAACAGTTCTTCCAACTCTCTGAATTGATTATTATTTTAACCAGCCCCCATTGTCCAGAAAATTCACTATACCACAACTTATAATTCTCTGCAGCTTGATAAGGCCAGCTTCCATCTCCTTTTCAGAGCCCTTTATTATTCAATGAAGTAGTATTCTATCCACTCCTGCATTGCCCTCACCAGTCCGGGTAATTGTATCATATCATTCACTTGTTCCTTGTTCACTCTCAGCTTTATTAAATGAATCATTTTACCTTTCCCTTACTCCCTAAGAAACTGCTTACTCCTTCATTCAGAAAAAGAAAACTTCCATTATTTTTACTTTTCTTCAACTTGCTGCCATCAGATTATTTCTTTCTAACAAAGTCACCTCTTTTGGGGGCATCTCTTCTCCTACATTATCATTGTAAAGGCCAAACTTCAGACATTGATCTTCCCAAACACTGTTCTAGGCCTTGTCAAGTCCACCTATCATCTAACTCTCAAATTCTTTAACATGGCTAATTCCTTCTGCATTCTGTCTCAACCTTTGTTTCACACATGAAATATAGTTTACCTTCTTCTTCTCACAATGCCCTAAGATTACTACTTACAGATTTTGTGTTGATTATGGGTCAAATCCCACCAAAGGCACTAGCTTTCCATGATGGTGGAATTTGCATGTTCCTGTGAGGCAAGAGGCTATCCTGACAACAGCAATGCTGCTGGAAGGCTCTCCTGTGTCAGACAGGTTTTTGATGAGGAGCCAGACTCAATGTGCCAAACAGCTACTGGACAGCAGCAATAGTGGGGGAGACACTGGTGGAAGATCTTCCAAAGACAACGGCAGTGGCACCACAGCTAACATTTTTTTATTACTTTTAACATGATAACCCTATGGTGATATAATCCAAGCTTAAACAAGAGACAGTGCCAAAAGATGACACTTCCTGGTTGGATGGTGTTCAGCATGCTACAGGAGAAGAGCAGAGGACAATTATGAGTAGTGCAACTGGACACAAGATGAAAAGATGTTCAGCTGTTGATGGGCTCAGAGGAAAAAAGAAAGTCTGAACCTGCCCAGCACATATTATAGGAACATGGGATGTGAGAAGCATCAAAATAAGGCAAGCTAGACATGAAAAAATAAGAAACGGAACATATAAACATTGCTATACTTGAGCAGAGTGAGCTAAAGTGGACATGAACAGGACGTTTTGAGTCAGATAATGTCACAGTCAAATGAAAATTTAAGAAGAAATGAGGTGGCATTTATAGTGAGATAAGATACAGCAAAAGCAGTCAAAGGAAGCAATGCAAAGTCTGACTGAATCATGTCAATAAGAAATCAGGAGAAACCCATTGATATAACCATAAACTCACTTTTTGCTTCAATTACAAAAGGAGAAGAAATTAAAAGATTCTATGCAGAAGTCCAGGAAGAAATTGATCACACACCAAAACAGGACGTTTTGTTATTCATAGGCAACTGGAATGCAAAAGTAAGAAACAGACAGAAATGTTTGTTTGTTGACAGTGGTGTATGTGAAGGGATACTGAATGTTCAAGCCAATTATCTGAGCAGAAACTGGATTCATCCAGGGGAGTGGTTGCTGAACGAAGAGATTTTTGCTCAAATAGAAAGCTTTTACGGTCCGCCACAAGTAGATTTATTCGCATCTGGAAGGAACGTCAAGTTAAGGCAGTATATTTCTATAGATAGAAGCAGAGATGCAGAAGCGCAGGATGCATTACCAATTCCATGGCCTCCAGGAATTCATTATGCTTTTCCTACAAATCTCATAATACAAAGGGTGCTTCTGAAAATAATTCAAGAGAGAGCAGTTGTGGTGTCGGTGGCACCATATTGGCCACGAAGATCATGGTTCACATTGATAATGTAAAAAAAAAAAGATTATAGGAAAATTTGGCCTAAGATCGAGAAATGAAGCAGAAAAAAAAGGTTGAATGAATTTTGTGAGGCCAACAGTCTGTTTGTCACAAACACATTCTTCAGGCAACCCAAGAAACATCTGTATACCATGGACATCACCTGATGACCAATATATAGAAATCAAATAGACTATATACTCAGAAGACAGAAAAGCTCCATTCTCTCTGCAAAAACAAGACCAGGAGCAGATAGTGGCACAGACCATGAAGTACTAATAGCAAAAATTAGAATAAATCTAAAGAAGAACACTAAAGAAGAACACTAAACCAACCATCATGTTGAAATACAAGCTGAAGATCATCCTCATAGAACTTAAAGATAATGTGAAAAATATATTTGCCTAATTAACTGGGAATCTGAAGAACTTTGAGCTGAAACCAGGGACATAGTCAGGGAAGAATGTAAAAAGCCACAATCTGTAGTCAAAAGAAAAAAAGATGATGCCTGCATTCTCCAAGCTCTGATTGATTGCGGGGGTGCACATGACTGTTTTTCAAATGCTACTGTGCAGTTGGGAGAAAAGCAGCAGTTATCACCCTCTAAACCTCCAGTGCAAATACACTAGTGGAACTTTATCCATCACTGATGAATAGAATCTTGGACAATGTTTGATTTGTTAAACATTACAAGTCACATTACAGAGGTTTATATTATGAGCCAAGGAACTGCTAACTTTGGCAACATAGTTCATTTAAAACGGAGCAGAGATTGTTTGACCCTCTGGGCATTGCTGAACTAGAAATTGCAGTAGCGTTACTCAGAACATCCAGAATAATTCTAGAAATTGCAGTTCAGTAACATCTGGGGGGCAGCATAATTCCCACTCCTGATTTAACTTCATTAAAGATAGATCTCTTCAACCGCTTTCCTTTCTTTCTCTCTTGGGGTTCCTTAGGGATCTCTTTTCAACCACATTGTCTCTGGGTAGCCTAACCAAATTCTGCTTATTTGCCACTGTATCCAAGGAATTTTTCTCTCAGTCCAATCCCACATTTCCAGCTGTCTGGTATTTCCACCCTCAGTATCATTGCCATCTTTAATTCTTCTTTTCTCTCCCTGTTCAGTTTATCAATAAGTCACATTGCCTCTTGATGTACAACACACTAAAAACATAGCCCCTCCTGTCTCCACTCCCTCAACATAAACTCTGGTCCGAGCTTGATCTGGAGTTCTTCAACCTTCGAACCTCTTTACAAAACTGTGCCTTGCAAAAGACTTCAAAAGCAGTCTATGATGAACTATGAAGAACTGGTCAACACAGAAACAAAAACTAATTCTAGAAACTAATTTTTCTCTTTGTGGATCACCCATTACACACAGTTGCCTTATTACATATCTACTTCTTAATTTAAGTAGAAACTAAACTGGAATTTGGGGGAATTAAACCAATTTATCATCCAAACTCTAAAAGACATATTTTGTTTTCCAGTTCCCAAAATTGGGCCTACAGGTGGCTCGCAAAATTAACTGCACACTTCTTCATATGTAGAACAAGCAACAGATTGATGTACAGCATCCTCTTTTTTAAACCAACGTATTAGCATTTTATTACATTGTGATGTATTGTGCACCATGATATGTTATTGTGCATTTTCCTTTCTATTCGATTTTTTGAAGACTTTGATGTGTTCTTTCCTTCACTGTTTCATTCAAATAATTCCTGAACTACAATTTACATCTGTATTACAGTACTTTACCCTGACATAGAAATGAAAGTTAATTAGTTTCTATGACGACCTGCAGCATAAAAGGACCACAGGTTCTTTCAGATTTGTAAATACATAGCAACTTAGTATTCAGAGAGCAGAGTATATCAGCATTAAGTACAAATAGTATGAATTTATTTTTCTACGACAGAAAAAGAGACTTCAGCCAGATGACATTATTCATTATGGCATGCATGTGTCAGGGAACAGAGGAGTTCCAACTTATTTTTCTTGGCATCTACAGAAGACTCTGAAATACCATTTGGTAACAGTGTTCAGGTACCAATCAGCATTATTTTTAAGTTGCAATTGAATTTATGCAGCTTTAAGCCTTTGCCCAGAATCCAAATCAGAAGCTTTTCCTTCTGCCTCCAGTGTTATTCCTGGCAATGAAAAAAGGTGATCATAGGGTTTTTCCTCCCATTGAGAACAGCAAGTGAAGAATATTTTCACTTTGCTTGAAGATAACCCACAGCAGACAGCATTAGACTGATCTAAACATAGGATAAATGGGTTTCTGGGAGGAAATAGACAGAAGAACAACTGAATGCACAGCGTGGATAGACACCCAAATTCCCATTATTCTTAGAAAATTTTGGAAGAGGTGAGTGGGTGAACCAACCTACAATCTCAATACAGTCAGCTAGAAATTATTACAGACATATTAGTCAAAAAGATGTGTGTAATTAATGAATCAGTTACATCCCCATGATTTGTGGGCTGGTGCTCTTTCTTTCTTCCCCTGGGTTCCAGATAAAATAAGACCAGGAGAATTAGGACTGGAGAATATTCACATTATGTCTCTCTGCTTCGTTGTTGTTCTGCTACTTGGGCTAATCTGCCTGCTGCCCTGTGGCTTGGAAAAGGAAGAAGAGGAAGCAATAAGATCAAAAGTTCGCCCCTGCCTAGAATGGAGGAATGGAACAGGTGAGTGATTCAGTTGCTCAAAAAGAGGCCTTTATCCAACCATCGCCCTTTCAAAATGGAAGATAATTTAGTGCTAAAGGTTAGTATTCTTCCTACCACCACCATTTCCAGACTTGTATGGAAGTTGCTAGGGTCTTTCTTGGTAATTAAAAGGTGTGTGTAAAGCAGTTCCTCCTGAATGCATTGGGAAAAAAACGAAAGCTTTATTTAAAAAAAAAATCTTCCTTAATCACTGTCTTACCTGGCTTAACTGAGAAATGTATGATTGAGGGCTCTCCTACATCCAAATCTCCCCTTTTCTTGATTTTTTTTAAACCCCCATTCCTTTCTCTTTTTCTCCCCTATAAGTGATTTTCTAAAATTCACTAGCAAATTAAGTATTTTATTAAATGTTTTCTCTTTTGAGTTCACAATTATTCAAAGAAAACATACAGTGGTCCCTCCACTTTCATGAGGGCTTGGGGCACAGAACCCTCACAATAGTAGAAAAACCACAAATAACCCTTCCGTGATCCCCCTGCCATTCTCTTGCCTTTTGCCCTGGTACAAGAGCCTTCCTTGTCCATATTGGAGCCAAAGGCATGCGAATGCCAGGGAGAGCTCTGGAGGGGAGAAAGAAGTCGAATGCATGTCTGATCCCCCATTCTCTTGCCTTTTGTCTTGGAGCACATTCTCAGTGCTGAGACCAAAGGCAAGCGAATGGGAACTCTGGAGGGGAGAAGGAAATTGTGCAGAGGCCCTCACCACACTCTCTTGCCTTTTATCTCAGCCCACATTCTCCGCACTGGGGCCAAAGGCTTTGGATGGGAGAGGGAACTCCAGAGGAGAGAACGAAGGTGCACTCATGGCTTCCTCCTCCATTCCTTTTCCTTTTCTTCAGGTGTGCTCACTTCTTTCTCCATGTCCAACAGAACACAAGGGAATGGGAGGAGGAGAGTGGGAGGGAAGGCACACGTGCACCTCACAAACAATCAAATTTGTGAACGTCAAACCTGCAAATGTGGAGAGAGGACTGTATATCAATACTTGTAGCATGTACAACATTCCCCTTTTGCATAAATTCGACTGGCTGCCATCTGTTTTTAGACACAACTCAAAGTGCCACTATGACCAATAAAGCCATATATGGCTTACATCCAGGCTCTCTGATTGACTGTTATTTACCAATATGAGTTCTAAGATCTTCAAGGGAGCCCTTTTTCTGTTTTGTACTACCTTTCCAGGTATATTTGGTATGAACACAGGGGAGAGCCTTCTCAGTGCCAGGCTTTGGAATCCCCTCTACAGAGAGGCTAAGATACCTTCATACTTGCTGTCCTGCCAGCGCATGAAAACTTCTCTGAATAACTTAATGACTTAATCCCCTACTCTCAAGTCTGATGTTCAGTATTAAAGAATTTTCAAAACTTACATTCCAAGCTCTGCTTCTCTGAAAGTCTCTTAGTCTTTTTTAGAAAGTATAGCTCATTCCGAAAGGTGAATCTCCTTTACAGAACTACAGTTCTTAAAAGTTCCACGGGGTGGGGACAGCTAAACCAGTTTATCTACAGTAATATGTTAGATGGAACAGATGGAAAACATGAAACGGAATACAGGGGGTTGTTATTATTTATTTATTGAATGTTGTTGTTGTTGTCGTGTGCCTTCAAACTGTTTTCAACTTATGCAAACCCAAAGGTGAACCTATCATGGAGTTTTGCTGGCGAGAACTGTTCAGAGGAGGTTTGCCCTTGCCATTATCTGAAGTTCAGAGAGCATGGCTTGCCCAAGACCACTCAGCAGGTTCCCATGAGCAAAAGGAGATTCCAGCCCTGGTCTCTAAACTTAAAGTCCAGTGCACAAACCCTTACACCATACTATCTCAAACTACTACACCATGCAGAGGGTGGGGGACAGCATTTCTCTGTGCCCCAAGACAATAGCAGAATAACTACTAGTAAAAGGAAATTTAAGAATCCTTCCAAAATCACTGGGAAAATGGGAAACCTTTATAAGAAAGTCTTGCCTAATCATAATTGTAAGAAAGTCTTGCCTAATCATAATCTTCTACACTGGAAATTTATGACTGAGGGCTCTCCTGTACCCAAAATCTCCCACTCTTCTACTACTTTTTAATCCTCTTCTCCTTTCCCTATGTTTATTTCCCTGCTTGTACATTCTTTTTAAAAAAATGATTAGCAAAAGCAGTAGCTGTTAAATCTTACCTCTTTGAAGTCACAGTTCTGATTCGTGGCAAAGTATATAGCAGTACTAATAACCTGTATAAAAATATGCATTATAGCAGCAGCTCAGTAGGGATTTCAAAAATACAGCACAAGGACAACAAGTCCAACCTGCATTTATAGCTCTGTATGATTTCTTAACATCAAGGTTTAACTTTGCTTGGCCTCACAGTGTACAAGATAATATAACTGCTTCACTTCTAACAAACAATAAAACCCACTTAAATACTAACTATCCATGCCTAACACCCCTATAAAAACAAAAATAATCCACTGTCAGCAGAATGTCCAAAAGCTTCTGTCACTCCACTCTTAGCAGGAATCCTTCCTTCGCTAGAAGGGCTTTTGCTGCTCTACTTTCCTCATTAGAATGGAATTTGTGTTAACTTCCATGTTCCACGACTTACTAATAGGATTGCTAGCAATTATTATACTGAAATGAAATCAGCACAAACTATTAGATCTGTTTAAACAAGTTAAAAATAAACCTTGATTAAATGTGCTTTTTAAAGAAACTGCTCATTAGGGCTGCAGGGCCTTCCGATAAATTGGTGTTTCATTAACATCAAAGAATGAATCAAGTTTAAACTCACTTACCCAACAAGTTATGCTTTTCAAAAATGGCTTTAAACAGAATAACCTGGATTACAACAATCACAACAGACAGATATGAAATAGCCCTTATTTATATTTACACAGAAAGATAAAGAAGCTTCAAATCAGGAACCACCTTTTATAAGCAAAGAAAGAAAACAGAAAGAAAACAATTCCAGATGGAAGACTGCAACTTTTAAGCTTATGCCCAGTTTAGACACTAAAACAATTTTAAAATGCCATACTGAAATAACCGCACTTTGATCTGATTTTAGATATGCCGCCAAACCACTGAGGTAAAAATTGTGGATTATAATAATCTGCCCTCAACATTTCCTGGTCATTGCCAAAACAAAGACGGGGGGAATGTATAGTCCCTTGGAGCACAGCCAGAAATTATATCTGGATACTTATTTTAAAAAAAAGTATCAAACTGCAAATCACACATCTTTTATCACTTATGTGGAAAATCTGCAATGCTACTCTGTGAACAGCATGTTCTGATAAGGACACCTAGGATCCCATTTTCTTGAGCTGCAGCCCAAAGTTATATGCAGATGTTTCCATCTAGAAACTGGCTTAGACAGTCCATGTTTATAGTTGCAGACATTTACTTCTAGAAACTGGTCTACTGGCAGCAACCTTACCTATGATCTTCACCTTCAAAGACCAGCGACTAGTACCTGCATGCCCTAATTAATAGCATGAAAGCTGATACAAATTGTATCCATACTGTTAGGACTCCATAAATACACAGGAACATTTGTACTGGTTTCCCACATGGGTCAGCTGGATTGCATGGTAAGTATAACTTCTAGCACCTTGCTCTACAGAAGATAGCAACACTGAAACGGTTATAATCTGATGTGGTTCAACTAGAGTGGATCCACTGTAGAGGAGGAGAAGGTACCTGTTATGTCCATAATGGAAGTGCAGAAGAAAGTCTCAAAATGTATGTTATGCAGGGGTGAGGGAATTATATATAGCCACTGAAGAGATGCAACCCAATCACTCCAGAAGCTTCTTGCCGTGGTGAAATGCTGATCCAAGTATTCCTGCAGCCTCATATGAAACTGATTTTACTGAGACACTGCTGAAGGTCAAGATGAATGCATTGAACCACCCAACATAATCTGTCACTTCCAACTTATTTTTCTGGTTGGGAATTTAACACCGTTTTCAATGGAACAATTCAGACCTAAAAGCTCCCTTGCTAAGGGCTATAATCTATTCAAAAGAGGAACTGAACTGCAATATAAGCAATACCAAGTTACTCACACATTGTAGAGTAAAGCTACTAAAAGGTTGTTGAAAATCAGATTAGCAATAATTTACTAAAAATAATTATTGTAGCGTGCTGTAAAAGTGTATATATTTGGTAAAAGTGTTTCTAATTGTTACCACCTATCAACACACCAAACAGGCCATGTAGCAATTAGCATTGAAGTTTGACATGTTCCTATCTGCTGATCTCTGCTATAGTACACTTGCTACTTCCCCTGCAAGAGAAATATAAAAGTGCACTTTAAAAGGAACAAACCTTCCCTTTAAGTAATTAATATCCCTTAATTAAATGCACGAAGCCATAGACAATGAAGCCTTTATAGAACCAAGAGTATGGTTAAAGTAACAAAGAAACACTTTTGTTAAAACATTTTAGTATGTGTGTTTTGCACAGTTTTTTAAAGTTTAACCTCTGTGGATCAATGTGCTTCCTTAAAAGACTTTAATAAATTAAAGTGCAGAGAGCTTTTTTTCACCAGGCAGAAAAAGCTGATGAGACAGGTTTAGTTTAATCTCAGGCAATAGAAGTCATTAACCATTCTCTCAGGGATTAAAATATAGCTTGCCCTTTTCTTCTCTCACTTATCATTAGCATCACTTTAATCTCCTAGCGTTTCACACTGCTATTTTAATCATTACTTACTGCCTTTTGACAAGTGCAGAACATGCTTTTTTCTCATTGAGGCAATATCCTGGTTTTAGCTGACAAATGTAGGACATAATGTAAAAATATCAAAGTGACATCTCTTAAAACACACCTTCATCATAAAAATCTCTAAAGTTACAATATTCCTTTGTCTAATGCTGCTATTGAAACCATCATTTGAAAGGTTTATCTACTGCACAAAGACAAAAAGTTTGCTCTAAATAACACAACAGCTAAATTCATGTGACAACATTCTAAACAGAGGCACTGAATGGCTGATACACACACACATGCACAAACATACACACACACACACACTTTAAAGTTTTTCTACCTGTCTAAAATATATAGGAACGAATATAAAAGTATTTATTGTTTGAAGAAATACTCCACCATTCGATCACCATTCATTAACATACAATAACTAAATATATTATAGTGAAATACTGCAAAACACTTTTAGGCCCGATTATTTTCAATTAATTACTAGAAGTAGCCTGGATGAGAGGGCATACGTTAGCACAGCAAATTCCATATATTTTATATCTTAATATTTTATGTAAATATATACAAGTTTAACAAAACAAGTAATAGATAATCTTGATTGCATAATATCACCATTTTTTTCTTCTAGAGAAAAGTTTTATTTTTGCCTACTGCATGTCATAAATTTCCTCTCAAGCCAGCCTGCTTTGCAGGGCTGTTGCAAGAATAAGACAGCAGAAATCACATACCATCCACTTTGCTCCCCAGAGTTAAGTCCTGATCAAAATGTCATATATCTATTGTATTCCAAAGTGTACAAGCTTCTCCAGTTAACATATGAATGATTTCACAGCTTTTAAAACATGCTTAAGTCTAAACGCATTATTGTGGATGTCATTTATAGTAAAAACTAGAATAAAATGATAGTAACGTTAAAAACTCCCAAAAGAGATAGTTGCAGATTGATTAATTTTTTTACAAGAATTTAAAAATATTGACTCTTTTGAACTTCTATTATGACATGAAAGAAAATAAATATATTTAGCAATTGCAAACTTAAGAAATGCTCTTTTCTTTTTCAACAGTTCCTAATGCTTGGCCTCAAGCCCTTTAATCTAGTCCATCTGTAATGATCTCATAGTACTTTCAACCATTATTTAACTGTTAGGAAAAAAATATGTTGTGCTATATGTTTCAACAATAAAATCCCTTCTTAAGCTTCACAAAGCAGAACAATTCATTATTTGATCTCTTTCCAGGTTCAAAGTCTGTCTTATTGCAATACTTCAAAGAAATCTGTAATCAAAGACAAACAGCTGTGAAAACAATCTTTTATTACTTTATTATCATCTAGTATGTATCTTTAGGGTAAACCAATGAAAATGAACACAAATACACACACACACACACACACACAGAGGTTTTTTTCTTCTTAAATAGCTATTAGCTATAGACAGACTCTGCTGTTTTTATTTAGGGTTCAAGCCAAAGGATGGTACAGAGTCTCAACCTAGTACTGTTCATTCAACCTAGCAATATTCCCACTCTGACTCTACGAGATCTATCTCTTGACTCTCTACACTTGAATATTAATGCACTGTTTTATGCAAATGACTAATCCATTTACACAAACAGGTATCAAATGCATTCACAGGGATTTTCAGCAATGCCACATTAATGTAATCTATCACAGCTATGAACACACAAATAAGGAACAATTTGATCAGCACAAAACAAAGGCTATGAAAAAAAATCTATTCTTTCTAATCAATACCATTACTGAAGTATCTTTCAATACACTGGCAGGAGTGCTGAACGGCTGGAGAACAAATATAGCAACACAACACAAGAAAAACTTCATATTTGGCAAAGAGATGGAAACGAACTCCTTTTTTCCCCTATAGCCAATTTTGAGAAATATTTGGGATCTGAAAGAAAGGGGGAAATAACATATTTCTCTCAGATTTAGTCTGGAATCGCACCAAGTAATTTCAAAAGTCAGTAATCCATTGCAGACAGAATGTTTCCAAACCTCTTCATCATGAGTTAGTAGTAAAGATATGTAGGGCACCATCAGATGGAACTTTAATGCTCACTCTATTAAAACTTTTTTTTAATGTGAATTATGGGGGGATGGTGTACTAGTTATAGTGAAAGATAAAAATGTCCTTATTATCTCTCAATAAAACATGAATTTAGAACCATCATCTGAAAAGATACAGCTCTCTTTCTTTCTCATAAATGTTACATGATATAGGTTACAATTTAGTTTTGCAAATTCTGAATTTTCACTAATCAACACAATAGCCTCTACAAGAGCATCTTAACAGAGGGCGGTATTCAAAACGTTAATTGTATTAGTTCTTGAAGAGGGTATGATCTAAACTACTAATTCTTCAAAAGCAACTATAGTTCTCCCTCTACACTCACAGGTTTGACTTTCATGAATTTGACTATTCACAAAAACACATGTCTTCCCCCCTTCTCCTCCTCCCATTCCCATCCCTTGTGCCCCAATCCAAAGAACTCATGCCAAGGCAAAACAGAAGGGAATGGGGGGTGGGGGAAAGCTCACATAAGCTCTTTTCCCCTCTCTGGAGCACCCTCCCTTCTCTTCTCATGCAAAGCAGAAAGGAAAGGGGGTGGGGAAAGCTTGTGCAAGCCTTCCTTTCCCCTCTCTAGAATTCCCCCTTCCATTCATATGCATTTTGCCCTGGTGGAGAGAACTTGTGCCGAGGCACAACAGAAAGGAATGAGGGGAGAGGCTCACGTGAGCTCTCAGCAATGGGCCAAGATGCATAGGAATGGCAGGGGAAGCTCCTGAAGGAGAAAAGAAGGGTGATGTGAGCCTTCCCCCACCTCCCATTTACTCCTGTTTTGCCATGGGAACAGGAAGGGAGGCAAAAGCGCATGAGGGAGAGTGGTGGAAGTTTTTTGTGGTTTTTCCACTTTTTCTAGGGTTCTGCACCCCAAACCCTCACAAAGTGGAGGGACAGCTGTAGTACTTTGCATCTGCAAGGGCTTTTGTTTGTTCATTGTTGCTTTTTTTTTTAATGTGGAACAAAACCACCTATCAAGACCAGCTTGTGTTACAAAATAAACTATAGGGGTGGGGGAACTGCATGCAATGCAGATCTTCATATTTCTCTGGCAAGCTAATTTCCTAATCATGTTTCATTGCATCATGTCAGAGGTTTTGAGTACAAAAGGGAAAAATACCTGTCACTCCAGATTTTAACAATCTCTTACATGTCTTGAATTTACTTCTCTGCGTCTCTGGCAGGGGCTGCCTTTAATGGAAAAAATGTTTATCTTTAAGAGTACAACTTATACATAATTCCTAAGTGTTTACTTAAATGCAGTGTTCAAGATGCAACAGAAATACTGTTGTATACAGAACTGCTGGTGTGAATTAGATTTAGGTGACCAGTTCATATAAAAAGCACTTTCATATGCCAAGGATAAAAAAGGTGAATTCCTCCTTCACCACCTGTTTTACCCACCTCCATTTTGGCAGCTACAATATTTTTCATGAGGACTACTTGCTCCAGAGAGACTGATGTCTTATCAGTCATAGGCAACAAATCGTAATCTTGGATACAAAAAGAGGTTGTGGAGACGAAGAGCAGCTCATTTCAGCTATTTTAGAGAATATGACAGGAGAAAATGAAGATGCTGAGCCAGAATGGTAATAGCAAGTGGCAATTGTTTACTGTGCCCCTTCCATTCCACTACTCAGCTTTTCAGACTGTGCCAATGTCATCCTTGTACTCTCTACTGCAGCTTAGTGCAAGAACTGTAGTGAATAAGAATCCAATTTTAATTATTCAGGACAGAAGTCACTTATCTTGTGTGTACCACTAAGATCCCAGGAACATTGATTAATCACCCAGTATTTGCACAAGTAGCCCAGACCGCATACCTGACACCGCATAAGGTTAAACCTGTTAGCCACAAAAGGGATGGGAACAAAATGGGACAAACTTCTAAAAAAGATCTGTCTCAAGCAGTGATGCGATACAGAACGGATGCAGAAAAGGTACCAGACTTTTCTGAGTAGCTGTGATGGAAGTGCTGATACCATCCATTCCACTGGTCCATGTAAGGCATTTTTCCACCAAATGTAAGGCCATTTTCCATCACTACTTTAATATACTCAGACTATCACTAAGCATGGAAACACCTCCAGTGAGAATGTAGTGATGCTACATGTTACAGCATGAAAGAGGTCATGCTGAACTTTCTTCATTCACTATTTTATCAGGCTCTTGGGTTTACTCAGAATCTGGGCAAAATGAAATGAGACTATAACAGAATCAGCTTGTGTCAAATCCACTTGTGGTACAGATGTTTGTGTCAAAACAGATTGTTCAGTGATAAAAAAGAGACTTATGAAAGTGGTTTGGCCAAAAATATTTGGATATATATTTATCCAGCTTGGCTTGCCACTTGGAAAAACCTATATCCTTTAGTGGCTGGTATGTTCATTCATTCTAGGATGGCTCAAATCTTCTGTCAAAAACAAATAGTGGAGTAGCTTTCTTTTACAAAGTAGTTGGCTGATCTGAAGATCAGACATCTGTCAGGTAACACTGAGTTCTATGTGTTCATCAATATGACCAGGCACCACAAATATTTTTGCAATGTTAATTATCTTTATTTAGCGATTGATAGCAGTGAGTGTGCTAGCCCTGTTAAAAAGTTCTATGACCCTGGATGTATTTTATCAAGACAAAAAGGTCTCCTTGGGAAATCAAACTGAAGTTTATCTGCTTTCTAAATGAACAGGCCAGAAAACAGTGAACATGACAATTCTCTCCAACTTCTTACCCACCCATTCTAACATGTCCTGGTGAAGATATTAGGCAACATCACACAATGGCAGAAAACTTATGAGCATCTGGGGGCCATTTTCCCCTTTCCCCAGTGCTCAACAGACCATAATCCTGATGACCCCTACAACACATAACAAAAACTCACCAAAAACTGGCAAATAGTGTCATGCAGAAACCTTGAGCATGTGATTTGCCACTGAAATGTTCAGTGATCCCAATACAAATCAGGATTATAGCAGTGGGTAAATGGTTAAAGCCTCTACACTAGGATTCTCATGTCAAAGAGGCCCAGTCCCTTGCTTCGAGACAAAAATAACACAGCAACTAAAAAGATCTTTTGCACAATATATTGAAGTAAAGCCTTCCTTCTTTCCTTTGCTTTGTTATTATCAGCTAGAGCCAGTGTGTCATATCCTCAAGCTTGGAAGCAACCCAAGAACAACTCAAATGAGCCACCAGCTGCTCCACTTCAGGTGAATCCCTGGTATACATTTCCTAAGCCAGCAGCCATTGGCCGGAATCCTCTTGGTGTCTTATGCTGATGTAACCCTGGGTTACTTTTTGGAACTGTGTGAGGGGGTATCCA
Organism: Iguana delicatissima; assembly: GCA_948472985.1. NCBI lineage: Eukaryota > Metazoa > Chordata > Lepidosauria > Squamata > Iguanidae > Iguana > Iguana delicatissima. The sequence goes on from CAOKZL010000112.1 coordinate 688,447, forward strand.
GCTTCTCCTTCTGCAGCTGTTTTTCTCAGCCATGCATTCATTGCCAGATAGTACCAATCACAACTGTAGCTCCAGCCCAGATCCAAAGGGGCAATGATTGGTGTCGAGAGGGATGCTTTCTTGCACTGTCACTCAGCTGGCAGCAGTCACTCTCCATACCTCCAGAGCATTATGTTCCACCAGCATTAAATAAGATTGCTGCCATAGTCCTTCATGCAACCTCAGACTCTGAGAATGACACCCCCAGCCAGATTCTCCTGCCTCTCAGGCACAAAGCCCCATGAGGCAATAGTAATGACTGTGGGCTGTCCAAGGGTTAAAGCTAGCATTAAAGACTCTGTCAGCTTTCTTATTGCCTCAGTTAACTGCAGTCCCTTCCTGGGATAACAGCTCCCCCAGCAGTCATCCCACCCTCACTGTACACATCATCTAGGATCCTGACAGTCCTGTGACCATCTCATCAAAGTATAAGTGCTTAAGTAACCCAGTTTTACTAAACTTGACCCTACTCTACTAGGCGCAGAAACATCTGTACATGCTGGTGCTCCAAGACTTCTCACCTGCGCATCCAATCTAGCCAGGACAATAGCCGTGGGGAGAGTCTGTTGAACTATGGAACAAGTCACAACAGGGTGATGGTTCTGGGGCTGACGGTGCCAGAATAAATGATTGACAGCATTTTGCAGCATTTGCAGGATTGCACACATTTTTCTTCCTGCGCCATCCAATCTGCATGGGGACATAGGCCTCTGGTACTTCACGCTAGAGCTAAATCAACCAGATATGCTGTCTCAGTCATAAAGGTCTCTGTGCCAAGTTCATTTCAGTGAAGTAAAGCTAAAAGCCATTTAATTTATCTATAAGGATAAAAGAGAATTATTAGAAATTGGTTTGGAGATGGTACCTAACACCAGTAAGGTTAAACCACACAGACAAGAATCATTCAAGGTTATGTTGGAGGGGTTGCCAAGAGATTGGCATATATATTCATACATGGTGGGATTGTGAAGGTGTACAGAAATTTTAGTCAATGGTGTTTAAAGAGATAAAAGAGATAACAGGAATTGATTTACAAATATGTCCGAGTACAGCATTATCTATATTTGATAAGGTTAATTGTACCCACACAATGAAGGGGTTAATTACAACTTTATTAACTGCAGCAAGGCTAATTATATTGAGAAAATGGAAAACTCAGCAAGACCTTCAAGTGAAGGATTGGTATAAACAAGTGTGGAAAATTGCGATCAATGATAAGTTAACATGTCGAATTAAGGTTAAAAAAGGAATAATGAAAAGGAATGACTTTGAAGCAATATGGAAAATATTTGTGGAAAAGGCTTTAACAAAAGAGTGAAGTGTCACACCTCCACAAGAAGAATTACAATTTTGGAAAGCAGAGTAAGCTGGAATATAATTGGCTCTGGGAATGGGTTCACATTTAGGGTTAGGGTTTATGGATAATAACAGGATCATATATAGTATTAGCAATAGGTTAAACATAGTTGAAAAGAATAGATTTAAAAACGAAATTACTACAGCAATAATGAGTACGAGGAGAACAAGAATACATGAAATAAAAATATATAATCAATATGAGATATAATATGTTGAATAAGCATATGATGATAAAAGATCTAGAGAGAAATAGTAATATAAGCTATTTGTGCTGCAATTTTTCTCTTTTTCACCTTTATGTTATTGACGTGGTGTTTTTGTTTTATTCTGTTATGTATTGTTCTTTTTTCTTTATAATAAAAAATAATTTAAAAAAGCCATTTGGCCTAATTGCCTCACACCTGCGGCATTTTTATTACCAAGTTTCAAATATGAATTTCTATCCAAAAAGATCTTCCAAGAGTAGGGGACATACTGGGCTTAGATAGCTGGAAAAAAGATGGTGATTTTTCACCAGAAGATTGGAATTGTTTTCTCCAGAGATAAACTGTCCATTTTTATAAATTACGCCCCCCCTCCAGAAAACTGCTGATCATGTTTCATTTGTGCAACAGAACTAAATCTTTGCTCTGTACTGCAGCTCTGTATACTCAGGTGTGCAACTCATGGGGAGGTGAGGCCATTGTCCCCCCTTGTAAGAATTCTATCCCCCATGAAGTACCCAAATTTCTAGCATTGCTGAGACATGGGAAATCATGCATACCTAAATCTATTATATTTACTGTACTCACATCCTTGGTAACTTTGCATGTTCTTTTTCTTTGGATACCTAAGCTCTGTTTCTAAATATTAAAACAATGCAATGCTAGAAATTTGAAGACTGTAGGAAAATGTCATGGGGGAGCAGAATTCTTATCTGGCAGAGCAATGCCCTTATTTTGCCGTACACATAGTTATACCTGTGTCTATACCGCCTGAAAAGCCATTTTTGAAATGCAGAGAGGTGTTCAAAACTGCTTTCCACAAAATAGGGAGGAAGGTAGATTCAAAACTGCTTTCCAGTACAACACCTGAGGGTGCTTCAAGAGCAGAAATGCAGAAAGCCACAAACACTCCTGTGAATCTAAGTAAACTTCCTTTATGACATCCTTCATTCTATTTATTTAAAATACTGTTTCACTGCCTTGCTGCTAAAAAGCGTTCAAGATAGCCTGCCAGATATGAAACCAAAGAGAACAGAAATTACAATACTAGATAAAACAATCACAATTAAAGGCTGAGAGACTGTGAAATAAACTTTTACTTAAATAAACCAATGAGATCTAAACTAGCAACTCAAGAAAAAGGTATTTGCATAGCAGTAGAAGAAGTCAAGCTCCTCAGCAGAGAAGTCCAGAGCCTACTAGAAATAACATCCCAAACAAACACAATTCACTTGAACACGAGATGCAAAGAAGAGAAGCTCGAGAAGCTCTTAATAGGTGTATAGGTTCATATGAGAGAAGGCAGACTTAGGCTATGAAAGGTTTTGAGGTCATAATCAACTCTCTGAATTGGAGCCCAGAAATAAAATGATGAATAGCATTATTAACATATTTTTGAAACTGCTTTGAGTAAGGATGTTATGATTCAAAATGTTCTGGTTTTTTTTAAAGGAGCATGTTACTATACTCAACTCCCTTTACTGCCCCTCTCCTCCCACTTTTTGGCCCAAAATTAAAATTCTAATAAGCACTAGTCTTAGTAGCACGGGGGTCCAAATTTCAGAAAGTCTGGATGACCTGATTCAGCAAAAGCAACATTAATGCAATCAGCAAATATTTTCAAATGCTAATGCTTACAGCTAGGAAGGAAAAAATAACAAAGAAGAGGAAAAAACTTTTCTAGCCTAAGGATCTATGCAGCCCTATGATCCTGGATTTAATATCCACTGTCTTCTGACTTCACAGTTCAACACATTCCTGTATTACCAAGAAAACTGGGTAGGGGGGAGTCTAGTATAGTCAAATTAGTTTTAAAGAGAAAACAGGCAATAAGTAGGATTAAAATTCTAGCACAGTGGTTCTCAACCTGTGGGTCCCAGATGTTTGTGGACTTCAGCTCCCAGAAGCCCCAGCCACTATGGTCAATGCTCAGGGCTTCTGGGAGCTGAAGTCCAAAAACATCTGGGGACCCACAGGTTGAGAACCACTGTTCTAGCAGGTTTTTAATGATTGAATAAAGATACATTCTCACTGCGCAATAACAGCAGTTCAAAAACACTTTAATTTCCATGACTTGATCCCATGGAATCCTAGGTTTTATAGTTTGAAGAGATACCTAGCTGTAGTGCTGTAGTGCAGGAAGTGGACAAGAGTTCTCTAACTGAGGATTTAGAGTATCTCCCCAAGCTACCACAACCAGGATTCTATAGGAAGAAGCTATGGCAATTAAACTGGTATCACACAGCTATAATTGTGTAGGAATACCCATTTAAAAAGATAACAAATAGGCCAAAAAATGTGTGCATGATCCCATTATTTCAATATCCATTGAAATATTTGATTATTACATGTCTTTCCTCCAAGGAACTCAGAGAAGCACATATCATCTCCATTTGTCCATACACTTCTATCCTTACAAGACCCTTTTGAGGTAGGTTAGGAAGAGAAATAAAGACTTCCCAAAGGGCATCCAGTAAAACCATGACTGAGTGAGGATTTGAACATGCATCTATGGATTGAGGTAAACTAGATGATGTCCTTACTATATAAGAGAGATTATATTTCCAGACAAATATTTAGCAGAATGTTTTATTAAACATTTATAGATTTTTCAATTTCTGTAGAAATCCAACCACAACCATAGTACTGGAATCAATCCAAATTCCTTCATCTTCTCTAATGCAGAATCATTATATGGATCTTCCAAAAATAAGGATATCCAGGTCTGACCAAGGCATTGAAAATTATCAGCTTGTAAAATTTGTTTAGATCTATTTTCATGGATAAACATGCATGTTAGGCTTCCTACCAATTAATGCCCTTTGCAGTTTATTCTGTCTAGCTACATGATGAGTATCAAGTTAATATGGCCAATATAAGTCATCATAATGAATCTGTAGTGGTCTGAGTGTGTCTGAATTCACATTCTCTCAGCCTCAGAGGAAGATAAAGGCAACCCCCTCTGAAAAAAGCTTGACGAGAAAACCTTGCTGATAGTTTTGCCTTAGAGTTGCCATAGCTTGGAAATGACTTAAAGGCACACAACAACAAAATATTTGTGTAACTACAGAGCTTTATAGATGTATTTGCATTAAGTCTTTTCCCACACATTCCTATATTTGTATTTGCATGTATTTGTAGATGTATTTGCATGGTTTCCTTCCTAAAATGGAAATGGGTTTAATTGGCATTGTGACCACCTGATGTACACAAGATGCGCAACCCTGTGAGGGTGCCAAATATTTTTATGGTACCAAAAAGTAAACACACAAAAAGAAATGGAGTTTGTTGGTTGTAATAGTATTCACATCCCTTGCTATAACACACCTAAACAAGTTCTGGTATAACCCACTGCTTCTAGAAGTCATGTGAGCATAGATTCATAGAGTCACAGAACTTGAAGAGATCACAACGGTCATTGAGTCCAACCCCCGCCATGCAGGAATGCACAAAGGACTACCAACCGATGGCCTCTGTTTAAAAGCCTCCAAAGGAGACTCTACCACGCTTCAAGGTAGCATATTTCATTGTCAAACTGTGCTTACTATTAGAAGTTCTTCCTAATGTTAAGATGGAATCTTTTTTCCTGAAGTTTGAAGCCATTGCTCTGTGTCTTAGGCCATTTCCACACTACACTGTTATAGTGCTGTTATTCCATTTTCAACATCCTATGGAATCCTGAGGTTCACAACTGAAAGACAGGCATTTAGAATTCTCAGCCAGACAGCTCTTGGGCCTCAGTAAACTACAAACCCCAGAATTCCACAGGATGTTGAAAGTGGAATAATAGCACTATAACAGTGTAGTGCAGAAATGATCCTAGTCTCTAGAGCAAGAGAAAACAAGTTTTCTCCATTCTCCATACTGACATCCCTTCAAATATTTAACCACTCTCAGGTCATCTCTTAATTTTCTCTTCTCCAGGCTAAACTACCCAGCTCCCTATGCTACCCCTCACAGGGCATGGTTTCCAGGCCTCTTACCATATTGGTCATCCTCCTCTGTTCAAGTTTTTCAGTATCCTTCTTGAACTGTGGTGCCCAGAACTGGATTCAGTATTCCAGGTGGGGTTTGAGCAAAGTGGATCAGAGTAGCTGAATGAAACTCATCTGTGTTCAGTCCCCATGACACATGATCTCAGAGGCCCCAGAGCTTACAGAAGACCAAAGAGCAGTGGTTCTCAACCTGTGGGTCCCCAGATGTTTGTGGACTTCAGCTCCCAGAACCCCTGAGTATTGACCATAGTGGCTGGGGCTTCTGGGAGCTGAAGTCCACGAACATCTGGGGACCCACAGGTTGAGAACCACTGCCAAAGAGCTAACCAAGCAAGAACAGGAAAAAGTTGTGCAGAAAAAACTACTTCAGCTATGAACATCCTCCAGAGCATTGTTAAACTCATTATTGCAAAACAGAAAGAAAATGGCTCAACCATGACTTTGCTCTGAGAAGGCTGCCCACTTATCCAAACTCAGTGCTCAAGCGAGTAGGGCATTAATCAAAGGAACAACCAAGAGACTAGAGCAGTGGTTCTCAACCTGTGGGTCCCCAGATGTTCATGGATTTCAGCTCCCAGAAGCCCTGAGCACTGACCATAGTGGCTGGGGCTTCTGGGAGCTGAAGTCCATGAACATCTGGGGACCCACAGGTTGAGAACCACTGGACTAGAGGTAACTCTGAAGGAGTTTAAGAGAGCCACAGTTGAGATGAGAGAAACTGTCCATGGGACAGCTATCACCAGGGCATGTCACAAAGCTGTGCTTTCTGGAATAATGGCAAGAAAAAAGCTATTACTGAAAGAAAACTTACCAAAGATATGCAGGGTTTGCAAAAGGGCATGTGGGAGACATAACAAATATGTGAGGAAATGTTCTCTGGTGCAATTAGATCAAAACTGAATTGTTTGGCCCATGTCACAAATTGCTATGTGTGGTACAAAGTCAGCAATGCTTATTGTCCTGAGAACACTAATCTCATGGTGAAACATGGTAGAGGCAACACCATCTTGCAGGAACTGGCAACTGCCTGACACTGAGTACAATATAGATGGAATCTAAACCCATTTCAGTCTTCAAAGAACCTGGGATTGGGCAGGTTCCATTGCCTTCCAAAAAGGACAGACATCCAAAAGAACAATGGAGTGATTTAAAAACAAAAACCTGAATGTCTTGGCTCAGTTACAGCCCAAACCACAGTCCAGCTGAGAATCTACGGCAAGACTCGGAAGCTGCTGTTCATCAACAATTCCCATCTGATGTGACTGAGCACCATTTTGCCAAAAAAGCAGTTTTCCAGAAAAGAATAGGCAAAACATAGCAGAGTTCAGATACACAAATCTGACAGTGACTTAGGGCCTTTCTGCACTACACTGTATAGTGAGATTATTCTACTTTCAACATCCTGTGGAATTCTGCGGTTTGTAGTTTAGTGAAGCCAAAGAGCTCTCTGGTAGAGAATTCTAAATGTCCCTCCCTAAACTGCAAACCTCAGGATTCCATAGGATGTTGAAAGTGGAATAATATCACGTTAACAGTGTAGTGCAGAGAGGCTCTCTGCCAAGAAGATCTGCATCTGTAATTGCTGCCAAAGTGCTTCTAGGAAGACCTGGGTACATGTAGAGTGGGTGAATAAATAGTTACACACTCATTTGAGTTCCTGGTTGCAACACAACAAAATGTAGAACAGCCAACAAGATGGGAATACTTGTGCAAGGACCTGCAAATATATTGCCCCTCAGATTTTTCCGAAATTCTTAAAGGCACTCCATGAAAAAAAACACATGAATAGAATGATCAATCTGATCTGATTCATTGTTTAGTTACAGCACATGCCAGTATCCTATAACCTTGGCTGTGTAACTTTAAAAGTTTGTGATTTTCTTTTTAATGGTTTTGCTTTTAAGTGCTTTGAATTCTATTCAAAGTTTAATCATATTTTTATTTTTTCTATGATATGAATTTTAAAGCTGTATCTGTTTCAACCTTTGCAACCCACCTTGAGTTCTGGACTGGGAAAAAAGAGAGATAAAAATAAATATAAGAACAACAAGGATGATTATGATGTTTTTAAAAACTGGGTCCTTACCTGTCCCCATAAAATAACATATATCTTTCTAGCGAAGATCAAACCAAATGATTCACATTATTTATAAATAATTTACACCTCACTCTTCCTCCACTAGGATGTCAGAACACTGTATGCTAAAAAGTATAAACAATGTAAACAAGGTGTAAATTGTTATTTAGCAAAACTTCTGGAAGTCAAATATCTGGAGGAACAAAAACTTGATTAAAACTTAAAGAAAAAAGAAAATTTAACTGCCCTCCTGAACAAGTTGGCAATGAGTCATTAAAACAGATCTCTTGAGAGAGGGATTTCCAAAGACAGGTGACACCAAAGAAAAGGTGTCATAACATAACACAACACAACACAACGTAATGTCATCATAAATATACCTGCAGAATCAGCAAGATGGACCCCTAAGGAGGATCTCAAGCATGATTATGTGGGGGGAGTATATGTTGATGAACATGTATGTTGTACATAGAAAAGAGAGAGTCCGTATTATTTCAAAGTCCTCAGGGGGGATTTCAAAAACATTATACACATACAGAATGTGTCCCTGCTGATAGCGGCTAGGTATCTGTCACAAAAGTGGTAAATGACTTTTGCTTTCACTGCGCCATCCCCAGTTTTACAAAGCTAAACTACTCGGTGAAAGAGTCAACAAGAACCCATCTATATAAAACTCTAATGTCTAGGACAGGAAATCAGTAACCCTCCAGCTAGTGTTGGTTTCAGCTTCTGTCACCCTTGACCTGCTAGTAGAGTTGATGGGATAGGGAGTCAAACAATGTCCAGAGGCCCACAGTTTCCTCCCTCCTGATCTAGGCTGTTTTATCACACTCAACTTCAGCTCAAAAGCTACCTTGCACTGTTCCACAGAGTTCAATGTGAACTGAAAACTGGAGTCACCCAAAATATATAACTGGAAAATCTTACACTGAAGCCTCCTGTTCTGCAAAATACCCACTCACCAAGACCACAAAACAACAGTACTCAGAGAACTCTCCAGTCTCCAAGAAAAAATTCTTAACCAAGGAATTTCCTTACACAGTCCAAGCCTGACCATTTTACATAAGTGCTTTTGAGATCTTAGTCAGCAAGGTTTCTGAACTAGGATGAAGAAAGCATCAGATAATGTTAATCTGACACTATGTTCAGCTAGTAGAATACGCTACGTGTTTACCTATTTTTCTCTTCTTCTAAATATTCCTACACATCATCAAACTCTTAGAATACAAGGGGTCAAAAGCTAAACTACTCGGTGATATACTTGAAGTGTAGTCCTATTCATGTTTGTTGAGAAATAAACCCCATTTAATCAAAAGGAATTAGGGCTGCATCCTGAACAAATTTCACAAGAATGCCTATCCGCTGTTGCACTAAAAAACCAGTAGTCTGAGCTGCACAAACTGGATTTAGGAGGAATCTTACCATGATTAGTGATGCCTCAGCAATTCAATGAGCCTGGGTTCTTTCTCCTCTACCCATAGTGCTGTTCACGTGTCACTTTTATGTGAAATGCCAGAATTGGTAGAGGTCCCTGTTCTACTGCAAAGACATTTATTATACCAAAACATTTGACCCTCAAGCCTGAACAGCACCGGTTATGGTGTGAATTATATCTACAAATTAATATCACATCCAAGGCTGACAAGTGTCAATTTGTCAAGAAAATACACTAATTCAATTGAAATAAAAATTCTTGCACAGTCCACCAATACTTATCCAGACATTTTGCAATATGAGTATTGGTTCTGATTTTAAGTTGCAGTTATAAAATGTTTAATTCCATGTTGAGCTGTCCTTAAATATCTTAATAGGTTATCAGGGAGATAACAGAGGAGACTCACTCTCCATTAGTCAAGAGAGCAGAACAACAATCAACTGGTGAGACAAACAGCCTCAGGAAATACTAGGCTTTTGTTAACAAGAGGTATTTAAACTAAGGCTAGACAAGCATGTGCCAGGGATGTTGCAGTTGCCTCCAGGACTATACATCCTGTATTAGATGTATTTCCCATGGCTCTTTCCAATTCTACAATTCTTCGATTCTATTAATCATGTTACCACTGCGTCACCATAGGAGCATCATTCAATTATACTACTAGATCTCCATGACACCAGGGCTGCATATTCAGCAACACTTGACAGTTTAGGAGATGTGTCACAACACATTGAAAAATACTGACTGGAATAACTTTTAATTTTCTTTTTGTCCTCAAGAAGCTTAACTTCTCATATTGAGCATTATTTTATATACTGTAAGATGTCTTGATGCAACTGCACCAAGTAAAATAGGATAATTAAAACCAATTACTTAGGTCAAAACTAAGAAACTTTTTCTTAATAAGACAAAAAAAATCCAAAATACAGTTACATGATTAATCCATCTTATACTTTAATATAGCATTCTTGATAACAGTTACTTACATTACGTTAGCCCAAAGGAGCTACCTATGAAATTTAGAGTACTAAACTGGACAAGATAACATTAATACTAAGTTATAAAACTCACAGGAACTTCCAGACAAAGATAATAAAAGTTTATCTAGCCAACTAACTTAACTCGCATTTACTGCGAATAGCAATTGGTAATACTTAAAGATCTCTTTTAAAAAAATCTGACTCTAACTTGGACCCCAAGGAATTTTCACCACCATAGTGTAAGAGAGCTTGAAAACTCCAGCATCAGCAGGGAAGGCAGGCACTCCACAGACAGCAACTGTGAGAGAGAGAAAAATGCAATTAAGGCTCCCACCAGGGATAGAGAACTAACAAAACCTGCATCTTCACACAAGAGCCTTTTTCTTCTACATGAAGGACAAGGCTTCACATCTTCTGGGGGTGAGGGGGGTGAAATGCTAACATTTAAGACAACACATTTTCAGATTTTCTCACAGAGGATCAAAGTAAATAATAGAAGGGCACCAAACAAAAGAGAAAACTTCAGTCCCGTTACATTAAAAAGAGATAAAGGGGCTCAGAAACATTTGAAGAAATTGGTGGCATTTGCCAAAACATAAAATGTGGATCACGACTCAACTTAACTCAGTGGCACATGTCCACATTTTATCTATAAATGAACTCATACTCATGCACATAACGTGTGTATGCACACACTTACTTTTGTATATACTTCTTATCTATTACCTTCTAAAATAGTGTTCTCATTCCCCTGCCCCAGCTAACTCTCCCTTTCTTTTCATTTTTCCCCAAGGATAGCAATCATTTACATACAAAAATAGCTACATAAAGAGTAATGCTCCCACTTTTTATATCAAGCCAATTGCTTTAATAAGAAAATCTCATTTAATATTTCACTCTTCTGCTTATACTGAATTACAACTCCTGGGATTTAATGTAAATCTATATACAATGCAGGGAGATTATTATTAAAGTAAGTAAATTGTGAATAAATAGGATGGAAAGCTACTTTTAAGTGGCTAATTAAAGGATCTATATTGTCCTCATGTTGTGTTTTCTTTTTTTCTTACTTTTTTTTGGGGGGTAGGGGTTCTGAATGAAAAGCCAAAGCAAAAAAAAAACCACAATCTTCAACCAAATTTAGCTTCTTGACTTAAAGAAAAAGTTTAAAGAAGGAAGTAATATGAGAAACTATTTAGTTAGGGCTAAAAAGGTGGCTTTGGTAAAACCAGATTCTGAAAATATCTATTTCAAGTTGACATGTTTCAAGCTGAAACATTTTACTCTAGGCAAACAATTACAACTTATTATGCCAGCCAGGAGTTAAATCACCATCATCAACACCACCTCATATGCTCTGTATCCCTGGAAATTGGACATCTTGCATTTTGCAGAATAAAAGTACAAATCACAACACCAAGAAACTCAGAAGCTAAAGTCTGATAACAAAGGAAACAAAGAAAAAAAATGGCTAAATATGAGGAAAAAACAGTAGTTTCAGGTATTTTGTCTTGATTTCAGGTAGTATAAGGCAGGAATAGACAACATTCAGCCTTCCAGATGATTCTGTACCAAAGCTCCCATCATCTACTCAATGGCCCTGCTTGAAATTCCCTACCCCTGTTATACAGGTTTGAGTCAAAAGCTATTAAAAATATAGTGAAGGCAGGGGGGACTTCAAGAGAACAAAAAAGCACCAAGCAAATCTTCTGAGAGGGATATGCAATTGAAGAAGTGGCTCTGAAAGAGGATTTAATGTAAGGGCAAAGAAGAATTATACATCATTTGTGACTCTGGAAGAGAAGGGGGAATCCTTCCAGACAAAAAAATTATGAGCCTCAGTCCAAGCACAAATCTACCATAAACCTTCTAGACTGCAGCATGGTTAAAATGTAACGCTCTAGCAACATTTATGATTCTCATAATTTAAACTGATGTTTAACTAGTAGTTACTAGTTTCAGTACTTAACTGGTGTTTGATACTTCTTGTCTTAACAAGTCAAGGTATGAGCCAAAGTCAAGAGCTTTTAAATTCTACTGGTATCAACCTGAGTTATTTAAGTCCATAGTTTACTGACAGTAGTTGTTATGTACTGAAAATCTTCCTTCTTCTCAGAATATAATTAACAGGAGGACAACAAAATAAGAGAGGTGGATGTTTCCAAGCCTCAATCAGATTTAACATTAGTCAATCAATTTTAAATTTGTACTGCTTTAACAGAACATGCTGGAGTTAGCTTCTGTTTCTTTTTTGTAGGCCTGGACCTCCCTCAGGGCCTTGGAGCAGATCCTCAGATATTCATCCTCTCTCATGTGTCATGATCACAAGGAAGCATTTTTAAAAAGTAACACAGGGCCATTGAGGCCCCTCCCTAAACTGCAAACCCCAGGATTCCATAGGATGTTGAAAGTGGAATAATGGCACTATAATAGTCTAGTGCAGAAATGGTCAGTCTCCTAAGTAGTCTGGAAAGAAGGATCTATGGGTGGACTGGAATCTGAGGTAAGCTCACCCTCATGTTAACCATGTCCAAGGACCATGACAAAATTAGTTTTTAGTGTAACACTTAACACCAGTTTCCTTTACACTGATGTAGCTGCTTACAGGAATGTAGCTGCTAAAGCTGGGCTATTGTAATGCAGTGGTGGAGCTTGCAGTGTGGGGAGGGGGATGACAGGGTGGGGTTATGGTGCGAGGTGACCACTGCATCGGGGCGTGGCCAGGGCACATGGGGGCATGGCTACAGACCGGGATGCACCCAAAAATTTGCTGACCAGGGTGAACCACTCCCCCACCCTCTGTCCCTACACAACTGTTGCAATGTCACTCAGAGCAAAATGAAAATACATGAATTTTGCATGTGTAATATTATATTTTTATTTCTTTTCTTCCTCTTCTGTAGCTCATATTCCAGATATACCCTGTTATTATGTCAATATTTTCATTCTTAATTTTACTTTACCAACTGGATGGAAACAGCCATGCGTCCTCTGCATTAAAGGAACTAATCGATTCCTACCATTAAAATGAACAACTCCTGATTTTGCAGCTTTGTAATATTGAAAAAAATGACTATTATTCCTTTCTAATGCAGTGAATAACCTGCATAAATTGTACTATGAAATACAAACTTGAAGATACTCAAGTATAATTTAACAGATAACAATTTGTAGAGGACATACGTCCAGGGAAAAATGTGTGTGATGAAATGTAAAAGTCATCACAGTTTTGGCTGTTATCAGTGAAATGTCAACTATATGTCTTGGATGACAAATCAGTCACTGCTTATAGTAATACAGAATAGATGTGTACAGTGTACATTTTAATTTGTATCATTGAGTCTCTTTGCTGCTATGTGGCAAGGGACTACTATTTCAGAATGTTTCATAATATTGATTTCAAATACTTCTGTCTCAGATATTTCATGTGGGTCAGCTTAAAACTTCATTCAGCAAAATACATTTTCAGGAGTCAATTTGGCACTGGATATTGTGAGTGCACCTCATTCCTTGCTTCTTATTACTTGTGGAACATAAAAATTATCTATCAATTATAGATAGTCCTTGTAGAATGTTTTGTGGTCAGTGAATGATGATGAAGATGGACATACTTCTTGGAGCTGTGTAGGCATAGATAGAGAATCAGTGGTGACCAAGGCTGTGGCACGCATACGTGAAATTATTCTACAGATAACTCTGCCTGCCTGGTTACAAGGTAGCCATAAAAAAAATAACAATGAAACCTCTTAAACTATCTATCTTTTTTTTTTCTTTTTTCTTTTTTGCAATTTAAACTTAAATGTATCTGGAACAGGTTTTCATTCCTTGCTGTGAATCTTGCCCCTTCTCACAGAAATACTAAAACCTCAAACACTAGCCTTATAATAGCCCCACACAGAGACATACTCTTGAAAGATATAAGGTAGATAACAGCATGCATCCTGGCATGGCATACTCTCTCATCTGCTTTGTCAGTTACAGAATTTCCTATGGGAGTTAGAACATCCAGGCTGTTTTAGGATGCAGCGACCCAACCAATCAGTAGAGGGTGTCAGCAAGAACTTCTAAATAAATGTTCTCTGCTTAATTGATCAAAGTTTGGCATTCAGCCTAATACCAACGAAATTTGCAAGAGTATCACCTCCCATAAATGTGGTTAGTGGGAGTTAAGTCTCTCTGATTAGTTTGAGGTATCAACAATTTCCTGTGTTCGACTGTGCACAGAAATGTATCAACAATCAGAGAGGGTCACTATTTAGGGTTTTTTTTTTTTAGTTTCTCCAAACACATGTCAACATTTAGGCCTCTATCCAATAATTTAATCACAATCAGAATAGACCCACAGAATTAAGGGAACCTGCACAAGTGCTGATTTACCAAATGGCTGTATGAATTTTGACACTTACGTTTTATGTTTTTAGATGGTATTGATTTTCCGCAATCATTACTGTATCAAATATGAATATGATCAAGTATAAAATAAGAGGAAGGCTATAATACTGTAATGGAATATTTGAATTTAATATTGCAATGAAATGAACATTTCAAATAAGCATGTATCCATCTACTAATAATTTTTTTAAAAAATTCTACTGAAATTCCAGTAACCATAAGACTACCTATCATGGCCACATCTAAAACACAGATAGAGGCCAATAGGAGATATCCCCTGAACACACCATGGTGAAGTGAAGTGTATGATGCACAAGCACAGCTGCATCTTCACATAGTTCCCGTTCATTTTATGGGACTTCCACACGACTCCCTTCCCACTATGCTGTGTTGGGCAATTCTGGTTTGTATTGTATGAACAAGCAAAAGTGCAAAAGCCATTTTGTTATATCAAGAATGTTTAATTTGTTTAAATACATCTAATATATGGCATTGATAGTTCTTAAACATTCTTTTTTTTAAACTATCTTTATGATTGCTTATGAAAGCCTGGGAAAAAAATGTAAACGGTATTTCCTCATGGAAAACTGCAACTCAATTAGTCTACTATGCAGACAAACAGTACAATCAAATTCCATGCCTTTTTACTCAGCCACTACTTGACTTAGTATACATTCATTTCAAAACCAAACAAAACAAAACAAAATTGTTTCTCTCTCAGGGTCTGTGACATTGCAGGCCATGAGATTCAATGTCACTCCCAGCATATAAATTTATTAGTCTATAAAATTTGACATTCTCTTATTTATTCACAGAAAGGACAAATA
Source organism: Iguana delicatissima (assembly GCA_948472985.1). Lineage (NCBI taxonomy): Eukaryota > Metazoa > Chordata > Lepidosauria > Squamata > Iguanidae > Iguana > Iguana delicatissima. The sequence goes on from CAOKZL010000112.1 coordinate 703,754, forward strand.
AGATATTTTTTCATACTTACCAGAAATATCTGGGAGTGTTTATATGCTGCTCCATCTGGAGGATGCAAATAGTGGAGGCTGCTTTACAATTCAGCAGGCAAAGACCCGCTCAAGGATAACAAATGACTTCATAGTGAAACAGCTATTGAAATTCTTTCAGTACGTGATATTAAAAACAACTGAACAAACAGAGATAAGGGGCAAATAGGATTTGAAACAGACTTTTTTAACTAGAAGAAAAACAAATGAAGCTCCTAGATGAAGCTTTAACATAGCCGTAATTCTGTAGATAGTTTCTGCTTTGGCACATGTGATCAATCACTACATGAAAGGTCACTGGCCAAGGTTCATTAGAACAAAATCTGATGGGTCGCATTAGGTTGTCATGGTGTGGCATGACTCCTAGAGCTTTGAAGGAGAACCATTTCTCCTCTAGAGCACATTAAGGCTACTTCAGTTTGTCTTAAAACTTAACCAAGATTAACTAATACTCAATGAAAACTAATACAGCATGGGATCTATCCATCTCAGTGCTCATGCTGCTTGGTAACTGCAAAGCTCAGATGATCACAGCCCTCTACATCATCCTTCTCTAAACTGTATACCAGGCTCTTTTGAGAAACTGTTGCAATATTAGTTATTTTTAACCCAAGACAAGGTAACTTCCATTGTTATGAAGCGAATCCAGAGTCAACGCACAATAGTTTTCCAGCTTGGAGCAAACAAGTTCATGTTCATATATACAGACTTCTGCCAGCTGGGAGTGGAGAGAAATAAAATGAGAGAAATTCCCAGTGATTTACACAGAGGATTTTTAGAATTTGTGAGAAGTGCATTTTAGCACTCTAGCATATTGTATGCTTTTGTTTTTTTGGTGTGGTGGTTTTCAGTTAGACTCTTCATTTTAAGCAGAAGATAACAAGCTCCCTTCTGAACACAACTGCCAGTTAAAATGATTTAATCCCAACAAAAGTGCCAAGATATGTTGGATTGCAAACTATAGCTTGGAAACAGAAAATGGTCTCAGGAATACACACTCTCCCCGTTCCCTTCTTTGATATGAATTTGTTTTACCATACTTTCCCGGTGCTCATAGTAATTCAGTGTTATTGAACGTCTTATATAAATGCTAACTAGATTACTACTTTACCAGCATTTGGAAACCCAATTCACGCCCTGATTTCAAATCTGTGTTAAGATGGACATGTAAGTGAGCTTTTAAAATTGATTCCATGTAGTATCAAAGCACAGCTAGGACTCAGAATGAAAAGGTAAGGGGAGTTCAAGCCAAGGAAGGAAGGAGCGAGGAAGCATCTATTTCCAGGCTGGTTCATGGTTTACAAAAAATGGACCACAGAAAGCCAGGACTATTTCTGCACTGTGCCAATGTGAATACCGTGCCCCAGAGGCAGTAGACGGATTAAGCAGGCGTTTTCTGTGAGTAATGTCTGAAGCTGTTCAGTACTTAAAGGGTCAAAATGTATTATCATCTCAGTTCATCTAATAAGTAATGTTTTTGCCAAACAAAACCAATTCCCAATAAATTCTCACTGTATTTGTGCGCACCGATTTGATTTACAGGCCTGTGGGGAGACGCCATTTGGTAGCTCAGGAACGCAGAGGGGTAGGTGGTACTGAGAAGAAAGCACAGCTCATGTGCCAGAAGTGTTATTGTGTCAGGTTGATTTATTGAGTGAGCTTCACTTCACCGAATGTTCCGAGATATTTATTTCCCTAAAGGCTCTAGAAAGATATGAACAGACCTGCATCCACAGATGTCATCATTGCTCATTTTACCGAGTCATGAAATTTCCTCAACTGAAATTTGTCCATCTAAAATTGCTGCAACAGGACAAAGTCAACAGTACCTTCCCACTCCTGTCCCTCCTCTTTGTAAAGTACTCCTCTGTAAGCATTGCCTTGAAACTTCACTGCACTATATCATTATTCTGCTTACTAATATGACAGTATCAGTTTGGGGATACTGACCATATGGAAAATAAATGTGATCCATAAAGATGATGACTACTTTTTGATAATTTACTGCACTAATCCTTCCTAATCTAGTGCCTTCCAGACATGTTGGACTACAACTCCAATTACTCACCATGCCAGTGGGGAAATGAAGAGAGGTATAATCCAACATGTGTGGAGAGGGCACCTGGCCATATTATACTATAATTTTAAGAAGCACTGCATTCAAGAAGTAGATTAACAGTATCAAATGGCTCATAGGATTTTATAGAAAAGGAAACAGCTTTAAATATTGTAACAATTATTATCTGATTGAAGGAATGCCATGTAGAGGAGGGAGAGGGCTTGTTTTCTGCTGCTCCAGAGACCAGGACAAGGAGCAATGAATTCAAGCTGCAGAAAAGGAGATTCCACCTGAACCTCAGGAAAAACTTCCTGACAGTCAGGGCTGTCCGGCAGTGGAATATGCTGCCTCGGAGTGTAGTGGAGTCTCCTTCCTTGGAGGTTTTTAAGCAGAGGCTGGGTGGCCATCTGTTGGGAGTGCTTTGAAGGTGTTCCTGCATGGCAGGGGGTTGGACTGGATGGCCCGTGCGGTCTCTTCCAACTCTAAATTTCTATGATTCTATGATTCTCTCAGTTGGACTCCACAAACACTAAAAAACACATGTTTACCAATAACACTATCTTGCTTATGAGTAATTTTATTTATATAGGTGGGTACACATTACTTTACAAGTAGCACAAGAAGTAAGAGGGTACAGGTTCCTTCCCAATAAACATTTCAACAGAGAAAAGATGGGAGCATAAGTGTTAAAGGCAAAAGTAACAATACACAAATATGAACAAAGGCAGTTTGTGTATAGTCTGGCATAATTTCAGCCAGAGTAGGGCAACCTGAAGGTGTGTGTATGCACATGCGCATGCACACGCACACGCACACACACCAATTACAATCCTACAAATGGTAACCAGAATATGAGCATGCATATTTTCTGAACAGGTGGGCGACTGTTTTTCTGACCATGAATTGGACCCCCCCCCCATTTTAAGAATGCTAGGTATGGGGAATATTCTGCAGGTATGGACTCTTCCACTATCATGTGTCTTCCTTTTCCTTGCCTTACAGTGTGTAAGACCCCACTGCAATTTGATGCAGAGGGGGAAAGAAAAGCAGGGAGTAGTTGTGAAGAGATGAAAGAACTATTGCATATAATTTCAGTCCTTCCAGTTTCTTAATATTATCTGCATGTCCAAAAAAAGAAAAACTTTTTTTTGCGTTCATACTCTTACAGAACAGTTAGAATAGGATGCTGGAATTTGTGTTCTTTTTTACCCATTCTATTACTTAACAACATTCTGACAGAATAACTCTAATGTTACCACATTAACACTCTAATGAATCCACATTTAACTCAACTGTTGTTTCCACCCAAGTCTTTTTGAAGTTGAGTGTATTATGAAAATATGCTGAAAATAACTTGACTGAGAGCAACAACTGAGTTAAATATTAGCTGTATCACATTACAAAAAAGGCATAAACAGAACAAGAAAGAGCTTGGAAAGGAAGGAAGCTGTATTTATACAAAAGTATTTATAAACTGTATTTAGACAAAAGTATTCTTTTAAATGTTTAAGAATTCTGCTACCAAATAAGGAAAGCGGCATTCTATAATAAACCAGCTTAATACATGGAAGAAGTCATGATGTCCTTGGGAAGGATATTGCAATAAGAAACTCTTTGACAACAAGGTGAGCAAAATTACAGAAATATGTTGATGTGAAACAAATACCTCCAGTTACTAAACAGGTCCATACAACCTAAGAACTTCTTAGGAAAAAAAGCTTAATGCAAAATTATCATGGCTGTGCAACAAAAGAGGAAGTTTATTGAGGCAGAGGCATCAAGTGAAACCTATGTGAGCATCTTATGACAGAATATGCTGGCTTATTTAAATATGTTAATATTTCTCATTATGCAATTAACAATAACCTTCATTCATTTGTGAAAAACATTTTGCCAAGCATGCACATAAAAAATTAGCAAGTGAAGCAAAATCACCTTAATTTGCTTTGGACCAGCAAATAACCAACTAATTTGCAGAAATCCCTGCCAAGCACTCATATTAAATGCTTCATGCTTATTTTATGACCTCTGCTGCTCCTCTCCTTCCCAGGCCCTGAATCATATGATCATTACCATATTGCAAGGTCTGAAACTTTATTTTTTACATTCTTTAATTAATGCCTGTTTATAGAGGGCCATAGGACTTCAGATCCAGTTAATGAAACTTCTCTCCCCCAGGCCCCTGGAGCCCAATAGAGAGCTTTCTCCTCTGTTGTTTTAGTAGCTTTTTTCCAACTGTTTGTTTATACACACTTAATTGATCTCTTTAGTCCCAGAAGCATTCCAGAGACACAACCTGTTCCAAGGCAAACTAAAGTCCTCCCCCCATCCTTTTTTCTTTTTTTATAAAAGCCCTGATTGCCCAAGGTTATCAGTTTTAATTTGAAAGTTGAAGATTCAGCTTTATTTACACTGTCTAAAAGACAAAATTGATATGGGCCCCGAAGTATTCTGGTTTCACAGAGTGGCTACAAACATGCACTGTATATAATTATTCTGATGTAGAAGTAAGTAATTACTAAATGCTGCAATGTCTTGTTTTATTGCATTTAAGAAACTCACTCTTCATAACAAGTTGAAAATAAGAACAAATCAGACTGCCAAAGCATGAAATTTTCATGGCTCTTCAATTTACATTTTACATATTCCCTATGACAAGACTTTCTATTATGCTATTCTCTTTTTTCCTAGCATAATTAAATTAAAAAAGTAATTGGATGGTGCTGCACACTGCTGCAATGTCTTAATCACATAGACAAACAGTTTTACAATAGCTTACACCATTTGCCACATGGGGCAATGGCATCATTGTACCAAGCTATAAACTAGAGAGAGAGATCACATACTAGCTACCAGGCACTGTGCTGATTCTCCTGGTGCCTGTTTGTGAAAACAGAGAAGTACACGTGCTATCTTGATTGGTAACTTCATGTCTGAAATCTTAATTAACTCCAAGTGACCAAAGCCTCCACCAGAAGAGGGGGAAGAATCTGTAGTTATGGAATGTCACTTTAAAAAACTAATTCAGGGCCCAACCATTAACAATCCATTCACCAAAAACAACAACAACAACCAAAGTGCCAATAGTTTTGTTGGGAGTTTAGGATAGCAACTTAATCCTTTAAAATACAACCCAGTAATACCATCAAGTTGAAAGAATAGTCAGAACTAAAAAAACAACAACAAATAAACAAACAAAAAGCCCTCAAAAGAGTACCCGTATCTAGTGTAACACCCTTTTCAAGTAATACAAGTTAGCACAACTCCAAAAGCATCACTACCTGACTCAGCTTTTCTACCTCAGGTGTCAAAGTCATCTGGTGCCAATTTCCTCTCTTTCTGTACCACTAATAATACCAGCTAGACCCAAATCATTAATCAGAATAAATGTCAGATTCTGGTCCCAATTCAACATATAACAATCTACATGTGGAGCTTATGCTATGCTGACCAATATATTAACCCCTCACACCTACTTTAAGACCCAAAAGCCAGCTCACACAGGCATTCCATGCTGCAACTTTGGAAGGCAGGACCAGAGGGGGTCTGGCAACTCCTTTCCCCCCTGCAATACCTGGATGGACAATGATAAGAGCAATGAAATCCACAGGGGTCCTTTGGGGGTCTCAGTGCTTTTGTAATCATTATACTTCCAGCAGGCTAAGGAAGGGACCGCCAGATGTTTCTCCAATCCTGCCCAACAAAAGTATGTATAATACAGCTTCAGGGCTTTAAAGTATGTTGGGGGGGGGGTTGTGCTACACGGAAAGGATGGGAACACCAACCTCCACAGCACCTGGAAAAAAAAACCGCACACATAAGAGACACTTATATGTGCTGTCCCTATCTGAATTCTGACCAGTCTGTATAAATTCACCATTTCAACCAGTTAAAAAAAAAAAAAAAAAGGAAAAAAAATAATTCAAACTGCCTGTTTCATTGGATTTGGCATTTTTCTCTTTAAATTTCAGTTCCAGATAAAGATGAAAACTACAGGAGGGACTCAAACAGAAAGTATGGATTGCATACCACTGTATAGCAATACACATGGACTAGCTACATAGCTATTTGTTATGGATGACTATTAGTATAAGTGTGCTTGAGGTATATTACACCAATGCTGGTAAACCTTCACCATCAACTACTTAATTTTCAGGCTAGATTAAGAACCTACATAGAACTTGTCTTTGAACAAGGAAATCTGGATTCATATTCTCCTAAGCAGGGGAACTCAACAGTGAGCTTGGACTGCCACTACTGCTCAGCCTGCATTATCCTTTGTGTTCAACAGGCAACAGCAAAGATAAATGGGAGGAATGAATTTCTACTGCTCTGACCTCTTCAAAGAAGAGTGGCATAAAAACACAGAATGTGAAATTAAAAATTCATGGTACGGTTTTTGACATACAAGCCTCTTAAACTGTTAAGGAACCAGAATATCTAGGAGTGTGTGCTCCTGTATGATCAATCATCCTTTGTTTTGGAAATCTTTAGATATGTCGCTTGCTCTTGGTGCTTTCCATAACAGGTTGGATTGACTTTTCTCAGAAGCAAAGCATGTTTTTAATTGTGGGACTTTTCTTTTGGAACAGCCTCCCACAGCCCCATTTCTCAGATGAATTTAAAGGACAGAGCAGAAACAGACTATGCTGGTTTGTTGATTCTATCAGAATTCCAGTGCGTGGTCAGTTTTTCTTGCTGCTATGGCTGCCAAATGTTTTGTTGTTAGGTATTTTATTTTCTAACTTGGTTTAATTGTTGTAGTGTTTTCTGAGAATCTGCTAAAGCAGGGGAACTGTAACATTACACAGACTGCAATACAGTATGTATATCTGTATGCAATATTATATGGTAAATATGGTCAGCAGAGTGTAGGAAGACCTCCCAGATGTAAAAATCAGGCTAGGATGCAGAGTTGGCTCTGCTGTTAGCTTTTATGAAGCAACCACCTCTGGCAGTGGGCTGCTGAAGCAGCATCTTTTCTGTGCCTTGTCCTTCCCTGGCCATGCAATTCCCACTTTGGACATTTGCCACCAATCTGCTCAGGAATTACAACTTAGTTTCTCTGTGGCCGTGGCAATTTGCTCTGCTCTGTCCACCCCCAATTAAGAGCTGCACACAGCCAAACCTTTTGAGCCAGCAGCGTCTTAAAAGCCATGCCCTGTAAGGGCATCTAGAAAAATCGCCTCGGATTTTTTCCCAAACATTGGTACTCCTCCAACAAAATCTGATTCTTAAGACCCTGAGCTGAGCAATCAGCAGTTTGACAACAGCAGCATGGAAGCTTCAGCTGTTGTTATTATTGCCTCTGCCCTTGCTGCCCCAGGCTTTACTGCTCCCATTTTCATCTTCTTCCTCCTTCCAGATAGGAAGGGGCTGCTTTGGTAGGATGGCAATGCCTGGAAGTGCCACAGCAATAACACTAATAGTCGTAATGTTGATAACTTGCACACAGTCTGAGCTTTTCTGAAATGTGGCCCCATTCTCTAACTGTAACTCAAATTCTCATCCTACATGATTCACAAAGAAGTTCTCCCTATCATCAGCTCCTGGGTTCTGAAGACAGGGAGACACTGTGAAGAAAGACTATGTTAGGTTAAGACTGGTTTTGTTAGCATTACCTTCAATATAAAAGAAAAGAAAAAAGTATGTGCTCTGAAGAGTAAATAGTGAAATCATATCCATGTAATGTAAGTTGCATTTAATAAAATTATATTTATGTTCTTATAACTCTGCTTGCAATGTCATCACTGTATGAATGTCAAGCAGAGCTAAGAGCCTCAGAGGATAATCTTATGCTATGATCTTGTATAAAGACAGCAATGGAAATGGATCTAGTAGGGAACCTGTTGACAGAAATATACTAGTAAGATTATGGGGATTTGAAAGGGGATTGCCTCAGAGGTTATTAGTGGAATGATCACTTTAGATTGAGAATCAACACAGGAACCAATAACAATAAATAATTTTGAGAGGAACCCTATTCCCACATTGTCAATGCCTGCAGGAGATTAGGATGGTTCCCCAGCAGCCTCCATTCACAGAGAGAAGTTTCACTCCTGTCTGTGAGGAGGTGGGTGGAAAGCTACCAGTAGTAAGTTTTCCCACTGGTGATAACAAACAGAAAGCTCTGAAACAGAGGGATCTGTGAGTGGATTAGAACGAGCTTTGAAGCCACTGAATCCAAAACCACTCTGTTCCCTGGAGAGAAGCCACCATGAGTCTCACTTTTGGGAGAAAGGTGAAATACAAATAAAGTGATTGATTCATTGATTGACTGGACCTATCACCAGCACTAGCCTGAAGTTGGCTTCCTATTGCGACCAGTATTGTGGCTAACGGGACAGAGAACATTAAAACACTCTCTCTATCAAAGAAAGACACAAAAAAAACTCCTCAGTTTTTGCCCAGGCTAACAGAAGCTGGAATGTCTGTGGATGACAAAAACAGCTTAAGGTTGTTCTGTCTGCCTTTTTGCCAACTGGTTAAAACTTTAAGACAGAAATTGTGAATTTTTTTTCATCCTATTTTCATTTGACAAGGCCAATTTCCACATCAAGCTTTGGATCTGAAAATTCAAGGTTGAGAAGGTAGATCATTTAAATGCTGTACCAACACCAAAAATACACAAAGAGAGAAAATGACAACAATTTATAATTGCAACTATATAATTGCAATTGCTCACAGCAATAGGGCTCTCAAACTCTTCACAGCCTTCTTGTTGTTTGTGCCTTGAGAATAAACCTGGCAAAATACACATATATATCATTTTCTTTTTCTGGAATGAAGATAAAAGGGAGATATTTCCTTGTTTAACTGCTGCATGCTAAGCCCTTGTTAAAGCAGGCCTGGGGAACCTAAGGACCAACAGATGTTGCTAGACTGATGGACTATAACTGCCATCAACCCTAGTCAGTAAGAGATTGTGTGAGTTGCAGCCCAAAAACACTATGGGGGCCACAGCTATACATTTGTGCAATAAAGGCAGAGTGTAGTTTTTTTAAAGTGGCAACTTTGCATACATGTGTTCTCTCTCCGCCTGTGTGGGGGTAAACTTTTGCAACTTGCCAACTAGCTGAGCAGTCAAGGATACTTCATACATGAGTTAGTCATACTTCTTTTTGTGGAAGTACATACTACACTCAAGAGAAATTCCAGCATCATGCTAAGCCATGGTTAAGGCAGATTTACTATATTTTGGCTTGCTGAATTAACAAGTCATAACTGTCAGCTGGCCAGAAAACTAGAAACAGACCTCACTGCTTAAACTGAAACACACATCATTTATTCTTGAGATTACATAGTGTGGTCTGAAATTACAAACCACAGCTATGGACAATGTCAATACCATGGCCACTTTCAGGCGTCATTCTACTCACAAACAGAAGAAGTCAGCATATGGAAGTAGATTAGTAGATCCGAATACCATGATTTGCCTCTAATTTTGCAACCGGGAAACCACAGTCAACAACTTGGCATACCAGGTGGACTTATGAAAAACTTATTGAGGCAGTACTCAGATTTGAGCACTTACAAATTGGAGGAATATACATGTTTAAGTATGTACCATAGGCCATTTCCATATTATTCTCAACATTCTATGGAATTCTGGGGTTTGCAGTTTAGGCAGGAGCATTTAGATTTCTCAGCCAGAGAGCTTTTTGGCCTCAGTAAACTATAAATCCCAGAATTCCACAGGATATTGAAAGTGGAATAATAGCACTATAACAGTGTAGTGCGGCACGGCCACAGAAACCATCAGGGTACAGAAATGCTTAGATCTTGCTGTTTTAGTATGGAGTAAGTCCCAGGTTTCCAATGATTTCAAATCAATAAAATGTGAGATTATCTAAAATGAAGCTTACAAAACTTATTATTTTGTGAGTAAATCTAATAGTTTCATACATTAATTAATAAAAGAACAGTTACCACATTCAACAAAGCTTCAAGACAAACAGAAGCTAAAAGAAGTCTTTATGATATAATTATTTATTCACTCTAGGTTAACCTCAGATATGTACAGTTCAAGGTGACAGACTTAATCATTTACAATTTACAAAGCCTCCATGGGAAACAAGCCAATCAGAGGTGTGCTTCCACAGCGCATAGTACTTATTGTCCTAACGTATCAGTTTCTGAAGAGTTTTACTGATTAGGAAAATAAGCACACTGTGAGCAAACATCATTTTCATCCGAATCCATTTCAAACTTGAAAAAAAGAGACACATACATATTTCATATCTTTGTTTAAAAACAGAACTCCCCTATTCTGGAGGGGTGACAATTGAAAATAATCATCTGATAACAGTCATAAGGAATTACAAAGAGGCCTTTTGCTCAGCTAGAGCTGGTGGGGGAGGATATTTCCAAAGGTTCGGAATCCTGAAACCTGTAAACAAAATCTGTGGAGCAGATAAAATTTTAAATAGCACAATGCAATTAAAGCTGAATTCAATTTGAGTGCACCCCTGTCCATCTGTCAGAGGGAAACAAAAGCTGAGAAGCTCCATTATTGCTGAATCCCTGCTCTTGTTAATTTGCTTGCTGAGAGATTTCAATTTCTAGGAAGTGCACAAATTAGTGTTCAGCCAGGGCTAGATCCTCAGTAAGTATAAGCAGATGGTGGAAATCAGCCCTAATCAAGTGGTCAAAGCCTTCCTCTCATCTGATTAAGGTATTTTAATCCTTTCCCATCGCCTGCTTTAAAACAAATATTGAGAAGTATATTCTTTTAATATTTAGTGTTTTTGAATAAACAGAAACAAAGCTGCACATGCACAAAGAAACCTTTTCTGTTTGGGATCATTAAAGCTCATGAAGAACATTTCGTAGTTGTATTCTCATTACTTTGCTTTTTATACAAGAAGTATTTGGCCTTTAAGTATTAAAATTAACATACTGGTTTATTGGGGTTCCCGTTGCTGTTGTATGCCTTCATGTCATTTCTGACTTATGGTATCTCTAAGGCAAACTCATCATAGGTTTTTTTAGCAGGATTTGTTCATAGGGCTTTGTCATTGCCTTCCTCAAGGGCTGAGATAGTATGAGCTGCCCAAGTTGAGTTGGTGGACCCATTATCATTCACAACCTGTAGTTCAGCACCAGATCCCATCTGATCTTGAAGACAAGCAGGGTCAGCCCTGGTTAGTACTTGGATGGAAGACCGTCAACAAAAACAAGCTGCTGCAGACTATGTAACAGAAATTTATGGGACTGCCACAAGTTGACAGGTGACTTGAAGCCAGATATACAGGAAATAAACAGCCAGAACTGTTGCAAAGAGATTATAAATTCATTGGCTCAAGAAATCTCACAGTCTTAAGGTTCTTCCAGAGGAGCTGAATACTACAGAGTATTGGGTAGGGGAATTTGAGGGATTATTAACAAGAGCAAAGGAAGCCAAACCCAAACTCAAGTGGTGAAATAAAGAACAAAAACAAAAATTTGAGTAAAAAAATGACCTATAAGATGTAGAAAGAAGAGAGCCTAGGTGGTGTTAGGGAAAAAACAGGCAATTTGGAGGGTCCAAATCTAGGCTGAAGAGTCAAGGGGGTCCATTATTGCTAGACTGTTATTGTTGTGTGCCTTCAAGTTGTTTCTGACTTATGGTGACTCTAAGGTGAACCTGTCCTGGGACTTTCTGGGGCTGATAGTGTGTGATGTGCTCAAAATCACCCAGTAGGTTATCACGGCCAAGCAGGGAACTGAACCCTGGTGTCCACAGTCATACTCCAGTGTTCAAACCACTACACCACACTGTCTAGATGCAGAGGTTAAAACCTGGTGGGCAAAGTCTGCCTCTCCTGTACTTTTACAAGAAGGGAGTAAAAAGGCAATAAAAAACTAGGAAGGGTTGTAATTGGTTGTAAATTAGGAAACCAAGGGAGGGATACTAAATTAGTGTTATACCTTACTAACAACTGAGAGGGCTATAACACCCTTTAACAGTTTAATGGAATAAGAATTCTGACAGTGGAAGTTTCCTATCAACAATGCAACAAGAACTACAGAGCAAGAGGGGAGCTGAGGCCAAAACCCAACTGCTAGTTCTGACTCCCAATTAAACTGCTTCAATCAATGGAACTTACAGAAACGTTGACTTACAAAATTCCCATTTTTCAATTGTCTGTTCTAACTGGGACTAACAATTGGATTTAGAACTCAATTTTACATACTGATTTGAACTAGCAGGTATGATTCTGAAAATGTTAAAAGGACTACGGTTTCCAGCATAACAGCTGAATCAAATTTACAGTGCTATATACATTTCCATAAAACTAAATCATATTAAAATCAGTTGAATGTATAATCTATGCTGAACTGGGCTGTATAGTGCAGTGGTTCTCAACCTGTGGGTCCCCAGATGTTTTTGGACTTCAGCTCCCAGAAGCCCTGAGCATTGACCATAGTGGCTGGGGCTTCTGGAAGCTGAAGTCCACAAACATCTGGGGACTCACAGGTTGAGAACCACTGGAATAGTGAATTTCAGGCCCTTGTGCTAATTTGCACAAAAGAACCCCCCCCCCAAAAACAAATCCTTTCCCAATTCAATTTCTGGTTAAATGCCATCCAGGATCTCCCATGTATCTACTTTAATTGACTGAAACCATATTTCATTCTTCAAAATAAAACTTTCATTAATTAAGGCTAAAGTATCATACCTTCTCTTCTTGAGGAAACATTATTCCTAAATTTTGTAAATTTCCCTGCTAGTGAAAAGGGCAATTTCACAGTTAAAATTAGAATTTCACAGTTAAAAGCTGTATAGTTCAAAGATACTTTTAAAAAGCAACATTGTTTCCCCTGTAAGGAGAAAGGTAAGATAAAAAGCAAATTCGTTAAATAAATAAATGCATGGCATATCAATAAGAAGATATGCATTTGAAGCAATTTCTAGCTGACTTAATATTTTAAATAGGAATGTAAGTTTACACCTTGCAGAAGTATTTAGTTGGAGGAAGATGTGGAATATTAACCAACAGTTCTACAATATATTAATGCCTTCTGTCTCTCAGTGATTTGTAAATGACTTTGTGATAATCCACATTTGATTAAAATGTAAGGCTACTATGATTTTATTATACAAAAGTAAGCATGATGATAGAATGGGTGGATTAAAAATGAATTCTAGATATTTTAATTTGTATTAGAGAAAGGATTATTTCCATTTGTTAGAGAAACTTTGCTGAATTTCAACCTTACAAAGACATCGTTATTTAAAGTAACTAGGAAAACATCAAACAGAGGAGAAGGGAAGAATGTAAAGTGAAGCAGCATACATATAGGCTTACACCAATCATAACATTCCTGATAGGAAACTGGCAGCATACTACCAAAAGCTGCACTGCCCAGCCCACCTGACCCATTCCAGTTCTTCTCTCTCTTTTTTCTTTTCAAAATTAGCTGTGATTGCTATAACACATGCATCAATCCAAATCCTATAGTTCTCTAAATTCACATTGGGAAGACAGTTTAATGATAATTTCAGACTACTTAGCACCAAAGAATTAAATAGAAAGGGGCAATTTTTGTAGGGAAAAAACATGAGCATGAGAACTCAAGCACATCCAACTTGCATGAGTTGCAACTTCTCTCTATGAGTTGAACTTCTCTCTATGAGAGAAGAAATGTCATATCTGCAGTGGGTTATACCGTTATGTGAACTCTAGATGTCATTCTGTTTTCCCACTGCCATCACAAGCCTCTTCTTTTTAACAATGGAAAATCAATGAAGGATTGTATTGTCTTTCTATCACGTTTTTCAAGAGTCCTTCTGTCACTAACTAGAATTATTTTTTTAACTATCTGCTTTAGGACTGTATTTTAAGTATTATAGCAATTGTTGCTTGGTAAGTCTAAGCTTTCCCATTTACTGTTTTATGAAAATAGTGTTTTAGTTTGTAAGACACCTACGTCAAAATTCTAATACATAGAATTCTAACTGCTGGTTCTGCCAAGAAAAAAAGCCTTCCTCCAAACCCACACAAAGCTAGCTACAGAAAAGTATGATCTAGCAGGTATTTTGATTCCATATTTAATGTTCACCCAGACTTTCTATTTCAAAGAATTGGTACTGGGGAAGAAAATCTGAATGGCGCAAGCAGAGATTATTCTCTGTTGAACATTATTGTCATTACACATACAAATTATCTCTGCTTTTCAAAATTCCTACAACTGAGATAGATTTTATTATTTCTAAAACTGCACAGTTAGGAAGGTATTTATTTGTCCAAAAGGGCAAGGGTGTTCTTGAATTTCTCTGTAAGATTTGGCTGTTTGGTTTAACTTTTAATTGGGTAGCAGGGGCTGGATTGGGTAAAATTTTATGCACTCAGAAATATTTCACATGTACAAGATTCCGAAAATGATGCCTATGTAGGAAACTAGGATAAAAAAAATTAAGGGTAGCTTGACTACAGTTCTCCCAATCTACAGAATGTCCATAAACGTTTGTAAGGTTAATTATTTTAATGAATTGAGATCAAGATAATTTGCAATAACTTTGAATTATACGATATGATATTATGAAACTGTACAATAATTTAGCAGTGCTACTGTACTGCTGTCATTTCTTTTATAGTAAATGTGTGTTCTGCACCATATTCCAACACAAAAGAAAAGGACCAAAATCCACTGCAGAGTAAGGTGTTCTGTCACTTCTGTAAAGGGAAGCACAAGTAATTCTAGGCTGGGCGGTCAGCAACAGCTTCCTTACTGGAAGTCCCACTAAAACAAAGATTTATAAATTTAAAAAATAGGAAATACTGCAAATAAAGGCAGGCCCTCCTTCTGATCAGTTTGAAAAGTCACTCACCTTTTATCTGATACAGGGGATGTTCAGGGAAAGGGTGAGAGGCTAGGGTGCCAAATAAAACTAATTAGCTAAAAGTGAAAATGCAACCTGAGAAAACACTCACAAGGAATGCAAACTACATGGGGAGGAAGGTCTGTAGGTGTCAATCAATAACAAAATGCAAACTGTCAAGCTTGCTTTGCTAACAAACTGTCACATCAACAATATGCAGTTAATGACTACAAATTAACTGTATACCAGATGCTTGACACTTTGTTATGACACTTAGCAAGCTAGTTGACATTTGGGGGGATCAAAGCTTCATTAATTATACTTTGTATAACATGTACAACCTTTATGCTAATGTCCAAATATTCCTTAAGGTGAGACTATACAAGTGGTAAAGTCAATTTTTCAAGCTTGGAAGGGTTCTTTCAGGAGGCATACTTGGGGATAAATCTCAAGAGTACTTATTAAGATTTATCACTTAGTCTAAAATACTCTTTCCCTTTAATTTAGTGCACTACCTTAATGCACTCTCATTCTTGTTTACAGATACCCTCTGTATGCAATTATGCATTTTTCAGCCAAGAAAGCAATGTTTACAAATGAATAAATATACTGTATTCAGAAGACAAAATTTTCTTTTAAAATCTCCATCTGTGTAGGTGTGTCTTACATATCTATATATTAAAAAGTGAAACTTTTACAAAAGCTTCCACTTAAATAAAGCCGTCCCCATAAATGTGACATGAAGACAAAATTTGATACACATGACTACATTAGAAACACCATCACTCCCAATAGCAACAACTCACTTTAGAACAAGAAATATAACAATTCAGAAAAAGAAAGCTACCCTTGGTAAATTGTGTTGAAATTATACAAAAGGATGGTGTCTATCAACAAAGCCCTTGTAGCCAGCTGGCGTATTCTAGCAGTCAATTTTGTAACACACAGACACACAC
This sequence comes from Iguana delicatissima, assembly GCA_948472985.1. Taxonomy (NCBI): domain Eukaryota; kingdom Metazoa; phylum Chordata; class Lepidosauria; order Squamata; family Iguanidae; genus Iguana; species Iguana delicatissima. The sequence goes on from CAOKZL010000112.1 coordinate 719,613, forward strand.
ACACAATTTAAAAGTGCAAGCCCTAGCTAATATTTGTCTGCATTAGGTACAGCTATTCTTCAGAGTAATTCTAAATGTGATTGAGTGAAGTTGAAGATCCTCTTATGCATCCAAAGTTCTGCTGCCTTGCCCAACCAAGTGTCGGGGGGAGATAGAGATAGAGAGTCCATTTTCCTATTGAGTTCCTTTCTCCTGTTCTCTCAACCAATTGGATGTAATGAGGGGATCAGGTACACTTGCCCCCAAGCAGGTGCATTAAATGGCCCTAAAATGGGGGCTTCAGGTTAGCAAAGAGGTTGTGGATGCACAAAATCCAACATTGCTTCTGCCTCCACCAGCCAACGGTCTTTCAGTGTGGACCCTACCACCAGCACCCATATCATTGGGAGGGTTTTGAATAGTAAACAGAAACACTTCTGATTATACAAACACTTTCAGAGATTGTTCTGAAAACTGAAGCCAGTATTTCTCCAATTTACACAACTAATCATAATGACACATAAGTGGAATTCATTGTACAGCATTTGGAGTTACACACTAGTATTAATAAAGTCCACGTTTTTGTATTGAACCAATAAAAATAATTTTCCATCAAACAAATGTATATTTTAAAATTCAAAATTATTTTGTATGATTTTCAGAGTATATCTCCAGGGCAAAAAAAAAAATCACTTTTCATCAATTATATTTGTTAGCATTGTTAATTTAGGGATATACCTAAGCAAGCAACAACATCATTTACAATTCACTGTAGTGGAGGAACCATGTTATTACAGTTTATTCAACACCAAGCACAGCAGCTTAAAGTTATGTACAATTAAATCTGTATATTAGCCTAGAAAAAATATTGCTTACTGGTGGCAGGGGAATGAGATTCCAACAATGCAAAGAAATACATATGTATGGGGAAATGTAGATTTTTTCCCCCTGATTACAATTCATTTTCCTAACACAGGAGTTTCTAAAGACAGCTCTATTTTAGTTCTTTTAAGCATGAAAAAAGACATATGCTCAATCAAATCTGAATCTGAAATTAACCTGTCACTTTTAGACACCACATTTTAGAGATGATTTTTTTAAAAAAAACAGATCTTTCTTTTAAAAGTTTTAGTATTAGAGAAAAGGTTAATAGTCTACAAGTACTGAACAATTTGACAACAAGCCTGATAATAATACTCAGAAAATTATTTCTCCACAAGCAAATGGAAGTTAGGGCAAAGCATCCTTGAAAAACAACTGATCTTATGCTTTCTACTCTCTTGAAATCTCAACTGTGAATATACACAAATTTATGGGGACTGGTGTTCCACATCACCCCAGCCTTTAGAATTATCACTGCATTCTGGGAAAAATATGTGGCTCCTTCAAAATTATGAAACAATTTTAACATTTGCCAATATATATATCATACAGAAACCTGTTAGAAAACTTGAAGCTACAACCCCTGCTCAACTTTTAGTTCCATGACAAATCCAAAGGTTAGTCCCAAGCAGACCCACTGAATGGATGGCCTTTGTTAATTCAACCCTTAAGTAAGCCCTATTGATTCAAAATATCTATTCTACTTGAGACTAACAACAGGATTTAACCTCAAGTTTGATACAAAATAGAAATATACAAAGAGCCCTGATAGATCAGACCAAATACACATCTACTCTAGCATTCTGTATCAACGACAGCAAATTTGATATCTATGGGAAGCCTGCCAGCAGGACTTGAACGTGACCATATCTTCCAACCTGTGTTTGCCAGCAATTTACAGGATTCCCCCACATATATGACAGGTTAGGGACTGGAGCACTGTCAGAAAACAGAATTGGTTGTACTGTATTGTAGGGAGCAAGAAGGACTTGTGGAGCCTCACTTGTGACCAACCATGTGCCTATAACTTGCAAAGTCTTTCAGTTGGCTTAGCACCTTTTTTTCTCTTCTCAACTCACTTTGCAAGCAGAATATGCACAGGAACAGTTCCTAGTGAGCTTCCATAGGCAACAAGAACTGATGAAACAGGAACCCTCATCTAATTAATGCAACTTGTCTTTAATTTGGAAGGGTCAAAAGACCGAGTCATCAGTTAACAGAGCATAAAAAGGTGGGGATTGCCTGTATATAAAGACTACGTTGCCTCCAATACTGAAAATAATATATAACTACAATACTAGTTGCTGTGGTGGTGGACCTTCAAGTTGTTTCCAACTTATGGTGACCCTCAGGAGAACCTATCACAGGATTTTCTTAGCAAGATTTGTTCAGAGGGGGTTTGCTTTAACCAGGATTCTCCATGAATTTGTCTAATCCCCTTTGAAAACCAGCCATGCTGGTAATCAACACAACATCTCATGGAAGCCAATTAAGTAGTTCTTTTGTCTGTCCTGAATCACTCCTCATTTAGCTTCAATGAATGGCCCAAAAAACAAATATTATGAGAGAGAAACTTGTGTCTCCACACCATGTAACATTTTATACGCCTTTATTATGTTTTTTATCGAATGCCACAAACATTACCTCCTTTCATAGGGGAGTTGCTCCAGGCCCTTGGTCACTTCAGTTGCCACAGCTCCTCAAACTAGGCCTGTTTTGAAGACCCCAAAGTGTCTGGTCAGGCTTCCTGCTGCCCTTATGTGGAAGTTCCTTGTCCCTACCCTGTCCCGATGTGTCCTTTCTGAGAATCATACACAAAGGCTTGTGCTGTAAAACACAGGTCTGTTCACCAGATATTTCCCAGCAGAACAGGTTTTACATTGTCTTTTCTAGAAAAATTATCTTTTTAACCCTTTCAAATTCTAATATGCAAAGCACAAAATGCAACAACTGTATCATATGAATGACAAATCCTAACATAATCCCCATGACAACAGCTCATTTTAACAATATTTGTACCAATAACAATATATTGCTAAACCACAGTTGATGAAAATTACATAATGAATGTGAAAATGAGAAGGAGAAGTGTTACTTTGTAAGCTTTATTTTTTACGTTGCTTATTCTGGCATGAATCCTATTGGTATATTATGTCAATGCAACTAGCTGCTGTTGTGGTAGAGGCAGCAGGAGGAAAGAGGCCATGGGTTTTGTTGCGTAAACGTAAGGTATGGGAGAAACAGGTTGCTTGAAGCTGGCAGATTTTGTATGTCTACTCTCGTCACCGTAGTGTAACTTTAGAAAAAGGAGCAACACCAAGTATAATTAATCAAGCTAATAGCTTTTCTGCCCTATACTGTTAGAATAAGTGCTATTATTCCACTTTCAAGATCCTGTGGAATTCTGGGGTTTGTAGTTTACTGAGGCCAAAGAGCTCTCTGGCTGAGAATTCTAAATGCCCCTCCCTAAAGTGCAAACCCCAGGATTCCATAGGAAGTTGACAGTGGAATAATAGCACTGTAACAGTGTCGTGCAGAAAGGCCCCAAGTCTGCACTGCAGCAGCGTGAATCAGCCCTGTGAGGCAGTGTGATTGAGGGTGTTTGCCACTACACTAGACTGTCAAGCTACACAGAATTATGCTACGTCACTGGGTATCTTCCTATTTTCTCCTCGGAATTCAACGTATCAGAATAGTTCTTCTAATTGTTCTCATTATCTCTTTTCTATTTCTTGATCACATACTCCAGTTAGAAATGGACATCTGATGGGGTCTACATTGTACATTACACAGTTGTAAAACACTGAGAAGGTAGGTTACTCCCATTTTTTCCACAGGGAAGCAGCTGGCCTTTGAGAAGGCTTGTGGACTGACAGCTGGCACAGGCAGCTCACACATCTGCACCTATATACATATAAAAATGAAGGAGCAGAGAAAAGAAACATACACTGCATGCACTGCCTCAGGCTTAGTAATAATCCAAATCCAACACCATGTTCTTTACACGAACCAATAAGGTTGAAATGGCTACAGCATGAGCTGACAGCAAACATCCCGCTCTTCTTTCAAAAAGCTGAGAGTGACTTTACCTGAGCTCTCAATGGTCTATCTAACAGGCAATCATCAAGACCTACACAACTTTTATCATTCACTTTACATCAATCTAATGTGAAGTATTTATTTTCTAAATTCATTATTTATATTTTAAAAAATGAACTGCCTTTTATCGAACTAGATCGGGAAGGTGTACTGAATGGGAAACAAAATGCTCAAATAATCAAAGATTAAATAAATAAAACAAAAAGAAAACATAACACAATCAAGGAAGAGTACTAAAAAGCCTGAAAACTTTTAAGGTGATGTTTAAAAGATAGTAAAAGCAAACTTCTGTGAGTATATATTCCAATTCAGTTGTACAGTATCAAGGTGAGTATCAATTCTTCTTTGAAAAAAATTAATCTCCTTATTCTTTAGCCATTGCAGGGAAAGCATCTACATTCTTCAAGAAGTAAAAAAGTAAACTCATTATTTTGGGATATCTCAAGGAGTGTGAGACTTGTTGTCCTTCCAGATGTTGACAAACTACTAACTCTGTTCATCCCTCATCACTGGCAAAAGTAACAAGGGTTGATAGAAACAGGCATCTAGCTTTCTTCAAATACATTACATTAAGAGGTAAGAGATATCCCTCATAATAGTAAGGATCTATCTATTTTGCTATTCCATTTTTATATAAAGGAATCTCTCTCTCTCTCTCCCCCTCACATACATATACATATATATGCTTCATCACACTAAAAATGTGGATTTTTCATCATCTCTCTTGCTCACTGTCTACAGAAAGGTATGTGTCTTAATTCCAATTGAGAACTACAGGGTCCCAAGAGATCTTTAACGTTTCCTTCTCACCTAGTGAACACATTAACCAAGCATGTGAGTAAGATCAGAGGATGAAGAATAAGAACAAGAAAAGAAGAAATTGCCTTTCCAATGCTATCCATAAAAATAAAAAAATTTACTTTACACATTAAAAATACCTATGATAAAATAGATTGAGACCAACAAAAAAAAGGAGGGCGGCAAACTGTCCTGCATCCACTTGTAAGGATGATATATTTACCAGCAGGACAAAACTAATTATCTAAATCCCAATTGTTACTCCCAATTATCTAAATCCCAACTGGTAGTCCCAACTAGAATAGACCCATTGAATCAATGGGAATTTAGTAAGTCAACATTTATGGAACTTCTATTCATTCAATCAATCCATTCTAAGTCTGGACTAACAGTTGAATTTAGACAAACCTGGAGAACTTGTGGCCTCCAACTTCTATTAACCCTAGCCAACAAATTTGAGGGCCATGGAGCTGCATTCCAACATCTGGAAGGTAACATTTTACCCTGAACTGATTTAGGCCTTTATTTTTCCACTAAGCAAGCACAGTATATTCCATACACAGGGCAAGAGAACTTCATACAAAGTCCAAAAGTGGGCTACAAATTCACACTTTAGGCCTACAAAGATTAAAATACAGTCAGTCCTCCAGATTGGCAGGTTTCACTTTTGCAGATTTTATTGTTCATGGATATTTGCTGACACCTCTGTTGCCTCCCTACGCCATTTTTAATAAGGACTGGAAGCCTTGTGAGAATGAAATTGCGAACGAAGCTTGCAAGTCCTTAATAAAAAATGGTGTAGGGCAGCAGTGGAGGTGTCAGTAAGCCCCATCAACCAACCACTTCTGCCTTGTGAAGGAACCTTGAAGCCTCAAAGGAATCCATGATGGGTTGAATGTGGTGATCATACTTTTTTGTGTGTTAAATATGGTTTCGGAGGGTCTAGAGTTATTCATGGTTTTTCCCCTTTCCTGGGGGTCCTATGCCCCTAACTCTGGTGAATGTGGAGGGACAGTTTTAAAAAAATATATCTTCAATACAGAAACCGGTCTAATGGTCCTTTCATCCAACAGATGATAAGTAAATGCACTAACAGCACATGTAAATGCACTGCTGAAAACCTGTGGAATTTGTCCCGTAGTTTCTCAAATTCCAGGGATAACTATGGGATAGTGATTCTTGAAATTATGCACAGAATACTACCTGAAAGTGATTTACCACACATGAGAATAGACAAGTGGGCTGACTTTGTGTCATACCATATTGAATTCCCTGGTTCTCTTATGGTACTGGAAGCTGAGTTATTCTGTCTCAAGTAGAGTAACTAGACTAAGAAAATGTTGAATACTCTCAAATATTCTTGGCTCTTAGAATATATTTAAGTCTATCTTACCTAAGCTAAGTCAATTTCCTCAAGCCCTCCACATGATTTGCACTACAAATCCCATCACTGCAGGCCAGCATAAGATATGTATTGTAACACACCCAGAGGGCACCAGTTTGCAGAAAGCAGACCTAGATTATGGCACCAGTTGCTCTGTAAGAGATTGCCTCCAGAGGTGGACGCCTAATATGCTGAAACCATAAGGTTCACTCCTGGAAATGCCTCTCTGGTGGGGAAAATCCTACTTTTTACTTTTCTAATATAAACTTCCTTTTAAAAATGTACCTTCTATTATCATGAGCTCTTCCTACAGCAGGGACAGGCTGGTCTGAGAAAGCAGAGAGCTACTTAGGAACGTAGGAAGCTGTCTTGTACTGAGACAGACCACTTGATATTGGTCCATCTCATCACTCTGTCTGACTGGATACTGGTCCCTTTGGCCACTGGCAGCAATGATTCTGCAGGGCTACAGGGGGCAATCTTTCCTAATTGTATCTGGAAATCTCTGATTTCATACTCTCCCATTCAAATACTAAGCAGATTTGATTCTCTTCAGTTTTCTAGATCAGACAAGATTGATATATTCAGGGTACAGTAGCAACACTCAAAATGACATACTTGAAAAGACCAAAACTTCTTCTAAGAGTGGGACTATTCTAATAAGCAGACAACAGTAGAGCTACCATGAATTGTAAACTATATCATTTATGTGCTATATACAAAAGTTTACTTTGGAACGGGAGTTTATGATCCGTGCTAGCCAGCATTACTCATGCTCTGTATCTATTTGCTTTATGAAGTTCAGAGAGAAAACATGCAACTCTTAAATTCCACACAAGCCATCTGTAGGCTGCTCATCCATTATCTTAAAGCACTCAGTCTATACACAGTCTACTCCTGCTGCAGTTCTTTCATCAAAGCCTAATGGTTTGTTTCAAATAATCAAAGTAGTGTTTATATCACTGTCCTCAGGTGTAACCATTTTGTTTCCAGGAGAGCGTTATAGAACATACCGGTGTCACAAATAATAAATCAAGTGAACTAGATTTGTTTCTCTGCCTTAGCCAATCTACCTTACATCTCCAGCGCTACAGTATTTGTGGTTTGCTTTGAAAACAAAAGAAATTGTACACACAGCCATACCTTTGCCATATCTTTTGAACATCAGAGTGAAATAAATGTACATGAATACTGTCGTGAATAAAAGGACTATTGTTTCTGTTTGAGAAGAAACTTGGGATTCCTATACCATTACTTTAAATTTCTCTTGCATCAAGGCTTTGTTTTGGTGCAGAAGCATCTTAGATGCAATATTTCACAATGTGAATAAAATTCAGCCCAATTATGTCAAACAATTGGGCTGAATATGCTCAGTAATTGCACTATATATACTCCCTCCCACTTTTTGTTTTAATTAAGTGAATTCTTGGAAAATCACTCTTAAGGACAGGCCAGAAGATCTAAGGCATAATGATGTCCCCTTTTATATCCTGAGTAACTTCATATAAGTGAAACAGCTCAGAATGCTGGGGTGCGGAGGGGAGATGAAAATGAAAATCCAGCTGTGTGCCATGTTCTCTTCTAAACTTGTACATTCTGCTTGCACAACATGGTTCTTAGCAGTGCTGCACCCTATTATGCTGACCATTTTGGATTGGCATGGGAATGACTCTGCAGCTATTATTCTTTTCACCAAAGGAGACCAAGAATGTCACATAGGAAATGGCTGCTATGTACAAAATACACTGGAAAATGAAATTCGCCTGACTATCAATCATGTCCGATTTTCAGTTAATGGAATGACACAGACATCAGCGGTAGGAGATTTTTGTCAGTCCTATTAAAGCACAGGGTGAGAGTTGCCTATATTACAGCTTAAGGGGGCAACAGGGGAAGAAATGACAAAGAGGACCAAAGGCTCTCCCTGCTATAGAAACTGAGCTAATGTAAGTGTTAAGCACGGTCACCACTGAAAACCGGCAGATAACCACAGCTTGGCAAGCAGTCTGTATTTATAGTACCCTCCTGAAGTAGGCGGTAAAGACTGCAAGCACGAAGACTACACATGCGAGTTTCAAAACATGACATCCCATGAAAAACAGCTGGTATAACAAAGATTTCCAATTTTACTAATTTACCCTTTGGAGTTTGAAATGCAACATAAATTATGCCTGAAGCAAGCAGCGAGCCACACTGTATTCCTTTCCACAATGATCCATCTGCTCCTCAAAACCAAAATTTGGTGAATCATCCAAGTCTGACTAGGTTTATCTCAAGAAAGCAGGGTCGAGCCTACCAGCACGCGCTACCAAATGAAGCAAGGCAGACAAAGTTGTGAAATTAAACATGGCTTGTAAATTTTCAGCAAAGATAATTATGTCTTATTGAACTTCCTCCTACAGATTTAATGCTCTTTGAATCTGAAGTAAAATCAGAAAGAAAAAGAATGAGCAGAATTGAGAAACAAATTCAAAAGGTTTGCTATTTTTAAAGAAACTTCTATCAACATTTATTTTGCTTCTGCCCATTAAAGGCAAAAGGTTTGTTCTTATTAAACACGTATGTATTAAGCGTGTAAATAAATGAAGAGTTGAAGCTGTTTTGCTAATGAAGTTTTCTGGATCACAAAGTCCCAAAATATTTGTAAGTCAATCCGAGTGGCTGAGATCCTGAATTGCTGCTCCATTTACTAAAAGCAGGTGACCTCTACCAATCTCTCCTCCCACTTCCACTCAGCAGCCAGTCACCCACTCTATCTCACACTGTTCCCAACAGTCTTCCTGCTCCCAGGAACAGATTCTCAGGAAGCACAGAGGGAACATCTAGCATGATCCTGAGCTCTGTTTCATTCACAGAAGGAAAGCCAAGGTCTCATATCAGCTTAGCTTGAAGAAGTAAGCCAAATTCAGTTTTCAATTCCAACCACCATTTCTTCTTTTTAGACCCAGTCCCAAAGCTTTCAGAACAAGTGCCTGGTATAAAATATATTTACTATGTTGAATAGACTAATGGGATCCCTTTTTAAATATTGGTACAATTATGGCAACCCATATATATATATTGAAATCTCTCTATCCTGGAGCTGCTTTTTACCTTTTTTATCTTTATTTTCCATTATTTTCTGCTTTTGTCTTTTTATAACTGATCTATGATCATAATAAAGTTGATTGATCAATTTTTTCTGGCTGAACATGTATGGCAGTAGCAGCAACGGAGCTCTAGCATGTACTCAGAGAAAGTGAAGTACAATTTTCAGTCTTACCAACAATGCAGAAGTTTCAGGTGGCTGATCTTCCTACTTCCATTTGTATGGGGAGATGAGCGAAACATTAAGGAGTGTCTCTTTCAAACATATTAACTTCTCCCCCTTTTCCCCAATTTTCACTGAGGTTTTAGACACCCTAACATAATTCAATGCTGTATATAGAACACAGGAAGCAGGACAGAGAAACAATAGCCCAGTTCTTGAGGGATAAGAAGTTCCACAGCTGCCTCAATCTTTTCAGCCACAATTAAGAACATCACAGGTACTCATTGCATCTCTCCATGTCCTACTTGCCTCCCTGCCCTGCCAAAATTCTGACCTTGTTCTGCTGGTTTTGGGATCTCCCAGTGTGGAGGAAGGGTGGAAAGCAAGCAATATTAAAAAAGAATTACACAAAGCAAGTGACCAAGCAGGAAGGTATGAGGCATGGGAGGGATTGGAAAAGAAGAGAATCCTGAGGTTCATCTGGAGGGAAGGGGCAAAGCAGTGCAATTTGTCACTCCTCAATCCTGCTGCCTGAGGCAATTGCTGAGCCCTGACCAATGGTGGGACCACCTCTGCTACAGTAGAAAGTGCCTGACTGCTAATGGAGCTCCTGCTTTTCAAGGAAGACATCTCCATTACATCCTAACCCAGTCTGCCCCATCAGTAGATCTGGGGATCATTTCTGCTCTGTAGGTTTAATCTTTATTTATGAACTGCTATTCCACAGTAAACACTGAAATGTGCCCAAAGCAGCTTAGAACAACATTAGCTTAGTATAAAACCAGAAACCACTTGTTACAGAACATATAATTAAATCCCTATGCGGGGCAGAGTGAACAGTTCAATAAAACATACAATGATTTCAGTACTACAATGAAATACTTTAAAATTAATACCTTACAAACACAGAGAAAAATCAAAAAAAACATGCAAGAAGAAAAAGAATTAAAAATAATGACGATCCACACCACTAGATCTACTCTTGCTACATTCAAAGGGGCCCCAGAAGGGTGACTTAAATACCATTCAGAGATGAGGACAAGGTCTTCACACCATGCTCAGTGGTTTAGATTTGGAATGAACATCTCCCCTCCAAAGAAGGCTGACAGAGGAAAAAGGGAGTAATGGGGAGTAATAGGGCATGTTCTCTTCCAGCACATCCCTGGGTAGTCCAGTTAGAGAATTGGTGAACTGCAGAGAAAACATCCATTCATTGACTTCATCAATATCAAGATACACTTTTGAATTAACTGCAGTCTAAGCCTTCCACAAGCTTGTTTCCTGCCTTTTCCAATAAACAGAGAGATGGAACGTGGTTGGAAGCAATACTAGTAATAATATAAATGCTGGAACGGCCCACTTTGGCCCTTATACCAAAGAACCAGCCAAGCGGCAGTTCCAAATGGCAATAACTGGGGAAAGGTTTGACGCTTTCATCTGGCTCACTCATCCTGAGAACACTTTGGCCTTTTTTTTTTTCTTACAGAGAAGCAGCTTTACACGAAATCAGTTGGCAGGACCTGTTTTCTTCAGCAAATGTTCAAGTACTGTACTCATTTCAACACAGTAACTTTTCAATTTTTCAGTATATCTGGGTCAAGCAAGAAATATACCAAAACATACAAAAGATATAAAAACATATGAAGATTTTAAATGTTTACTCTTGGCAGGAAAGAAAGAAACCAAAAAAGCATGGTTTATTAATATCCTTGCTGTTACTGTTGTTAATTACAGAACACCACAAACACATATTAGTTTATGCTCCAAGGAACTTTTGAACATGGGAAATAGCTCTACACAGAGATGTCTCAATTAACAACTATTTATTATAACCTGCAAGAACACAGAGCAACATAAAACCCAAGCAAATATAACTACTGAACAAGCTCAAGGTTATCCTGGCCTCTGAGAAGATGATACACTTCTCAACTACATCTGCACACAACTGCTGACAAGGCTAGTTAGCACTGCCATCTTTATACTTGCCTCTTGAAGGGCCACCACACCACACGTTACAGCTGAAGTCTGGCAAACAGTGAATAAATCCAAGGCCCTTTCTGCAGGGCAGCGTCCTCCCTACACGGGAGTGAGAGGAGTGGGATTGCGACAACACTTCTGCATGACATCCTTCTCGCATTGCCAGCTGGCACAATCACAGCGAATATCATTGATGGAAAAACTCCATCAATGGCTCCCAATCATGCTAGACTTCCATCTCCGCCAGCCATGCAGAAGGGGTGGAAGCATGATCACAGGCTTCCTTCCCCACTGCAGCATGGGAAGAAGGCCAGCTGCAGTGAGGAAGGAAGGAGTGTATTCCTCATGCTTCCTTCCACAGGGAGCCAGTCAGGTGCATAGGAGAGTGTTGGGGACACATCCGCATCCTGGCAGAGGTGCTGCTGGGATTGCGACAGATGATGTGGGAGACGGTTGTTGTGCAGAAAAGGCCAAAGATAACTAAGCAACTAGTGGTGAGGAAATGAGGCCAAGCTTTCACCAAAGAAAAGAGATTTGAAGGTAGATATTATACAAATACCAGGGATATATACTGAGGCTTACTGTCACTGGATCATGACTGAAAATTCTGATTCCAGACAGTGCCTTGCTCTCATCTTTAGATCTCCATGGAGGCAGTTAAGGGTTAGAGGAGGAGTGATAGGTAGAGAAACAAACGCAGACAGCAAATGGAAAATGGTGGGGTGAGCTTCTGTAGATGGCTTTGAAAGGACAAGGTACTCCTGCAGGATGAGTGTTAATCAGAAAGCAGCCATTTTAAATATCTCATTAATTAGCACCTTCTCTCCAGTTACTTCCATTTTTGTTGATACAAGTTTTGAGAAGATTGCATAAACTGACGCACGGAAGCCATCCATAACATAATCATGGTAGAATGAGGTTTTGGATGCCAGAGCTTTATTTCATCTCTCTGTTTTCTATTTGACCCACTTAAAGCTGTGTTTCAATGATCTTTAATTTGCTTCCATTGGCATTAGGCCTCCTAGGTGTTCATCCACATCCTTAGTATCCTGTCACCTTTTTTTTCAGACCACAGCACTTTATATTTCTCCTAACCTACTCCATCTCATGTAGCTTCTCCCTGTCCTTCTCAGTTCTCCTCTTTCTGCACATCTGAAATGACTAGAAGGGTGGTTTGGGGGATTAGCAGAAAGGCGTTTTGTTTGTTTGTTTGCCTTCTAGAGGTATTATGTGAAGGTCTTGGGAACACTGAGTGAAAATATCACATCCCAAAATTAAAAATACTTTGGGATGTTTGCAGCTTTAGGTGTCTTCAGAGGATACAAACTGGGATCTCATGGCTCTCACTAGGCCACACCCTCTCCAACCCTTTTTTAAGAGGCCCATAGATCTGAACTTCCCTATTAATTGTCTACTTAAAAATACCAATACTTACAACAAAAAGCTTTTAATAGCATCACAGTATGCATGATTCCAATTTGAAGTGACAGAAGAAAACATAATTTTCCTTTTTGTAGTCAATATGTTGATGTTTTTATTGAAACCTAAATAGGCAGGTACCTGACTGTATGGAAAATAATCCAAGAAGATTTAATTCTACATGTCTGCAATCATGGTGTAGTTTCCTTTTATTCTCTTTTATTTATGGGCATCATGGATAGGTGCTGTTCTTCTTTCTACTCAGTTTTATGGCCAGGTAAGTTTTACACCATATTTTCTGGATCTAATTCTTCCACACATACACATGCACACTGAAATGAACTAAAGGTTATCCCCTCCCCCGAAAAATATGCATTTCCCATTCACCAAATGAAAGTTCAATGCTCAATCACTAACTGAAGGACTAACATGGCTAACAATATGTCACTAAACAATGATTAATTTTCTGCCACCAGACTCATACATGTTAGGATTACTCCCCAATGTTCAGTTTAATTTAAGTACTTTCTGATTCATGAACAAGAGGAATAACATACAGCTATAAAGAGGTAATCCAATCCTAGAATGGCCTTAACCCCTATAATCTGCACTTCAATGGCAAGGGAAACTGTATAGTTTTCAAACTGTAATCAAGATTTTTTTTTCCTTAGGCACACACTGGAGCTGTCCTTTGCTCCCATCACTTATTAGATTACAATAAAACGACCATGCTCTCTTTATGGTGGGAACAGAGCGACCCTGGGGTGATTTATAATCTTGTGAAACCCTGTCCACACTGCTGACCAGACTTTTTTTTTCTTTTTTTGAGGTCGCTATCTGTTTCTTCAACTGATGTCTTCCTGCTGTGACAACACTGTTGGATAGCTGTCAGCACACAAGTATTTCTCAGGCTATGCATTATCTCTGTGCACATTTCTCCTGCATTTTTTCCCCTATTGAAAAGCATTTATGTGCTTGGTGTTTAGACAGCAAAGGACTATTCTAAAGAACTCTCATTAGTTTGAGGCCTGACAAAAGAAAGAAAACTAAATAGGAGAAGAATGAAGTAGATTGCCTGGTAACAAAAGAAATGAATACATTGTCTTCTAAGCATCTGATCAAATCACTACTATTTAAAGCATAAGTTCGTATTTTTATATACCAACTGAGGATGACATATCCCTTCTGTCTATAAATACTCCTAAAGAAATTATAAGAAAGCACAGTTACCATAAAACATCTACATACTATTTATTCAATATATGTTATTTTACAGTGTAAATTGAAAAGGGGGAAACACTCACTACTACCAGCGCAATAGTCATCAGTTGTTGTTCTCAAATAATGCTGGTATTGTTTACGCATACTGGATAAGTAAATTATACAGTATAACATTTGGGGGTAAATATTTAAAAGACACACATCTGACCTTCTACATTTAGAGCATAACATAACATATATAAAGTCAGTTTCTTTGTATACTTTCAAGTAAGTCTCTCCTCTTTAGACACTAAAGGTTTTTTTTTAAAATACAGTTTTACATTACAGAGTATCTGACTAAGTTTAGATTCATACAAACAATCGTTTCTTTTTGAGCCTACTTGACACAGTTGGGACTTCACAGAGAAGCTTCAAGCTAAATGGGCTGTAAAAATGGGTTCCAGAAAGCAGAATTTATCAAGCAACTTATATGCTTTATCAAGCAACTGTTATCAAGCAAAGTACTGTTGAGCACTGCTGAATGCATCCATATGCATCTTGCTTCAAAGGGCCAAATAAAACATGGCAGCAACAAACTTTTATCTCCAAGTAGTGATGCACCTGTATCACATATAAAGGGGGGGCTCGGAGCAAAGGTTGTATTCTAGTTAAGTTACCCCATCACCTGTAACATAACTCCATGTAGCCTGTCTTTTCACGTTTTCTTGTCCAAGGCCCTTTTTGCGTGGCGTCTTTGAAGCAAAAGGGCCCCTTGAGCATCGCGTAAATGTGAGGAGTCTGCATGACACACTCAAGGGCCTGGAGCAGACCGCGCACACACCTTTTCATTTTCAGCTCAAAGCCGAAAATGGTGCACAGTTGTGCATCACTCCTGGGCCCCGTGCGCACTTACTTGGCATGTGGTGCCTCGGGAGCCGGTCCGGTCCCACGTCCTCTCCTCAGTGCAGCCTGGGAGGTCCCAGGCTGCACTGCGAACAGAAGAGGTGGGGCGCTCTTGCGAGGTGGAAGGAGCTGCGGAGCCGAAGCAGCAGGGAAGCGGCAGCGTTCCTTCCAAGCCTTCTTGCGCGAGAACCCCAACCCAGCAGCACGAAAAGGTAAGGTGCGAAAAGGGCCCAAGTGACGTCATCTGGGAGAAAACCTTCCAGTCAGCATGACGGTGAGCCACAAGAAAAAAAATCCACTGCCTGAATGCCCCCTTCTAAAACTATAAGTTCCAAGAATCCATCAGGGATTCAAAATTGTAGTCAAAAAAGTAACTTTTCCAATTTCTGACTTTAGGTGCAATCTTTCAGTTAACTTTCTGTATATAATTCTCATTAACAGGCCTATATACTACTTATGTAACAACGTAAACTTACAGCAGTAAAGCCAATGAATAACATATTTTTATCGTGTATTTTGAAGCACAGTTTCAGATTTCTTCTGGAACTCTTCTTAATTCTTAACAAGCAGTTTAACCATTTACTTTATTTTCTGTTTCCAAGAGAATAATGAAAGCATTGAAGTTTCACAAAATTTCATCCAACATTAACAAGTTTAAATAGGTTGTTCTTTATCGATTGACTCATCACTACCAGCCATTTCTGAAAGGTGAAAAAAGTATTTCATTCCATGATGAAAAGGGCAGATTGATAATCACAGTAAATAAGTCAGACTGTCCTTTGCTCTCAAGGAGGTAACCTACTGTTTCACTTCTCTAAGGACTTGTTTAACAGGATGAGCAAAATCTCAGGGAAAACTATTAATTAAAACAGTGAAGCCTCCTTGAAAAGAATGTTGCCTCTGTCATTTACACAGTTCCTCAGTGACTTTTTCAACACATCTCCAAGAATACACATATTTAGACCAGAATTTGGTATGGAATTTGCCATTTGTTACAGTGAAAGCATGATTATTATGATAATTAATGATTACTCCTTATTATTACTAAAATTCCCAGAATTTAGGAACTATGTCATCTTTATACAATCTATTTAGTAAATATATAGGACAGTGCTAGAAGAAGGAAGAAAAAGGTGGTAACTGTTAGGCTGTATAAATGGAACAGGATAAAAGCTTTTTACCTGAATCAGGTAAATCTTCTTTTATTACGCAACTTATTTATCTGTTCAATTAGGAGTGTATTCAGCTGTGTGAGACAGTTAAGATACCTCCTTACACAATTTAAATGCATCAAAATTGGCCTTTAAGACTGCATTACACTTGAATTATTTTTTTTAACTTAGGCCACACCCCATTAGCAGGTTCTTCCATTACAATCCCAGCATTGCCATTTGCGCGATGGTAGCTGGGTACAAACACTCTCTTCCTCACCCTTCTGCCTTAAACAAATGAGTACCTGTATAGCTGCTGGTGTTCCTTCTGCACTACAGCATCCTTGGCTACTCCCTTTTCCCACTTTCACCCCACCACACTGCCCCTGATTTGTCAGAGGTTTCTTTATGTCTTTGTTTTTGTTTTTGTTTTTTTTTGGAAGCTGTACTAGCACGGTAATGCTGTAACGGCATGACACGACAGTACACTACTGCACTTTTGTGCTATAGGCCTTAAAAATGGATTTTAAAAAATAAAAAGTTTTAACTCAAAGAAGAAATTTAAAATAAACATGGAGAGCTGTTAGATTTTGAAGTTACCACACCATGGAAGTAGCTGAGGGAAGGACAAGCTGGGCATACCCACACCCCACCCACTCCTGGATCTGGGAGGACAGGAAGTGCTATCAAGCATTATTACGTTACCACACTGAGCCAGTTGACAGGACTGAAGTGCTAAAGGAGGCTCTTAACAGATTTTTTCTGGAAATGATATAAGGTGGTTTTGCAATACTTGGGGATGGGACAGCAGCTGGATAGCAGTGATGTTATGCCATAGCAACAACTCCTGGACTGGAAAAAACCTGCTGCTGTTGCAGGATAGCAACGTCATGTAGAAATGGACTTAGAAAAGAAATATAATTTGAGGGTGACAATTTTGTATTGTGATATAGATAGTGTTACTGTCCCAGCTAAAGGATGAACATTTGAAAAAAATCATTGTCCAGTGTGAAAAGTCTTTAATCTTTAAACTTTAAACTTTTAATTGGAATCCAATCACTTATGGCTAAATCACAGAAGGCAATGGACCAAACAGGCACTTAGACCTGCCTGCTGTTGTGTGCCTTCAAGTCACTTCCAACTTACAGCGAACACGAAGTGGCTCTTATCACCTATAATCCTGTCTAAAAGGCAAAACTACCCATTCATCCATCACATTCGCCTGGTAGTTCGCCTTTAGTTTGTTTTGACAGAATATATTTAAAAATGTATGACCTATTCATTTTTTTAAAGAAATTTACCAAATTCAGATAAAATAAGAATCCTCATTATTTGTTTCCAAAACCATCAAAATAACTTTGACCTTTTAAAACTCTTTCTACAATTAGTCTCTATACAGTTTAAACAATACTGTGAGGCCCTTTTTGAAACTTACCTTGTCACAGAGGCATCCAGTGGGGGTCCTGACACTGTCTTTGTCAGAAGAGGAATGCGAAACCTCCACACCGTCCGCCTCCGGGATCCAGGAAGCATGATGGCCCCGCCTCTTCTTGCCACAGTGCAGCCAGGTACTGTTCCAGGCTGCGCTGGGGGAAGAAGCACGGCCAGTGTCCTTTCAGGATCTCTGCAAGTAACACAAGTGCAGGCACATGGTGGGATGGCAGCACAATCACCAGCCATTGATGGGGGAAACCAGTCAATGATTTGCTGCGCAACTATGCCACCTAGGGATGGGAGAAGGACAGGACCACAACAGCATTGTACCTTAGCATTGTTGCCCCTATGGTGAGTTGGGAGGGTGGCACAGAAAGGGCCTAAACTAGGGCCAGTTAAAACTTCAGGCCTGTGGAATCTAAGTTTACTTCTTGCTAGAACTCTTGAGATCCACGCAGTGGAACCTGGTGCAAAACACATGCCTATACTGACAGAATGCTGAGCCCAGTAATTTATTTTGAGCGCATGAACCAAATAAAGTTCGAAGTCCTTCTGCATATAAATCCTGGTCTGAGTACTTCAAGCATTCATTATTTCAAAACTGTAACTTAGGAAAGCCATTTTCTTGCTGCTGCTGTTAAATAACTGTGAATCAGAAATCCTTGCTGACCTACTCAGTGGATCTCCATCAACCCTTTCTCCTGGATTCAGCTCTGAGCCTTGAAGCCCAAGTTGCTATGATAGCCAGGCATACACCTGCACAGTCCAATATCTCTAGAGTGATACAAGTCTTGATAACATCCCATTCAGATTACTACATGTTATACTTGATCCTGCCTTTGAAAAATATTCAGAAACTTCAGCCAAAAAACTTCTGCATTTAAGACTACTGATTGGGAATAGTTACACTTCCCTGTAACTATCAGTAAGACTACTGACTGGGAACCATACACTTCTCTTGTTGCAACAGTGTCACTGGCCACCAATCTATTCCAAAAACAACTAAAACACTGGTTATCATCTGTAAAATATGAAGTCCAGATTATCTGAAGGACCATATATATTCTCCCGTACGAGACTGTCCATGTCTTGAGAGCTCCTAGGGAGGCCCTCCTCCCCATCCCACCATTCTCACACATACATCTGGTGGAATTATGGAAAAAAGCTTTCTCTGTGTCTCCTTGCTGGCTCTGGAATTCCCTTCCTAGACTGATGCTTCTGTTGTCTCCTTCTGGAAGTAGACAAAAAAATGTTTCAACAGGCCTTTGAGAAGTAACTGGTAATGGGGAAACAGCTTTTAATAGGGTGCTGTACTGCCTATATATGTTGTTGTAGTTGTTTTTAGTGAGCTTTTTTCCCCCATCTTATAAGAAAACTGGACCATGGCAAAGCATTCCACATACGCTGAAAAAGTTGGAAATAAAATACAGTAAGCATCACTAATAACATCTTTAACACAACTTGAAAAGTTGCCCAACTATGCTGAGACCTGATCTAACATGGGGGTGGGTAGGAATTCACATTTTATTCTAAAAAATCTTTTTATTTTTTGTACACTATGTATTTGCAATTTTTTTTTTCCTTTCTCCATATAACTTTCTACTTGTTTACACATAAACATTCTCCAATCTGGCAAGATTTTGTAGAACCAAAGATAGATAATTATTTCATAGTTCAGGTAAATGTTTTGAAAGTGTGTGTATCTCTGTGTCTGTGTGTTTATGCATGTGTGTTAACTACAGTTTTCAACAACTCTGTCACTTTACTCCTAAACCTGATCATTTGAGAATAATACAGTACTTTCTTACATATATATGGGTTTCAGACTGGAATTCAAGTTCTTGATTTTAATTGCAAACTGACATTATAATGTGACAGAAAGTTCATTACCTTGAAATCATAACTATTTATCTGGTTTTTGAAAACCTTCATAGCCGTTAGTTCTATATACTCAAAGAGCCTAGGAAAAAATGGCATTGTCAAACAAAAATATTAAGCACTGAATTTTAAAAAATTGCTCCTTGAAACAGCCTATGGAAGGACCTGTCCCTGACTGGTATATTTCTCATTTTTGCATGTGGCTTCTAACACACAGATTTTGAACACTAGTAATTGCTTAAGATTTTCACCTTGCTCCAATCAGGTGTCAAGCACCACTTAGCGATATATATCAATGAGCATACCCCACGTGTAACTAACCACAGATTTGATTATTTTCAAGGTGAAATAAAAGCAACAACCTTTCACGGAATGGTAATCCCCCAGCTGAGAACATCTTGTAATGGCTTGGACTGGGTTTGTTTTCCGCAAATTTATTCTACTAATAAGTTGCTCTGTGCTTGATATGCCAAGAGTTCATAAAAACATGGCACAGTGATATGACCAGACAGCAACAAAATCACAGAATGATCACAGATTATTGCCATCTTTCACCCTTTAAATTGGATTAAATCTATTTTCACAAAGGGTGACATTCACATA
Source organism: Iguana delicatissima (assembly GCA_948472985.1). Classification (NCBI taxonomy): domain Eukaryota; kingdom Metazoa; phylum Chordata; class Lepidosauria; order Squamata; family Iguanidae; genus Iguana; species Iguana delicatissima. The sequence goes on from CAOKZL010000112.1 coordinate 739,570, forward strand.
AGATCTTATACATTGTACACTTCTACTAGTATAACCCAGGAATAACAAACGCAACCTATTTTTATTATTTAATTTTAAGCTATCGCTCTTAAATAGAATTGATATCGTTAAAATGTCATTTTTTTCTCAACACCTTAAAAACCAATGCTAATAAAACTGTATTGGTTTATAAGTCTATCACACTGATCTGTTTAAAGCGATGAAGACATCTCTATCTTGACAAGAAGCCATAAATGCAAATTGGAGTTTCTGTACAGATCTTAACCACATACAGTAACGTACCCCTCTGAATATGTGGTATATTGCAGAAAATTTTCCAATGCTAATTTTTAATGTGGAATCTTTTCTGTTTCTTTTAAAAAAATAAACCTTTGGTTTCCATATCAGTATAAGATACTTGTATTCCTCCCATACATGTCCTACTAATAATCATCTGAAAAATATCAATTACAACTTTGAAAGCCTTCAATGTATTGTACTGGCGTCAATTCCTTGTTACTAAGGAAACTTGTGCAAGTACCTCATACTGATATGCAAAATAGGGAGAGAGGGGAATTAAAATCAAAATACATATAATAATCTGAACCAACATGAATGCCTATTTTGGCTGCACAAGTCAAATCAGAATCAAAACTAAAACTGTAATTAACTTTGTTTCACTTTCAAAAAAAACAGAGAAGAGTGGTCCACTAATTTTCTTAGGCTAGGAAGTGGCAAAGTTGTTTCATTAAGATATGTAAAGTAGTTTTGTATACTCTGTATATTAGTTAGCATAAACATTTAATTCTAGTATGTGGCCCTTTGTTTTCTCCCACTCACCCCTCATGTGCTGTTGGGACACTGACGAGAATAAACAGACTAAACCGGTCCCTACTTTACTCAGGTCACTGGAAAATTTTGTCCAAAAACTTTCCTGATTTTTTTTTCAATTTGAAATTTTCTGAAAAGTGAACATGATTGTTGAGGTCAAATCACTAGCAAGAGCAGTATTCATCTAATCTAGAGTAGGTAGTGAGAACTGACAGCCAATTCTCTGCAACTCTTCTTTGCTAGCAAGCCATGGGAGTTTCATTAAAATATATGTTAATAACACTAGCTATTTTGCTTCAATATTACATATTCCAGAATGATACAAAATGGATCAAACAAGGACCAATATGCAGAAGCAGCATCTCTGTGGATCAGTGGTTCCCACATCTTAGAATCTGTTATGAGACCTAATTCTGGATGGGGCTGTACTTCCCTGGAAAGACCAAGTCCGTGCCTTGGAAATACTCCGAGATTCATCTTTGTTATTGGAGATGAAGTAGTTTTGGTACTTCAGAATCCTTCTGACCAACTTTGCTCCAAAACCTAAGAGCATTCCTGCACAAGGACAGTGTTTTCTTAGCAGTGTAAAACTGCTGCAACACATTCTATATGGGGCTGCCCTTGAGGACAACGAAGCTTCAGTTAGTGTAAAAATGTGGTCATGGGTTTGCCAAAAAAAATACTACACAGAAACCATATAAAAAAAAATCACAATCTATTAATATAGAGTTGCCCCTCCATAGTTGCAAGAGGGTTGGGGGCACAGGATCCTCACAAAAGTGGAAAAATTGCAAATATAAAAATGCATGTGTGTGTTTGCAGGAAGGGGCCCAAGGCATAGTGGAAACAGCTGGCAGCCAGACTCCACCCAAGTCAGAAGGAGGGGGAAAGGGGTGGGTCAGTTTGGTAGACCTATACTTCCTCTTTCACACCAATCTCCTTCCTTGAGTATGGGGGGCAGTGGAAGAGGGTTTGTTGTTCTCAGAAACTGTGCTGAGGTCATCCTTAGCTGGCCAGGCAGCAGCTGGTAGAGGTGGTCCAGAGGCAGGTTCTTACAGGGCTGTGTGGCCCGATCGGAGGTGCTGAGAGACAAGGTTCACCCAGAAAAGAAGTATCTGAGGTAGCAGGAAGGGGTACGAGAAATGTACAAATAATCAGATCCATGAAAGTAAAACCCACAAATGTAGAGGGCCAACTATATTAACAATCTGAGTTCAAGAAGTCACTAATGACTTTCAAAGTCACAGGCAGGTCTGAACCTTTAATACCTAAGGGAGATATCCTCAGTGTCCTGTCACCAGGAGCAGCATACCACACAGAGATATGGAGAACAGCCTTCTTGACTGTCCTGCCTCAGCTGGAGAATATCCTTCCCTCAGTAGCCAAACTTGCACTGACTTTTGGCTCCAGTCTGATATCAAGTTAAACCCTGCCAGTTAACTAGATCATGACTTGGTTTTTGACCTATCAGATTACAGTTACTGTTTTGCTTGTTAACTTGTTTAAAATTATTTAAATAGTTTAAATTGTTTTCTTCTTTTAAACATATTTCACTGGTTTGATCCCACCTAAAATATTCACATATATGGTGGGCTGAAGTATTTTAATAAATAAATGAAAAGTAAACATTGTGCAAGTGAACTCAATTCACTAAACCACTATATCCACAGAACAAATTGTTTATTTATTTGTTAATTCCATTTATTGCCCTCCTTTCCTTGAATGAGTTTAAGGAAGTGTACCTTTCTCTCCTTATCTCCAATTTTATGCTCACAGCAATTCTGTAAAGTAGATTTCTTCTAGAGTTTCATCGCTCTATGGAGACCAGAATATGGGTCTCCTGAATCCTGGACCCTTTTCACATGGCATTTGCCATGCGAAAGGGCCCCTGGAGAGTCATGCAACTGCGAGGAGCAGTCCACATGACACACTCGCAGTCACGCGACACTCCAGGGGCTGGCAGACGCCGACCGCACACTATTTCATTTTTGGCTGTGAGCTGCGTGTGTGGAGCTCCAGAGCCACAGCGCTCGTGCTTCCTGCCCCAGCCTAGCCTGGGAAAATCCCAGGCTGCACTGCAGAAGGAAGAAGAAGGGCTCTCGCACGAGCAGGCAGCAGCTGTGGTGCTAAAGGAACCAGGACACGAGAGCCTTTTGGAAGAGGCTGCTCGCGCGATGCCCGCACTCCAGCTCCACAAAAAAGTGAGCAGCAGAAAAGGCCCCAGTCTACACACTACTAAGCACTTTAAAAGCATTAGCTTTTAAACTACAATAGATCAGGAGGCAACAAACCATTCTGGCTTCTTTTCCTACATCTTGTTCTAAAGATGAGAGATCTGAATGTAGCTCTAATTCTAGGTGAAACTCTTCCACGACTTGTTTTAACCGTTTCCCAGGACACCTGGGTTTAGATCTACTGCCCATTTTCCTACTCTGAACTTTCTCTGTCTTTGAAAGATAACCTTCTTACTCTAACTGTAGTCAGGTGAATTATACATTTCCCATAGTGCCTCAGATTTTGTTCTGAATAGAATGGAGTACTGTTCAAAGAACGAGGTTTTTCAGCCGCTCCATTTTTCTCTTCACATACTCAAAATACAATTCAAAAGGAGGAAGGATACTGAGCTACAGAATGGCAGGTGTAAGAGGGAGCAACAGCGGTAAAGGATTGCCAAAAAGTGTGGAAATGCCTTGTACATGTAAACCGCCTCGTGCATGGAAGAAACTAATTGTGTGTGTGTATGTATGTGCCTCCATGTTGCCTGCCAACTTACAGTAACCTCATAAATTTCATGGGGTTTTCTTAAGCAAAGAATACTCTGAAGTGGTTTTGCCAGTGTCTTCCTAATTTCAGATCCCTCTCAATGTTACAGGCAATTAGGGCAACATTTAAAGCACTATGTGTGCATTGCTTTTTTTTTTAAGTTTTAGAAAGTTGGTGTGCTTTTCTATATGCTAATTAGCACTTAATGTTCAACACACCTCAGTTTAAAGGCTCAAAGCAAAGTTTTACAAGATATTAGCTCCTTAATTAAAAGTTGAGGAAGGAGGTATTTTGCTAAACCTGAGCTGATAAAAAGATACCTTAAATATACTGATTTTTTTTAAAAAAAATCAAGACACTCTCAGAGGAAAAAAAAGTGCAAGCAGTATAGAACTGTACATGATAGAAACATTAAGTATCTTTATGGGTTTTTGCTCTTAGTATGCATTTATGAAAACACTGTAATTATCTTCTTGGTTTCTTTGATGTTACTTTTATCATGAGTGGATTAATAATGGCAACGAACAGTGAAACTCAAGTTCGGAGAAAGGTTTCACCTCCCATCTTTAAAGTCCGTTAGAAGTTTGTCTAGTGGTAGTAAACACTCTTTTAACATGATCCTAACAAATTCTGTTGCCACTGTCCCAGTTCACTATTGATACAATGGTGTCAAAGCACTGTCTGGATAAGTAGAAATGTCACATTAACCATACTAGTAATGGAATGCATGACGCACTTGATGCCATTGATTCACACAATATACTTTCCTGACGTACACTAAATATTTTTTATTGAACACACAACTGAAAATGTGACCAAACACAAGTAACAACTAGACGTACTCATTTCAGAAGCACAAATCATCTACAGCTCCCCAGAGGGAGCACACTACGCAGGATCTGACTCCCTTTTTCTCTTTCTTTTTTTCCCCATGTGTTGAAAGCTGCCAGTATCTCATCGACAGCAGCATATTTTCCAAGCTCATTTAACTAACAATGGGGATTTCTCTTCGTGCTCAGATATTACTGTCAGTTCCATAATAATATCAACAGGAGAGGACCAAAACTTGTGCCTATAGCTATAACACTGTTTTCACAGCAATGCACTCTAAGGTTTTCCCAGCAACCGAGGAGACCAAAAACACCCTCTTGGTGGCTGACAGGATTATGACGATTCTGTTTTCCCTGTTGGAAGGTCAGTCTGCAGGTACTTCACTGAGTTTTTACTCAAATTTCTGCATTTTCTTTAAAACATATCTACTGTCACTCAGCAGGCTGAATCCCACATGTGGTTTCGGTGGGCAAGCTGAAGTGTTTTGATGGGTTCTCTTTCTCTGGCTGTAGTAATATCCCTGAGCCTCAAGTGTCTTTCCTTACCTTTTGTCACTCTTTGCAGGCTACATAGATCATACTTTGGCACAGCAGGCCTTACAAGCAGGACCTAATCTTTTGAAAGGAGGAAAAGGGGTTAAGGAATTTGCTTTTTTGGCCACTACCTGCCATCTCCAGGAAACCTTGTGGGCGGTTTCAGTGGATTGCAGAATGCAGGGAACAGCTTCCAAGAAGAAGGATATGAGACCTGACTCTGAATGACAGGAAATGTCACAGATGATGTGTGTGTGTTTGATCTCCCTATCTTAGAGGGAAATCCACAAAAGGAAAAATATCAGAGCAGTGCTAGGCTCTCTATGAGAGGGGTGGCTAGACAGATGCTTTTGGCACCTGCTGACACACTCCTGGCAAAGAGGAGAACAACAATCCACAGCTAGCACTTCAATTCAGGTCCAAAGAGGTACCAACCACAGTAGGCCAGTTCTTGAACTGAAGTAATGATTTCTTCCTGTGCCTAAAAAGAAAGGTGTCATTTGCCCTGGAATCCTTGCCGTTTTGCTTTAAGTGCATGTATACGAATGCTGACATTGCTGATGATGAAAGAAAGGCACTTTTCAACAACTGACTTCCAAAAATTACACAGAAACCAGTTTTTCAGTAACTTCCTAATTAGTGAAATTTTATCATAATAATTAACTGTTTTATAAGGTATTTTTAAAACATCATGAGTCGTATCAGATTAAACACACACATTTAAGATATTAAGAGACATCCCATTCTACTTTACGGCAAGTCCCACCAACCCTAGACAGCATATCAAGTGGTAGGCAATGCTGGGAGTAACAGTTCAAGAATTTCTGGAGGGCTGCACAATTCTCACACCTCTTTTAGAGTTTTTAACAAACGTCCCAGCAAGGATGTAAAATTAAAAGTTAGACTTCTGCTGACACGATAGAACTTCTCACTTGTATCTTACTGTTATACCGTTTTTATCCCCCCCAAAATCATTCATTTTAGGAGATGCCCTCTGCAATAGGAATAGAACAGAACAGAATGGGAAGGGCTATACCTAGAAAAGGACAATCACAAACCTTTCTGTGAGTGGAAGTGCCTTCTCCCTGCTCAACAGACTTTCTGGCTCTTGTTCTTAGCAATTTGTCAAAAGGAAGATAGGCTCAGGGTGTGTTATAAAGCAGGGCCTGAGTAGGTATGGATAACTGCTAACCCAAGGAGAAAGGTTAAGCAGTAGAAGTAGAAGGAAGGTTAAGCAGTAGCCTAAGGATGAAAAAGTTGTCACAGGATACGAATGTAGTACTTTGAGACTGCCACAGAGAACAAAACAAACTTCTAGAGAATGGGCTTCACGCTCATTTACAAGTAAAAACAGCATCACTAGATCAAAGATTTAAAGTTATTCAATGTTTTGGTTAACATGTATGTATGAAGATGTGCAACTAAAATTAGCGTGCTCGATATTTCAGGCCACAATCCTATATGCTCCCAGGTAAGTCTCCCATAATTCAGAAATGTTCTACTTAAAAGATTGCCCTGTCAGTTATGTAACTCCTTGAAACAATGTAATGGCAATAATGCATCTTTGTGGCTTAGGATGCGGGTGTGACTAGAACTGGGCCCTTTCAGGCTGGATGTATTACAACTTATCAATTTTGTATTACAAAACTGTTGGAGACACTTATGTACTTCTAAACCAGTGGTTCTCAACCTGTGGGTCCCCAGATGTTCGTGGACTTCAGCTCCCAGAAGCCCCAGCCACTATGGTCAATGCTCAGGGCTTCTGGGAGCTGAAGTCCACGAACATCTGGGGACCCACAGGTTGAGAACCACTGTTCTAAACTATATTATTTTTAGTCAAAACTGATTGTTACAAGGGTTGAATCCTGCATACTCATACTGTGGTCACATTCTGGAATTTGAAAGACAAGTACTCGCCCTCTATCATTCATGGGCACATAATCTTACGGAATTATCCATACCCGAATGTGCATTTTGTAGGCACCAATCACTTTATAGCAATCTATACACGTAGGCTAGAATGATATTCTTTGTATTTCCACTCCCCCTTTTGTTAAAAAAAACAAAGAGAACATGAATACCCCGATGAAATTTTAAAGCTCTTCATGTAAACTAAAGTACAGAGACTTTTTGAAATACAACCAAACATTCACAGATAACATTTCATTTTCATACTGTTCTCTCTTGGTTCTGCCACTGAGTTCAGATGATATTTTGAAACCAAAATTTCATGCCTCAGTGTTGTTATAATCACTGGACTGGATCCAGACTTAAGTCATGACTTACCTAAGTTCCATCTTCAATTTAGATTGATCTAATGTAAATATAACAAAGTCTAGATCCAATGCACTGATATATAAAACATTTGTTTTATATTTGGAAGGTACATTGTGTGACAATTACACCTGAACATATAAAAAGAAAGTATTCCTTCCAGAACCTCAGGATACTATTCTGACCAAGCTTATTAAAGTGATATAAACATGAAAGCTATGCTTACCAAAGTCAATGTGCATAGGAGTGATCTGTGAAAATATGCCTAATCCTTAAAATGGAGTCCAGGAGACTTTTCACCCCTTACCTTTTTCAATGCAACCTAGAACGTACACCAAAAATGTAAATATAAGAAACTAGTTTTTGAAAACATTTATTATACAGGTCCATTTGGAAGACAAGGACACATTGTGAAGCTCTGCTGACTAGACACATTGTTGCAAATCCAGGGTTCCTGCTATTAAATGTGTGAATGAGCTTTGATAAATAACTCATAGGCCAAGCCCTATAGTTGTGACTGTTGTCGTGTGCCTCCAGGTTATTTCCGACTTATGAGGATCCTGAGGCAAACCTATCACAGTTTTCTGGGGTTGAGAGTTCGTGATGAGCCCAAGGTCACCCAATGGGCTTCCATGGCCGAACAGGGAATCGAACCTGGTCTCTGAGGTTGTAGTCCAGCTCTCAAATCACTACTCCACGCTGATTACAGACCATGTTAATAAATGAGTTCAATTCATTAACTATATTCGGCACTTTTAAAAATACATTTAAAAGTCTACATTTTAAAAACATTACTTTCTGTCACCCAAACATTTGAAAATCCAGACATACTTTTCTTCTTCTTAATGAATGTTAGAAAAAACTGTTTTGAAAAGAAATACTAGACAGAAAAGAACAATGCTGAGAATCCATCACGTAATTTTTAAAAACCTACTAATTTTCACTATACAACAAAGGAGGAACTGTGAGTGTTACATAATTTACAAAAAACGGCAAGACATCATCATAAATCCTGCTGACAAAAGGTGGGGGTTTCTATTCATTGGAATCAGGATCCATTATGTTACGGAGACCACAAACAATTCAATAATACAGGAAACTTGGCATCACAAATGAAATTCCCTGTATTCTTCAGCCAACATTTTTCAGTGAGAAGTATCGCTATAAACACAAAACTCCTTATCTACCAGAAGGATGATGGAATCGAACTGCAAATAAATAAATAAAGCTGAAAATGCTAAACTCTGCAAGCCAAACAACCCCAGCTATCTTAGAACAACAGCATGCTTCTGCCCCTCAGAACCAAATCTCTAAATCTTTCTATGACAGTTGGCTTCAAGCCCATTGTTGAATCTCTATCTCCATAAATACTAGATTCTATGCATGCACTATAAATACTAGATGAATGTCACTTTCAACAATAGAAAGCACTTTCTTTTCCACAGTGGACATTTAATGGTATATAATATTCTCATCTTTATATAGAAAATTAAGCTGTTAACCAGTACAGCTGAAAATGCTCCATAAAATCTACAAACCATTAACACCAAAGATGCACTAAATGAATTAATATTTTAGTAATTCATTAAATATTGAGAATACTCATTCTAACAGGGACCTAAGTTTTCAGAATGTGCAACCTCTTGGATGCTTTAAAATTTAAAATGGATATTACTCCAAACCAGGCACAAAATACTGAACACAAAAATGTTGCATTTTATACAGGACAAATTAAGAAGGTCATCCAAAAGCATTTTACAAAACATTCTTAATCTGAGCATTTCACAAACATATTAACAGCACAATCCTGTATTCATGGGACTCACTCCAAAAAAAGTGTGCATAAGATTGCAACCTAAAATAGTTCAATTAAGTCAAATAGAGAAAACCAGGTTTATTTTTATTTTACTAGTTCCTTACTAATGAAGAAATCACAGGACAGAGTTAAATATGTGACTAAGAAGGATTATTAATGTTATGCTGCCAAATGAAAAAGAAGGCAGATCAATTGTATCTTTAATGTTTGTGTAAAAAGGGTATAGTTTGTGTCATATGCCTCCTAAACGCCACTATTAAAAAAGTATACAAGAGATATGCCTTCCTTTACAATGGCCTACTTAAACCAGGAAAAGGTGGGGGAGATGAGGAGGAAAGGGATAGTGAACTCAAATAAAAACAAATTGCACATATGGAGTGGGGAGAGAGGAGTGTTAAGCAACTGAAATACGCACCTCAGAAATTCAAAGGAAATAAATATATACATCTCACAAAAGAGAAAAGGATGTCTGCTTTATTGAGAATAGCAGAACACAATCTTTTTAAAAAATGAGATTTTGAAAGAGACATTATTTCCAAGTGAATACATTTATCCCACTTTAGCCCTTTGCAAACTTTTTTCTGCATTATTTCAAACATCTGTTTGAAAGGGACAGTAGGGCAGAACTGTGTAGTTGATTTGACATAAAACTTCTCACAAGCCATTTCCAACTCTGTTAGAAACTACTATCTTCTGCCCAGTTGACATAAAATAGCAAATAGAAGCAGTAAGTTCTTTCTCCAGAATTTCCTCTTAAAAGTACTCAAACTCAACAAGAGGCTTGGCCACAGAAAGAGGTAAAAGTGCTAATCCTTGTTAAATTCAGAGTTTAACACCTATATGGTGCGTGGTAATTGCTACATTCCAAGAGGATTAACACAGTGGAACCCATAACGCCAGGCCTGTGTTGAAGGAAGTTCCCAAAACGAGTTTAATGTGGACAGAACTTGCCTCTGGCAAACAGCTGAAAGTTTGTATTTTGTAATCTTGATATTTTCACACACTGCATTTAAAAATGCTAATAAAAACTGAGCTAATGATAATGATATGAAGACATGTGTATGTCATATTATGAACTGCAATCCTACTGAATTTATGAAGAATGTGATCCTGAAAGATCAGCTAGTTTTTACAATTACGTAGCTTCTGTTTTAACAATGAATTTTGACCCCTTGGACTAAACTGCTCATTCTTCGAGACACCCAGTTTATTTTTATTTATTTTTTTGAGTTAGATTGAACATATCATGTATTTTTGTTCATTTCATATATAAACCATATGTCAGTCTATAAATCTTTATATTTATGTTTATATATATTTATGTTTAATTACATATTACCCATTTTGAACCTGTAAGAAACAGTTCACCCATTGCTCTCAACTACTTTTTATATGCATTGATCTTCATTTGTGTGAGCAATTAAAACAACGTACCCTTGTTGAGAGCCAACATGGTGTAAGTGGTTTGAGCATTGGATTTTCCATTCAGCCGTGGAAAGATCACTTGGGTGAACTTGGGCATGTTACACACTTTCAGCCCCCAGAAAACCCTGTGATAGGGTAGCTTAAGGGTCTCTGTAAGTCTGAAATGACTTGAAGGCACACAACAACAAGAGCCTCCTTCTTCTTGAGAGTCAGCACAGTACAACGGTTTGAGCATTGGACTATGACCCTGGAGACCAGGGTTCGATTCCCCACTTGGTCACGGAAATCTACTGGGTGACTTTAGACATGTCGCACACTTTCAGCCTCCCAAAAAATCAATGATAGGGTCACCATAAGTCAGAAATGACTTGAAGGTACGCAACAACATGACTACTGCAAAGTTCCTGATGTTGCCTAACAACTGCTCACGTGGCAGGTATCCATACAGACTAGTGCTATTATTCATATTGCACTAACCTTTTAACAGTGTTTGGTTTCTTCAGGATAAATGAAGATACAACATACCAAGCAGTGGATCCCAGTTCTCTTTCTCAAAGTTAAAATGAACATAAAAACTGAAGGAAAGAGAATCATGAAAACCAAGGGCCTGAGGGAAAGAACACCTGGGGAGATATAGAGGACTTTCTTTGGCAAAAACATTTTAAAATGTCATTAATCTTGGTAAAAGACATTATACTTGGAAGTGTCAGTTGTGTTACTTGCACTATTTCCACTGTGGGTGTTGATGTGATCAAATAAGATTATTACTTCATACAAGGTCTGAATTTCATCCTGAGTCCTAAGATTACTCATGTCTATGTCAAAAGTCCATTTGTCTAAGGATTATAGATTTATTTCACTACAAGGCACACAGTTGCATCTCTTTTATATACTCGATATGTATACAAAACTTGATTTCTTGTAACAGGTACTCAGAACTAACACAAACTCTACAAGCCTCACAGCTAGTAATTTGGGAACATAATACACAAGGGTAAATGAAGAAACCCTCGCAGACATGTCAAAACAGTATGTCTTTTTCAAACTAAGTCTTTCACAAAGCTCCAAATTTCTCCATTTTCTCTGTGTATGTGTGTATGTGTGTGTGAAGTTAATACTTTGAAACTATGCAGAAAAAACTACTTTTCCATGAAGACAAATTTTATTAATTAATTAATTAATAATCAATTGCTCTTTAAAATAAGGATAGCTTGAATCAGTGAAAGTGATGACTGGGAAAGCAAACTCTCACCTAGGAACACTGCCAGCTCCCCACAACCTCCCAATAAAAAAAAAATCAGTTTTTAACTAGCATAAATTTTCTTACTTATGAGGGCTGCACAACCAGTTAGATCCTCTGTGAAGAACGGCACACTGAAATTTTCAAACGCAGTGATTAGCGCACAAGAAGATAACTAGGGAAGCCGGAAAATACTGGATTCAAGAAGCAAACTTTAAAAGCAGCTCCTCTCATATAACCCCAAAAAGGAAATGGTTGCATAAATATTACCCAGTCAATAGGAAAATGTAGCACAAATACAATACATCTGACTTTGTATTAACTGTTCAATCATACTCTCATGACAGATTTTGATAATTTTTCCTAGCACTACCCTCCCATTCAAAACCTCTCTAAAAATAAGCTATCAGCTGCCTGGCCTGACACAACACCAGTGATCCAAAGTACGCAAAACTGAGTCAAACCATTCTTGTAAATTACAATTTTTAAAAAATTGGGGGTAGGGGAGGTTGTATGTAATTTTGTTTTATTGCTTAACATCCCAAACATACAATTGTTCCAATATCTGACTTCCATATTATTTTTATATATTTAAATACAAAATGAAATTAACCACTTAACTATTGAAAAATTATAATGATGGCACTCCAAGGCATGTGTTGCTGGTATAGCGACTTCTCTGGAGGATGGAATCTTTCAGCCCCTAGACTTCTGAATCACAATACACCCAAGGCTTAGCAAATCCTCTCATGACACATGTCATCTCCTATTTTATTGCTTTAATACAACCCTTGCATCGCACTCCAACTATATCATCAGTAGCTAGAATGTTCCAGCACAGACAGGAGCATAAATGATGGCATTAAACCCTATGAAACCCACTAACAAAATACATGGCTTGTTTAAAAAATGATGTACCATTTCATCCTTCTCCTGAAGCAAAACAAGATGAGTATTAGATCAGACTTAAAAATCCAAGAAATACTTTCAAATATTGTCTTTTATCTTTCCCCTCCTCTTTTAAGGAAAGAATTGCAATTTGTAATTGCTCTGAAACAATTTCAACTATTGTGTGCTATTGAAAACTGAATTAGCCTTCAATATTTACACTAAACTACACAATTGCAGGGGAACTTATGATATCCTACGTCCAACTGAAACAGGCAGGGATGGATCTCTAATCACCACTGAAATCATTGATAATGCTGTCTACCCGAACTAAAACAGACAAAAGCTGAAATGTATTAAAGATAGCAATCCATCATCCTGCAGATGGGGGAACAAAACATACACAGTTCAGTCGGAGTGGCTCCTGCTGCTAATGATGGCTGAAGTGCTCTCAGTTCACTCGTTGCTATGCCCCTGCCTTCCCTGATGTGGAGCTTCATAACAAATAACAAAAGCATTTTGCAAAAAGAAGTTTTACTTCAGGATTTCAGCCCTATGACTGCTGTAGCAATTATCTCTCACTAAAACAAAAGCAAACAAACAAACAAACAAAAAACAGTCATCACAAAACTGTCAGCATCCCACTGTCTTATTTTGGTCCAAAAGTAAAGTTGCAAAATAGAATTGCTAGCTCAAATAGTATCCACAATTTCAGGAGCAGAGTCATTGAGAAACCAACACTGGAACTGTAGCCACCACCTCCAATTTCAGAGATGTTATGAAGTAAACATAAAAACAGGAAATGCTGGAAATGCCAAGAGAAAGCCTACACTGTTAATTAACAACATATTGTTAATACACATTAACATGTTCCAAAATCAGGAAGAGAAAAAAAAGAAAAAGAGCACAGCATTATGTTCTTTTTAAAAATAAATGTGTTTGAGAAAGTTGTGTTTTCTTTCTGACTTCTTTCCTTCTAGGACAGATGAGTCACATAATATAGCCAAAGGAAAAAATGCAACTGCTAACACCACATTAGTAAAGTATAAAAGGAAAAGACACTTTCCTCAACATTTCAGCCTTGTCATTTCCAATTTTCTGCTCTTTGGACATGCTTGTATTCAAATTCTGGAACATCTATTCAGCATATCAATCCTAATTAGACAATCTGGGTCTGGAAAGGATGAGAGCTGGGTCATTTGCATAATTTAATCATAAATACTCAGTGATACATATTTCCAAATGCATTTGTACAATTATCTTTTCATCCTTGGGGCAATGGTATTAATATGATTAGGCAATATTTCTGGAAAAAAACAGACAAGTATGCACTCTTTTTAACTGCAGCTTAGGGCGATATGAAAAATTAATTAATTTCTGAAGAAAATCAATTTCTGTACGTGACCACATTAGACACTGCTAAACCAAGACACAGAATACTCTTTCAATCAGGATATTTTATCAACCTTTTTTTAATTCTGACTGTCATATGTATTTTTCAAATAATAAAACAAGTAGCTGAAAACACCTATCAATACTCAAAACATGCTGAAGTGACTATATTTTCATTTTACTCAAATACAGATTTTATTTTAATAGAATACTGTTTTACCATTAGATAGGAACCAAACAGCTAAGTTCAGTTCCTACAGTCTTTTGCTAATGTTTGTTACCGCGACTGAGTCCAAGGAGAACAACCAATTAACCAGTGCATTTTAAATATTTTAATTAAAACGGTACTACTTGTCTTGGTTCTATATTAAAATTTACATAACTTCTCAGAAGATTTACACAACATTACAAAATAATCTTTTAAAAAAATCCATACAGTTATGTACCCAGCTAGATAATCTTATAGAAGAGGAAAGGGATCGTCAGAAAAACACAACTTTATATGTTAATTGGTTCTAAAAAATTACATTTTTGAGTTTAGATATGCACAATCTTTATTTCTTCTCAATCAACAGAAAAGTAGAATTATGGCATGTGAGTGTTCAATATTCATTTAATTTGCATGAAGGTGCTTGAACAAATTTTTTATTCTAACAAGCTCATTTTTCATGCGTTTTGTCTTTCATCCTAATCTAGCATCTGTCATTCCTTTTTGAAGTTATTATCGGCCCAATTCCCTCTTGGACATGGTTGCTGGGTGACCGGTATCTTAGCACCCACTTTGACAGGAACAGATGTGAATCTGATCAAGAGATTTCCCATGAGTACCTGAAATCACAAACAACTTTTGTCGAAAACAAACAGCCTCACTGTCATGACCCCTTTCTTAAGAGGGCCCTCTCCTCCCTGCTACCTCATCCCCCTCCCAGCAAAGATGACACAAAATTCATTTTTAATGTAGAGTAAATTAAATAAGCTACAATTGTTCTTTGAGTATCCCAGTTATTTCTTGTTCTGTCTCATTTGCAATAGCAAAACATGGTCTTCAATCATAATGGCTAACAATGCTTTTTTAAGTAGCATTGCTATAATTTCTCAGGATCAGCACAACCTGTGAACCAGGCACTCCGTTGTGCTACAGAAAACAGACTAAAAGGGTTTCTTGCCCCCAAACTAAAAAGCTTTCCATGAGTCCTAGAGAAGAGGTTGCTAGCCATATCTCTGCATGATTCCTTGTCCCAGTTCTTGCTTCCTTCCAATCACTCTCTACTTGTGACAGGTAATTCTCCTAAAGCTCTGCAGCTACTGTAAATGGTCTAACTGCAAAAGCTTACACCAGAATTCTCTGAGAAAGTTCCCATTGCATGACTGCTCCGCACCGATCTACTCCTTAATCTAGCAGCACAAATGGAACAAAAACTCACAGAAATATACAGGAAGTAGGAACTCTGCACTCACAAATGGTATTACCTTTCCATGGTGGTTGGATTGCGCGCTCATGCAAGTCAAGCTTTCTGCTGAGACTCCAGATTAAATGTGCCAGATAGCTAATGGGCAACAATAGTAGTAGCGGGTATCGTTGGTAGAGGATCTCTCAGAAACAACTGCAGTGGCACTATAGCTAACACTTGTTAATACTGCACAGAAAGAGGCATAGTAAACTTCTTTTGAATGTCTTTTACCATGAAAACCTCAATGATGAGACAATCCAAAATGAAACAAGGGACAGTACTAGAAGATGACACTTCCAGGTTGGAAGGTACTTAGCAGGCAACTGGAGCACAGCAGAGGACAACCACAAGCAGCACTATAGCTAATGATGCAACTGGACTCAAGTCAAAAGGATGCTCAGCTGTTGATGTGCTGATCAGAGGTGAAATGGAAAGTCCAAAGCTGCACAAACACACATTCCAGGAACATGGAATGTGAGAACCCTGAATCAAGGGAATGCAATGTATAAGCATTGCAACTTTTGGGTGAACGAGCTAAAGTGGACAGAAATGGGACATTCTGAGTCAATTACACAGTATTTTACTTAGGAAGTGAGAATCTAAGAAGAAATGGCCTGGCATTAATAGTGAGGAGAGATGTAGCAAAAACAGTCAAGGGATATAATGCAAAGTCTATAATGCAAAGTCTGTCTGAATCATAGCAATAAGACTTCAGGGAAAATGCATCAATATAACCATAATCCAAGCTTATATTCCAACAACAGAGGCAGAAGAAGAAATTCAAAATTTTATGCTAGAGTCCAGGAGGACATTGTTTACACACCAAAACAGGACTTCCTGTTAATCATAGGAGACTGAAATGCAGAGGTAGGAAACAGCAGAATCAAATATTGTAGGGAAATTTGACCTAGTATCAAGAAATGAAGCAGGAGAGCAACTGACAGAATGTTGCAAGGCCAGCAGTTTGTTTATCACAAGCACATTCTTCAAGGAATAAAAGAGGTAGCTATAAATGGATGTCAACTAATGGTCAATACAGAAAACAGATGGAGAAGCTCCATTTTTGCTGCAAAAACAAGACCAAGAACAAATGTGTGGCTCAGAGCATGAACTGCTAATTTCCAGAATTAGAATAAAGGTAAAGAAGAACACAAAGCCAACCACTGTGACAAAATACGACCTGAGGAACATCCCTATAGGATTTAAAGATAATGTAAGAAATAGATTTGCACTATTAAGCCTAATTGACGAGGAGCCACAAAAACTCTGGACTGAAAACCAGGAACACTGCTGGGAAGGAATGCAAAAAGACAATTTTTACAGTCAAAAAGAAAGAGAATGACTGACAGATTAAACTCTTCAAGCAATTAAGGACAGACAAGAAACAAAAGTAAAAGGTGACAGCACCATAAATGAAATTGTTCAGTGACTTGTGTGCATTGACAAGGAGAACTACTATAATGATCAATGCAGAGAAACAGAAGATGGCAACAAAAAAGAAAGAACTAGAGCTCTATTCCGCAAGATCCAAGAAATCAAATGGAAATGTAAACCAAGAATTGGTATGTTCTACAACGAGCAAAGGAACACATTAAATGACCAAAGAGAAATAAAAAGCCAGTGAAAACAGTGGGATGATAGATTCATTTAAGGAAGAACCATTTGAAGATGAACCTTCAATTTTAGAAAGTAAAGTGGAAGCTGCACTCAGAGCACTTGGAAGAAATAAATCACCAGGAACAAATGGCATACCAATAAAGCTGCTTTAGGCTACAGAGACAGAATCTGCTCTAGTTCTAATACCTGTCAGCAGCTATGTAAAACTAAACCATGGCCCAGAGATTGGAAACACTCAGTATACATTCCAATCTACAAGAAAAAAAGGCACCAGATAATGCAGTAACCACCACGGTAATTTCCCATGAAACCAAAATGATGCACAAAATTCTACAGCCAGGATTTTTACCATATAAGGAGAAAGAAATGCCAGCTGTCCATGCTAGGTTCGGGAAAGGAAAAGTTATGAAAGATCATATTGCAAACATACATTGGATAATGAAGTACACCACATAATTTCAGAAGAAAAACAGCCTTTGGTGGTGTAGATCATCAAAAACATGCATCTTAAACAAATGGGTGTGCACATTTGACTGTTCTGATAGATAACCTGCACTCAGAGCAAGAGGCTACTGTCAGGATAGAATAACAAGAAATGGAATAGTTTCCAATTGGCAATAGGATCAAGTAAGGCTGCATTTTATCACCATATCTGTTTAACTCATGTCCTGAATACATCATACACAAAGCAAGTTTAGACTCAAAGGAAGAAAGGCATGAAATTGAGGAAGGAATATCAGCAATGTAAGATATGCTGATGATAACATACTGCAGAAAATAGCAAGGGCTTGGAGTAATTACTGAAGAAAGTTAAGACAGAAAGTGCAAAGGCAGACTTATAGCTGAACAATAAGAAAACAAAAATAATGACCACAGATCATTTACAGAACTTTAAAGTAGGTATTTAAGAACTTGAGTAGTTCAAGATTACCTTGGCTCAATCACTAATCAGAATGGAGACATTGGTCAAGAAGACAGAAAAAGACTATGACTACGAAGGGCAGCTATGAAGGAACTAGTCAAGATCCTAAAGTATAGATTGGATTGAACTGAATTGAATACTAAAGTTAGGATTGT
Organism: Iguana delicatissima; assembly: GCA_948472985.1. NCBI lineage: Eukaryota > Metazoa > Chordata > Lepidosauria > Squamata > Iguanidae > Iguana > Iguana delicatissima. The sequence continues at coordinate 757,687 of CAOKZL010000112.1, forward strand.
TCATATCATATTTCCAATTTCTATATATATTTTTGAAAGCTGGACATTGAGGAAAGCTGATAAAAAGAAAATGAACTCATCTGAGTTGGTTCTGCAGATATCGGACACTACTATAAAGACAAATAAGTGAGTCCTAGGCCATTTCTGCACTGGGATTTTAAAATGGTGCAGAGCGACCTCCAATTGAGGTCTTCTGCACCTTAGAGTGGACTGGGATGGACTACTTTCTGTAGTTCCACACCTCAGTCCGGTTCTGCGCGACCAGAACTGGTTGTGCAGTGTGGTTTTTAAAAACCTCTTTTCTGAGGTTTTTAAAAAGCACGGAGTGCGTGAAGCTGTGTAGGTCCGTCGCCCGGCTCCGGAGCAGATTTGCAGGCACGCGCAAGTGCGTGCCTGCAGATCTTCCAGGGGCGGGCTTTCGACTGGCGAGCTTCTCTGGTTGGTGGAGAGCCTCCACCAACCAGAAGCTACCATTTGGGACGCCAAAGAGCTGTGGAGTGACGAACTCGCACTGCTGCTCTTCGCGACAGACTCGCCTGGACAAAGGAAAAATCCGGTGAGCTCTGTTTACGGTCGTTTCCCCCCGACATCTGGAAAGGGCCCTAGAGTAAATCAAGCCTGAACTCTTCCTGGAAGCCAAGATGACTAAACTGAGACTGTCACACTTTGGATACAGAATGAGAAGATATAGTAGAAAAGACAACAATGCCTGATAAGGTAGAAGGCAGCAAGAAAAGAGAAAAACAGCATTACTGATGAACAGACTTTATCAAGGAAGTTACAGCCCTGAGTCTGCAGGACGTTAGGCTGTTGATGATAGGGCAACTCGAAGATCTCTCATTTACAGGATCACCGTAAGTCGAACTTGACTTAATGACAGTTAAAAACGAAAGCGGTCTGTGAGGGAAGATAGTTTTTTTTAAAAAAAAAGAGGTGTTAAGAGTGAAGAACTATATTTCCAACTTCCTTTCAGGAATCAGCCAATAATGCCTTTACCCTATGTGTCCTGAAATCTATATAACCCTCTCTGCCTTTTACTCAAACATTGGTCACATTTGCAGCTAGACTTTTTAGTAGAGAGATGAGTTTGGGGAATGATGTATCAAAACCAGGCAGCTTCTGTTTATACATATGTTATAATTACTGGTCTAAACCTGGCCCCAACATATGTCAACATGTATCACTATATATCATATGGGACTTTGCATATGAACAACCCAACTCTTGCTACATCAGCTAGCGATGAGAGGTACCAACTATCGTGTGTGCCCATGCTCAGTGTTTCAATCTGCACATGTGTGTTTTTATCATTCCACCACACTCAAGACAATGTCTTTTATTTGTTGGGGTAGCATTGGCAGGTTTTCAAAATAACAATAAGGACAGTTAATATTAAGGATATGCGAGGTTGACAAGCACAAAGGAGCTATTAACAAGTTTATGCTCTACCTAAATACCAATGGAAAGTACAGATTGCAGTTAATTTCACCATTTAAATAATTTTACCTAGTTAACTTAATTTCTCTGTTAGATTAATATATCATCTATTTGCATAAATTACATGATAGATACATTTCTGTCTTGATGAAGGACCTGTGCCTCAAAATACAGGGATTTTATTCTACTTTATTTTTGGTATCTTGTTCCATCTGTATAAAAGAAAAAGCTTTCCAAATCCCAAACAGAGGATTCCTCTTATAGTAAGGAACACCTGCTGGTTCTATGGCCCTTACTGCGCCATGTCTCAATAATGAATTGTTCCATTCCAACTCCAGCATTGTCATTTCCATGATGGTATCAGGTTATGAATGCTCTCTACCGCACTCTTTTGACTTATGTGGATGAGTAGCGTTATTGCCACCAGTGTTCCCTTTGCATTACAGCATCATTGGTGAGTCCTTTTCCCCACCTTTTCCCTGCACCACAGTTCGTGACTGGTCAGGGGGTTGTTTCGTTTTGTAAGCGGTACTAGCACAGCAGCACTGTAACATCATGGCATGCCCGTATGCTATTGCATTTTTGCACTATAATGCTAAAAAATGTATTTAAAAAAATAGAACATTTTAAATCAAAGAAGAAATTTAAAATAAACATGGAGAGGTGATAGATTTCAAAATTACCACACCATGGGAGTAGTTGAGGGAGGGACAAGCTGGGCACACCTACACCCTACCCACTCCTGGGACACCACCAACAGGAAGCACTATCAAGTGCTAATGGAGGAACCGTACTTGCCCAGCGGATGGGATTGTGATGGGAAAGGAGGCCATTACCAGATTTTTTCCGGTAATGGAAAAGGGCTGATTTGCAATGCATTAGGATGGGAAAGCAGCTGGTTAGGGATGACATCGTGCGATAGCACAGATTCTGGACCAGGAACAACATGTGGCTTTGGCAGGATGACAACTTTGTGCAGTAAGAGCCTATAAGGAACAAGCTTTTTGACCCGCAAATAACATAGTCCTTATGACAGCAGACACCTGGCAAACCTAGCTAGGGCATGGATGAAGAAAAAAACTAAGCCACATTACTTATTCACCATCTCAACATTTACTCTGTTCATTTTTAAAACAAAAGTTGCTGTGCACCAAAAAATACAGAGAAAATCTTGCTTTATAGTAGACAGCTCAATGAAAACTTTATCTCAGTACAGGGTACTATGAAAAGGTCTACATGTGGAAAAAATAGGAAGAAAATTTTAAAATGTACCAATATTATAACACTTTCATACAAATAGTTAAGCTATGGAATTGACAGGGATGAAATATATTATTGACCACCAACTTAGATGGTTTTAAAAGCAAACTGGACCAATTCATGAAGGATAAAGCTACTAATGGTTCCTACATTTTACTTTCAGTATTACAGAAGATACTGAAGATGAACAATACCAACTGCTAGAGAACACAAACATGAGTATGCTATTGTGTTCATGACTTATTTGTTTTTAATGTACATCTGGCTGAACACTAAATGAAACACGACCAAACCTGAATGGTAGATTATGGTCTGGTTCAAGATTTTAGATTTTTAGATTTTAGATTTTTGAACCATTTGGATTTCATGAAACTAGACAGTGATAAATACTGGCCATAAAAGCAAGAAGCGCATGCATGGGTGTGCCTGAAGCCCTGCCTTAAGCTATAAAGAACCAGGTCACTGTTCCTTCCAACATCATCATGACCAATTGCTAGCCATACTCAAAACTTGATGACTCTGAACACATGATCAAGTTCAAGAAAGAAAAAGCAAATGTTCATGGTAATAAACATGGAACAATAGTTCTCCATATTGCTTCATTATTGGCTTTCTAAATAACTAAATAAATTGATAACTTGCAAGATTATAACATAATGTTAACATATTCTGCTTTCTGTCCTTAGTTCCAGCCCTCCCGCAACTGTCAATTGTGGTCAAAGGCATTCTGACAGCACAGAAGAAGAAGAGGGAGGAAGGGAGGAAGGAAGGAAGGAAGGAAAGAAGGAAGGAAGGAGGAAAGAAAGAAAATGTTTGTGTCAGTCTGCCATATCACTATGTTTCAGGTTGTGGGAACATAAGGGGGAAACATCTTCAACCCATAATGAGGCAGGAATTGGTACATATTTCAGACAACTTAAACCTTCTCAACTTAGTGGGGAAAATATGTTCTGGCTCTTACAGCTTTTGGGGTCTATTCTGTTCCTTGTAGAATGACTGGGACAACAGAAAAAGACACGTGCACATAAAGTGCTGGGGAAAAAAGTAGCTGTCAAATGCTGCTTAAACATATCCCCACCACCACCACCACCACTTTGTAGCATCAACAGATGCTTCACCCAGAACCTACATGTGGGAAAGGGACACGACCAGTAAAAAAAATTGCTCAGTCATAATAGACAAAGTACTCAGTTTCTTTAACATCACTGCAAAAGGTATCACGAGGCCACTGCTATAACCAAGATATCCAAATCCTCCTCTACATGCCTGTATTTTCAGTTTGCCTTTATGGCAGAATGTGCTGCATTTCAAAAATATAACAGGGAAAATCAAACGGTGCCCGTCCATCAGTGTAAGGTATACTATTGCTAGAACAGATTCCCCCTCCTCCTGCTGTCCTCCCTGTGCCCCAAAAAATCTGCTCTTAGGGGGACTGTCAACACTGTGGCTGACACAACCCTTTCATCTCACCTCTTCACATAGTTGTGAAATGAAGGGATTGTGCGTAGGCTGTTCAATCTTTAGTATGTCTGCAAAGTCTTTCAATCTGTTATTGTTAATACTAGTAGTTCACAATTCATGATTACTGTTATGTTGCACTAGTACATCTGTTACAAATACTTGTATCTTAATGGCACAACTTGTCATGTTTTAACAACTGAGAGCTTATGACTGTTGTGCAAATTTTGTACTTTACGTTATGAGATATTACTGACACTAATGACTTATGTGCAACTAAGCTGTTTATGTGAAATGGGTGTTTCCAAATAGTATCACAATTTATATCTTCCATCAGATATTTTATTCATTTAATTTTATTTGCATCGCTTTTACGGAACATGTGCAATCCTGATATCAAAATCAGCACAATCTTTCTACCAAGAGAGGGTTAAGAAACTGAAACAGATATGTAGCCCATACCCACATATGTATGCACAACCAACAGTAGACAGATCGGTGAATCAACAGTATTGAAATCCTGTGTGCGGCTTGGTTTCCCTAGGAATGGGAAGAAAGTAGATAGGGACCGGCTCATTTACCATACTGTATCTATTTTTAAATTCCACCACACCACAGAGGCCTGGTATGGATAACAACAGAAAATTCAGAATGCAATGCAACCCAAACACAAAATTTGGATTAAAAATCTGACTTATGGTCTCTTGTTCATCTCTCAACCTTTTCAGCCTGAAATTTGAGGAGAAATAAAATCTAGCAAATCTTATTTTTGGTCTGAACTCAATTTTCATTTGTAAATAAACCCACAATACCTATTCACAACTTTCACCCTAATGAGAAAGAAAGATATAGGCACTAAACAAAAGTTAGAAAGTTAATTTTTAAAAAGAATTCCTACCATTATTCAGTTATCCCCATTATTCTTTCCCATTACTGTTTCCATTTCTCTTTACTTTTTTGGCTTGTTTGGTTTCTTTCTTTATTTCTTTGGAGACAAAAAAAATCTAAAAAGGTAAGAAAATGGTGCAGAACTTGGAAACATTCCCTTAAACTCCCCCCATTTTAGTCCTCAAAAAAATAAACTAGATAAAGCAGTGAATGAGCATGACTTGTTTCACAAAAACTATTATCCTATTACTTTACAGTATACTACAGCACAAAAGGAAGATTATGCCCAAAAGTATTACCATTACTTGTAATGTGTTACATACACATTTCAAATGTTGCATTTCACTTTTATATTTTTAATGCACTATTCAATCTGTGCTTCTCAGGTGCTCACACCTGTGAGGCCCTTTTTGTTGAGCACTGCAATCTTTGTTATGGAGAGATGCATATACGAGGTAGTAGCAAGGCACACTTCCAGCGACAGGGCTACCTGGAAGAGAAATGAGACGAAGCTAGGCTCGCTAAGATACTGTATAAAGCTTTAGAGTAGCCACGCTAGAAGTGCTAAATATTTAGAAATACTGTCTATGTAAGTTTCCAAATAAAGTCCATTGACTGAATGTAGTACATGACAGATGTGGTCATGAGAGACTGATTAAATCCAGCCAAAAGGGGCTCCAGTATTTAGGATTAAATTGTTCATTACATTCCCATGGAGAAACTAACATTTATATAATTCTATGGTTTTAGAAAAGCAGGTTAAGTTTCTGTCCCTTGGGATCTTTGGGCAATCTGAAGCACAGTAGCATAGTTTGCAGTGCTAAGTTTAATTCTACATGCCTCATGTTTCAGGAAAAGTAAAATTTCCACGGTACAGCACATAGACACAACAAAGTAGTACCACTGTGACTGAATGGCATTGCTGTTGCTTAACGAATGTTATTTTCCCTTTACCATTAGGGACAGACACTGCTCTCAAAAGTCTTGCCCATGAAGGAATGAAGACAATTCCATATGGAAGCAGGCAGTATCAGTGTAAGCCTTTTATTCTGGGAAATAAAATTAAAAGTACCAATTGCCATATACAACTATACTTTGAAACCCCACAGTGTGTTACAAATCCAGACCATTTTCCTGTAGTTGCTGGTACCACCGACTTCAAAGCAGAAGACCACAGTAGGCTGGTTTACTTGGTTTACTTACTACAGGTATGAATCTATGATTAGCCATACCATCACTGCTCTTTATAACTGAAAAAAATCCCTCAGGGGAAACAAAAAACAACAAAATGAATCGTATTGCCCATAACCATCCAGAGCTGACACGCAGTAAACAAGTGTTACTTGTAGTACCAATGATAGCAATTTAACTTTAAAAATACGTTTCCTCTAACTGTAACAGATCTATATGTCCTTGATGACATTGTTTTCCATAGAATACATGATGATGAAATTCCTTAAAAAGCACCAAACTGCTTCATCTTTAGTTAAGCACCCCCACCTAAACACAGATGCTTTGAAGTTTACAATAATGCAATAATAACTGATGGCTGAGAGCTAGCATGGTATAGTGGTTTGAGCACTGGACTACAACACTGGAGACCAGGGTTTCATTCCCCATTTGACCACGGAAACCCACTGGTGACCTTGGGCATTTTACACACTTTCAGCCCCAGAAAACTCTATGATAGATTTTTCTTAGGGTCACCATACGTCAGACACAACTTGAAGGCATACAAAAACAACAACAACAGAAGGCTGTATTTCAAGGAACACTACCACTCCTAGTCAATATTGTTCTCTATATGTCAAAGGTTCACATCCAAATCCTTGTATCAGTCAAACATTGCTTAAAATTCGTACTTGTACTTAAATTCAGAAAATCCAGGCATGTAATGGCATGTTCTTTCACTTTTAGAAAATCCACTATATATGAGAACTGTAATAATCATAACATAATCTGAGTTGAGGTCAATGTTAAAATGTTCAGATGACAAAGAGCACCTACCACCCATATTCATAAACTATCACCTCTTCTTCGTGTCTTTCCCTGAATATGGTTTTCTGTAACAATCAAACCATAATTAAGTGCTTGCCTCCAAACTTTAATTTACAAACTTCATTAAAATCATAATTTCAAATCCTGTTTTAGAGGCCCAAGGCTAACCATGAGACACTCATCCTGACAGGACAATTCACCACAGTCAGGGAAAAACAGGAAGGAAAGAACAGAGTTTTTGTGAGGGATGGTAAGACAGCAAGTACACCTGTGGAAGCATTCTCAGTTAAAGGTGGTTTGGCATTACATCCTAACAGAGCCAAACCTTCAAAACCCATTATACTGTGGGAGTGGAGAACCGCAGTGTGTCCAGAAGCCAATTCTCTATCCCAAGGATCCTCTGGATAGCACAGACTGTCAAAAATGTCAAACCAAACTCAAAATCAAAACACATAAAACAACTGGAAGTCCATTTCTGGTTTTGAAAAAATACTTTTTTATGTTAAACAGTGGAAGAGGGAGGTTGTGGCCTATTTAAAAAGGTGAATTGCTGTTGCAGGAAGCTTCCTGGTGAGACAATTTACCAAGTGAGGGCAGAAGAGACTACCTTAAAAAGACTGAAATGATGGAAATCAAGAAATATATAGAGGAAAACTGGGAAAAGATCTGTAATAGGCAAGGAAAAGATTAGACTGTGGTATAAGCTGGAAGAGACAAGAAAGCTAAAGCTGCACATAAAGGATAGTTAACGGTGAAAAATAAATGTTGAGGAGAAGAGATTAGAGGAAATAAAGAACCAAGTTAAAGAAGGTAGAAAGTGAAAGGATTAATGAAACAAACATAAAATTTTCTTTAGTATTTGTTAGATTTTGATGATGTAAAAAATGTAAATAGCGAAGAAACATGGAGATGACTGTATTGTATCTTGTTTTAATAAAAAAAAATTTAAAAAAAAAAGATTCTGAAAGGGGCATGGGCTCAAAAACAGCCTTCAAGCCACATGTAGTCCAAGGACTACACTCTGTCCACACTTGGTATAGAGCAATGGAGAATAAAATGTCACCTGAAGTCCACTTATCTTACTGCTGGGCAGGAAAACAGTACAGCATGAAGTGCCATGTCAAGGCACAGATAACTCAGATTTAGAAAGTTACTTCCCCTTTAAGCTCAAGATAGCCTTGAAATGCATCTGGACTTATCAAGGTTTTCGAATAAATATATGTCTAGCATGCTAGTTCTACTCTAACACTGTCTTATTTCTTCACATAATGAAGATACTAAAAAGTCCCAATGTAAATGTTCTTTTCTTTTTTCTTACATTATTTTTTATTGTGTACATGTTCTTTTCTAACAAAAAAATCCCATTTACTTACTTACCAAATTCCCCTCCACAAGATATTATTCAAACACCAGTTATCTGTCACAATACTCCTGAGAATTACAAATATCAGACAGGTATAGAAGAGGAATATAGAAGAGAGAGATAGGGATTAAAGAGATTATTCTTAGGAATGATGTGAAATTCCTGAATTTCAAACTAATAGCTGTTTGAGATACCCATGCAAAGGGAGAGAAAAAAAACTCTGAGCCTTTCCTGAGTTATGGTGCTCTAAAGGACATATGTTAAACAGGCACTTCAAAAACCTATTTAATACCCAATATGAACAATGCTACTGAATAGAGTGAGCATATGCACTATAACTCACAGAGGGTGGAATCCTTTTGAGAGCCAGCCAGCCAGCAGAGCAGAAAGCTCAGACGACATCACTCTGCAACCCTGCAAAGATGACCGGGCTGGCCAGACTGGGATAGGACATAGCTGTGCTCCACTCTCAGACAAGAAGTATCACGGGCTGTTGCGCCAATAAGGAGCCATTTGCATAAGGTATCAGAAATCTTGGAATAAGGTATTAGAAACCTTCTTACTCCACTTCAGCTCTAGATAGTGCAACTGGCTGTTGTACTAGCCCAAAGCCCTATATGCTTCTGGCCAAAATACTATAACCAGAGATATAGTATAGTATTCTGGGAGCTGTAGTCTAACTAACTTTCCCAAGCTCTGTCTGGGAACAGCTGGACAATCTTTGTGTCCTCAATGAGATTAGACCAGTGGTTCTCAACCTGTGGGTCCCCAGATGTTCGTGGACTTCAGCTCCCAGAAGCCCTGAGCATTGACCATAGTGGTTGGGGCTTCTGGGAGCTGAAGTCCACGAACATCTGGGGACCCACAGGTTGAGAACCACTGGATTAGATCATGAGTTGTGGCAAAACAGATGCTTCAGCTACAATATGCCATAAATACATTTTGACATGTTGTTGGTTGTTGTGTACCTTCAAGTTATTTCCAGCTTATGGAGACCCTAAGAGAAACCTGTCACAGGTTTTGTTTTGTTTTTCTGGCCAAGGTTTGCTGGGGGGGGGGCTGCTCTTGCCTTCCTCTGAGGGTGAGAGAGCGTGAGTTTTCTAAGGTCACCCAGTGGGTTTCCACGGCCAAAAAGGGATTCAAACCCTGGCCGCCAGAGTGAGAGTACAATACTCTGGTTCCCACCTTTTGACATAGGCATAATTTTCTTTCTGTAATCCTGATAAAGAAAGACAGAACAGAGGCAATAAGACTTTTCATATCTCGCTGTGCATATGTAAAATTGCAGATGATAAATATTTGTTTCAACAAGCGGGGCAACAAAAGTGAACTATTTATAAACAAAGTCATGTTATGCATTTCAGGCAGATGGTAACCTAAAGACAAAAATGTTGATATTTGAAGCCCCTGTAAACATTGTGTGATAATTAAAAGAATGTTACAGACTCCAAACAATGTCTCAATGGCTAATCTGCATTTCTGCCCCTGCTCAGAACAAAAGCATAATACAAAACTGCAGGTATATTCAAGTGTGTACTGTCAATTTAGATCAAGAAGGGGGCTGGAGAAGTCCAGTCAGTGCTGTGTTTCAGTTGACTATACTTCACTAGATCTCCTATCACAATCAAGAATTACATACACACACACACACACACTTGATAGATGAATGAATGTAGAAATAAGCAGAAAATTGTAATACTGTTTTCCCAAGTGAACAAAGTATTTGGAATGGAAGGAAAGAAAACACAATTTTTTAACTGACAGTAGTTTTATTTCTCTTCTGAAAGAAACTCCAACACCATTGATTCTGATCAGCTACAACTATAGATCATTTGAGCATCCTAATATCCAAGGCATCCCTGCATTTCTCCATGGTACATTCCAGTCTAACAGGAAGTTCTGTAACAACAGAAACTGGGGTTTTGTTTCTTGTAACTACACTAAAAGTTAAGTAGTATTATAACCTTCACTTTATATTCCTGGAGACAAAAAAAAGGGGGGGGGTAACTGCTGTAAGGTATTAAGCAATCAAAAGATTTTAATGTTATCTGAAAGTAAAAGTTAATAAAACTCTTTTCTGCTAATTTTTAAATAAAATTAATAACAGCACTATGAAACATACTACTTTAACAAGTTACTTTTACTTACATAACTTAGTATATGTACCTAAAGGTATATTATCCATATTTTTAAAATGGGCAAGGAAGCAAAACTATTCCAAAAGGATTTTTTAAAACTTCTCAGTTATAAACTAATCAGGTGCATTAACCAGTAGGGAGTATGATGGAGTGGTATATCACCAGCATACTTTAAAAGGCAGCATACGTTTAAAAACTTTTTTTTCATAAATGTGTCTTTTCGTTGGGCTTTACAAATGCATCAAGTTGCTGTTACAAGTGACTGTAAAATGTGTACAAGTTAGTCTGTTCAGGCATATATCCCTAAGCACTGACTTCCAAGATATTACACATAAACCAGATACTGTATATTAAATTGTTTGTTGTGGTTTTAGTTTCTTTTTTTTCCACACTTTGCTGCTTAGCAAGACGTTGTAAACACACATGTACTACAGCCGTCAGCAACATTAAGAAGCAAATGAAATAATTACGCAAAAGAGCCTTCCAGTAGCTTTCCAATTATTTTGCTAGATTTAGCAAGTTTGATTCCAGTCTCACCTACCGTAATACAAAGTTAAGCTTAAAAAAGCTCAGAGTGAACCTTACCTGGGCTACATAGATTCTAATATATTAATTTAGCTGAACTAGACTACCGTTTGACAGTAGAAAGAGGAAATAAGTTGTGACAGAGACAAACCACTTCTCTAAAGACAACAGATCTTGCCAGCATCATATGGTACAATAAGGAAATTGCAACCAGCAATTCATTTCTTCCGTGAAACACACATAAAATTGTACCATCCTCTGTATAAATTTTACAGTATATTTACAAAAAATATGCTTCACTTCTTTGTCAGCTTCATATTCAAAGGCAAACTGCCATGTGCTTTAGTGAAAACAAAAGAAAAACTTGCACCACCAAAGTTACCAAAACTTTTACCAAAAAAAAAATCAAGCAGCACTGCAATACTAATACACATTCTCTTGAAAATAAGTCCCACTAGTTCCAGTAGAACTTAAATTCATGCAAATATGCTTGTGATTCTACACTCATATAGTCCCAAGTTAGAACCATACAAGAGGGTGTCCCAGCTGCTGCTGATCTGGCCCAATTTGCAACATGCTGCCATCACTTCCAGCCCACAGCCCTCATTAAAAAAAAAAAACATACAAGAATAAGCTGTGTGAGGGTTACAAATAACAAGAGCAGTCCTTTAACACTAAGCCTGGTGCTAAAATATTGTTTGTTTTGCAGAGACTGCACAAAGGAGAAACATTGCCTTTTAACCAATGACACTGGATTTCACATTCCTGGCCATAAGTTGTTAAAATACTTTTTACTATATTAAAAGTATATCAAAATAAAATAAAGATGTACTATTATCGTAGATCTAGTTCTTCAGTGCTTCACATATGCATGGTAACTTTTATAAAGGAAATAAATAAGGACGAGAGATGGGCCCTGACCGTATCCAGAAAGTATTGACCAAAGCTGGTAGGAAGCCCTTAATTTTCCACTAAGTAGACTCACCACTAAATTCATAACAAAGATGACACAATCCACAACTCAATTCTGTTGTAGTACTGATGGTGGTGGTGGCAGTAGTAGTGTCAGTAATTGGATTTAAGCCTAACTTAACCTGACTCAGTCAGGCTGATGTACAGGGGAAAAAATCACAATGAAAGACGAAGCTCCTTATTTCAGACACAATCAGCTATATGTTATAGTGGAGTTCTGCCAACTGACCCTTACAAAACACCATCAGACAATTAACAAACAAGAAGAATCAAGACACACACTGAACGTGAATCCCACCAAATTTCAAACAAATGTGACCAGGACTGGGTTAAGAGAGCAAAAATAGAACCATATGAAAACCTTCTGGTTCCATGCCTTCAAATTAAACCTTAAAATATTTTCTATCTCTTTTAAATACGTATCATGAAAGAAGAAAACCTTCCTTTAGACATCCTCTAAAGAAATATCTCCATCTTTATCATCAGGTTGATGTGGGGGGAGAGGGAGGTTGCAGATGACTCTTGTCACATAAGAAGACATTTAAGCAACTTAAACGTGCCATAAATTCATGTTTTGTCAGCCCATATTATGTTACTATTTCAGTATGTAGAGCTAGAAATTATTGGGGCAGCAGGAGAGGATCATTGTCCATAAACCAAACTTGTGCTATAAAAGGTCTACATGAACGTATTTTTAAAAACATTAATGGAATGTAAAGTAGATGGCAAAAGTACTGGCTTTAAGTAACCAATGGTTAACAAAGTCAATTTGATACCATTTGTACCAGTCCTGTAGTTTCAAACTGACAGATGAATGTTTAATATTTTGGATTGACTAGTTCTTATTATTTCCTACTATTTTTGTTGCTTAAAAACACTGCATTCTCCTCTTCACTCAATAAGAAATATTTGTACCAAAGGAAAGAAAAATCTCTTGCATGTGTGATTAAAAACATAGGAAACACTTACCTGAACTAGATTAGATTGCTCTAAAAACTTTCTAAATCAATAAAATAATTCTAGAGGAAAAACAACCAAGCTTACATGATGCAATTTTTCCACTTGTGCCATAGATTACAAATCATACGTGACACATGTGCATTATATTCCAGACAATGAATCAATAGAATCTGGAACGTTACAGTGCAATACAAGAAAAAAAATGCAGACAGTAGAAGACTGATAGTAAATAGTCATAAACAAAAACTTCTGTAAACAGCTACCTCAGAATATATGCCACATCATTTATCCTCACTGGCTATGAGCACATTCAAATAGTACAAGCATTTTTTCCATGAATAATCCAAAGTAAACTCCACTGTTAAGGATTTGGATATTTTTATTTCTCACAAGCATAATGAAATATAACTTGTGTTATTCTTTCTCTGAACTTCTTTACATATAAAAAAAAATCGCAGTATTATCTGGAACGTACTGTAATCTCTTTGGACCTAAGTACTGTTATGTTCACTATCAACTAAGATACATTCAATAAGATGCAGTGGCATTAAATGACAGTTATTAAGATGGAATATATTGTCTTGGGAAAATATTATGTGATTCACAGAAATAACATGAACAATGACCTCAGATTTACATTAAAAGTTAAAGCAATAATTTGCCAGTACAGATCATATATTGGCAGACAATGTTTTGATGATGGATCTCCTATATATTGCTGGTTACCTGTTTCTTGAAATTATACTTGCTTTTAAAAAAAGATCAAATGGAGTATAAATAGACAAAGTGTGCAATGATACCTCTTGGGAGTTGATATCATTATTAATAAAATCTCTTCCAACTTCCAATACAAAATGATGGCTATAAAACACGTGACTTCAACTGATGACCTGAACGGGCTATGAAGTAATTACACAGCCAAGGCTTTCAAACTCTTATAAAAATGTATTTAAAACACTGCATATCTGATAAGTTTATGTTGGAAAAACTGTTCACTACAATTCTAAATGTCAACGTGGAAACTGAATCCTACACCAACTTACCTCGGAACAAGGCTTAGATCACTGGGGCTTACATCCTGGTAGACATGTACAGGATTATACTGTAAATGTTTAATTAACGACTTAATAGTATTCACTTTCTAATTTGCATTCTGAATCCAAATGGAATGCATCCAAAATGGAAGAAAATTATATAGCTCATACTGTTCTGTAAGTGCTATAAAAATAAAGAATGGTGATTAAGTCCATACTCTATATTTTTAGAAAATACATTTTTGAAACCACTTATCCTTTGAATTTTGCCCCTCTAAATATCTTCTTTGCCCATAAATCTAGGAATACACACAGCTTTTTAGGTTAAATCTCAGTATGTGTGTTGCAGAGAAAATAAACCAATCCCACAAGCCCACATATTTGTAAATATTTGACATATTTGTACAGTATAACATTAAGCAAAGAAAAGCAGAAAAATTAATTCAAAAATTATTTCATTTTGGGACTCCATGTACATAGAGGGAGAGAAACACACATGCACAAACACACACACACTCAATATATTGCTTCTTTCACAATTCTTAGCTGAGTTGAAACCTGAAAACTGTTCCTGTGACCTCCTGATATATTGTACTGCAAAGAAACATTAGTTCTCATCCTTACATAAAGAATTTGCAACCGTCACTAGCAATTCCTCACTTTTACTCTACTTGTCAGTGTAGTCACTGAACAGCATCTTGTAAGATCAGCAAAAGGTTAGGAAACTAATCCATATTCATATGGGACCTGATCCAAAAGTTCTGCTATTTTCTTGAAGATTAAGAAGACTGTGTGTCAACAGAACTCAAAATATTTCCAAAATGAATTAGTAAATCTACTAACCAAAGAAGCACAAGTTTAGCTGCGCAACACACTGGTGCTTGTTTTGGACATCATTCCAGGTAGCCTCAATCCACAACCTAATTAGATCAAAGTTTTTGGACTTAGGAACTTAACCAGAGTACTTGTACTGGTGGTATCACTGAGACTACAATCTCCTAAGTATACTTACCAAGGAATAAGTCCAATCAAACACAGTGGGGATTAGTTACAAATAAGTCTGCCTAAAACTGGACTGTTAACTGGCTTAAATCCAGGTGTTTTGGCATGCATGATATGTAGAGTGACTTATCCCCATTTGATTTTTGCCAACATCTAGCCTGATTTTTTTCATCTCTGCATCCTATTTGTTCTTTCCTAGTCATATTTTAACTCCTACACATTGTTTTCAAATCAGAGAAAGCCAACTCTGCCCAAATATTAGTTGGATCCATAAACTGTATCCACAGGTTTGGACCTTTTCCATAAAGAAAAAGTAGTGAAAAAGATTAATTCTTACTAATAGAAAAATAAAACCAGTGTCAATAGTTTAACATGTTGCATAGTTGAAAGGATCTTAATTTAGGGAAAATCCTGTATCTACATTTTTTTTAACTATTGAACCGCTACATATAAGCATTTAGAATTCAGGGGCAAATAATTCAAACATACATGAAAATGAGACACATAACACATAGTTGGCATAATAAAAGTATCTGTACATAAAATATCTTCCTATTTAGAAATATATACTAAGAGCAACTGATTTTCTTTGATTAGCAGCAGATAGTATTCAGAATACAGTCTTACTTAAAAAAATATAGCAGTGAATCATTGCACAGGAACTTCAAAGCATAAGCACTTTGCTTCAATAAGATGTTATTGTTTATAGACACTTACTTTAGAATCCACATGGCTACCTTTTTAAAGAATGTCACTTTTTATATAGATACATAGCTATAAATACTTCATAACAACTGATGACTAATGAACCCAAACGCTAAAGAGTACTAAATTACAGTAGATTATTATTCACAACAAATTAATAGCATTCTTGAAACGCCATTTGATTAAAGAGTATATTAGCCTTGACTAAATAGTTAACATTGTCAGCTCCTTTAAAACAAAAGTACCAAAAAAAAAAAGATGTTCAATGTTGTCACCTTGCTGAAACACATAAAACAGGGTGTTTACATCTTTTAAATAACATTCTTAGCTGAGCAGTAAACACTTATTTTTCACAAAAAAAAAATAATGTGCATAAAGCAGCCAAGAGATGAGATCTAGTCTCCAAAACGAAAGGTTTTCAAAAGTATGTGTGCGTGTGTGATAGACAGAGACAGAGAGACAGATTTAAATGTATCAAAAAGGTGAGGAAATCCTATAAAATTATACATGTACTGATAAAAAAATACCACTGACCATAATTTATTGAAAAAATTATTTACTTGCACCTGCTAATTGAAGGATTTTTTAGTAAACTTAGTTACTTCTTAGCTTATAGAAGGCGCAGTTTATCAGATTCTAATTTGTCTTCAATCCCTCTGTGTGGAATTGCAACAGAGCAAGCAGTCATAATTACTGGAAGAAGTAGCGAGCTGCCTCTAAGATTGCCATTATTAACATACTAGTAAGGAAACTGAACACTAGGACTCAGATCTGAGAACACATCTATGGGATTGCACTGCATGTTCCAATATGTCACAGATCCATGAAAGTTCGTAAGTTTGCCCTCAAACACATAAAGGAATGATGTTGAACAACAGCTCATATTAAATACCCAACAGCATTGATTTAAAAAACAAAATGCCAGACTTGTACGTTAAGCATGCTTATAATGTACAACATTTTTGCAGCTCATACTCTTCAGTACTTGGTGTATCTTCCTGAACATCCTAATTTCTCAGTATCTGTGCTTAAAAACTGAAAGAATTCTACAGTATTTCTCCTCTCTCGCTTTAAAATCACTTAACATATTCCAACTCATTTTAATGAGATTGAAAGAACACAGACGTAACCAATTATAAAAGAGGGTGAACAGAAGGCAGGGGTTAATTTCCCATGTGCTACTGTGTCCGAAAAACTTGCAGTAAAAACAAAAGTAAGACAAGATCAAATTATTAATTGGTCGGGATCCATCTTCAAATGGGGAAAAGTATAAATAGCAACAGTTGAGCAAACCTATTTTTAAAGTTCCATACAGAGCTGTTTGGTGAAGATCTCTGATTTCTTTTCTCAGAGAAACCTAAGTCTCCAAATACCCTGCTCATTAGTGCAAAACAGTTTCATTTTTGTAACTTTTTTTTTGTTTCAAACTAAGCTCTGTCACAAGGAGTATAAATCCACCCCACACACCCCAGCCCTAAAACTAAAAGATTCAGTGCTAATGCCCTCAGACTTGAACTTCTGATTCTAAAGCAGATTGTTATTTCAACAATAGGAAGGTCTTCTTTTGTCAGATTTTGTGCCTCTTCCTTTGCTCCACCGACCCCTCTCTTTTGCCAACTGGAGATTTTCACAGGATTCCTTTGTCTAGGTTACTTGACCCTCTAGAGGTGGGTAGAAGAATGGGGTGCACAGATGTCCTGAAATGTATGCCTGAAGGCAGAATTACTACCCGCTGCCTCCCAACATGGATTCTTGCCACCTGTGTTGTAACAAGCTGTGCTGTAACACAGAACAACCCACTCAGACAAATCTTTCCTCAGTTACCTACTGTCCAGGTGGCAGAAAGGAGAAGCTTCTTCACTACCTGATTCCCAAATGCTCAACTGGACGTAGTAGTGAAATCAAAGGAATTAGGAGCTAGCTTTTTGGGCTTGTCTGCGTATGGTCCAAGGGGCAGCAAGGCATGTAAAGTCAGGTGGCAGAGGAACAAACAGTTCACACAAATGCACACCTTCTGACAAAATTCTCCTGCAGTATTTTCACTTAACAAAATGTTTCCCATTTGACCGCACTGTTTCCATATAATCAGCTGTTGATGTATACTGGTCCCAACATTGGACAAAAGTCTGATGTTATGAGATAATGTAAACCTCCGATTAAAACTAGCACAAACTTCTAGTCAGGGAAACAAAAAGAAAACAGAATTGCCTCATTTGGTGGCAACTGGTTTTGGTTATAACCTTTCCTAAAACTGGGGTTCTGGATGCTCTCGTACAGTCACATACAATGGACTCTCCCCATTTCTTATGTTCATATCCATCTACATGTTAAATAAAGTATACAGCCAAAATAATGTGATGAGACAAGCAGAACTAAAAGGAGAAGGCCTGCTTTCATCTTAGCATCCCAACCTGTTTTTTCCTTAAGAGGACCTTTCACTTTCCTTTTCATTCAGATGAGCTGCAGGCAAATCAGGATGAAAAAGATGGTCCTACTTTTTACTGTTCGATTTCAACATCTTTAAGAGATGTTAAACTGAGTGGGAGAGTTCTGTGTGAGTTGAATTGTGTAGGGATAATTCAATCAGCCACTCTCTTAAGACTTGATTTATTTCTCTAGTTTTTTTATTAAGTTATATCAGGCACCCCTTAAAAGTACATGTATGTGAAATTAAATTTGAAGCAGGAACAATACTGTGTGCAACTTTTGAAGTCAAGTATTATTATTGTGATGCAAAATATTTGCAACAGTGAGTTGCTGTTATAACATAACCAATTATTTAGACTACAATCTAAATAACACAGACCTTTGTTTTCTATTTCATCGAGAGTACGTCTGTCTAGTAACTATCAGCCCTTGTTTCTGGAAAGTAGTCTTCAAATAAGTACTCTTGCTTGGCATCTTTATGTATACAAAGACAGCATCATAAAAACATTCTTAATTTCACTCTAGATTGATAACTGTGTTACACAACCCAATGTTTGAGATCATACTCCAAGACTGTATAAAACCAGAGTTCATATCAAACCAGTATACTGTAATTGCTAAAGTAAAAAATTAGTACTCATGATCAGGAAATATACAGAGTACCAGAAAACTGAGTTATATCACTCTTTTTCTTGAAGGTTTAAGACGATCTATACTTTTATAACCACCTTAGTTTAAATCAGTCCTGGTATTTATGAAGTCTCTTTTGTCCTTGTGTTCTTAATTAAACTGTTCCACAACACCTCTCTCTTTAACCAAAACTCACTACGCTAACATAAGGTTTCACTTTCTGACACTCAGTGTGCCATCAGCTCTGTTTGTATGCGAGGAATGTTACATGATGTTATTTAAGTGTCTCTAAGGGCAGAAATCTTTGCCTAGAGATTCCCACTTTAAACCTCACCAAGATGGTGGTGGATCAAATGCCTTCTTTGGAATTAGTCAATCTCACACCCTAAATTATGAGATGATTTTTGCCTTAACATTCTTAAATTAGAATAACTGCTGTACGCAACTGTGCACCAAAAAGTCATGAACCAAGTCCTACTCTTTTACATTTCATGGGCTGTCAAAGAGTGGGACAGTGACTGACTTCATTTCAGTCCCAAGAACACCCTGACAGCCACAGGGCCTGCTTGCAGCCCCTAGTAGGATCCTACTGGGAATGCACTCCTGGTCCATAATCACACTTTGAAACAAATGCATACAGGAGGGATAAGAGACAATATTCAAGTTTGTGTCCTGAAAAGTAAAAAATAAAATAAAATAAACCCTCTTCCTCATTATTCCAAGGTTATACCCCTTTCTTTTCTAGCAGAAAGGGTAAGGATGAGAATGTTAAAAGTGAGAAGCACTTAGGACAATTTGAAAAGCCTCACAATCAGAAGATTAGTGAAGTCTCCCTGATACCATTGTGCTCCAATGCTGTCAGAACTTAGACAACTCAATCCCTCCCCATCCCGTGCCAGCCTAGGATTCCTACATCACATTTACTTCAGTTGGAGAGAGTAGATTCCCTGTCCTTCCCAACACCTGCAGCTGCAAACAGGTCTTTGTTTCTCCCTGCCTTTCCCCCCTTACTGCTAGAACAATACTTTTCAAAGGCTTTGGGGAGAGCGGTCTTACCGGCCTTCTCTGAATCCACCTGCACCCTAGGCAACACCCACCAGATACCAAATCCAGGCCTGTGTGTTCAGCTCCATATTAAAGCCTGACACGCTTGGCTTCTCCACCCTCCTCCCCCAAGGCAGCTTTAGCCAGGAGAAACTATTAATTGACTAGAGGAAGCGGTCCCGCGGTGATGGTGGTTATCCTGCACCCGCTTCCGATGCAGCAGAAGCGAAATTCAGGAGACACTTGGACTGGGGGCGCGAGCCCTTCTCCAGGAAGCGAGACCCGGATCCGAGCCTTACAGAGGCTCTGTCTGCTGAGTCCCACCAAACTTTTGAGTCCAGCGCGCTCCGACTGCACGTGTTTACACTCGGCAGAAAAAAGGCAGGGAGCGCCCCAGAGGCGCTCTCGGAGCAAGTGTGCGCGCACGCGTGGGGGGCCAGATGAGCTCGGGAGGCGCAGAGAGGCGCCGCAAAACCTGCGAGAGGCACACGCGCCCGCCGCCCCGGGCGCGCGCGTGTGTGTGTGTGTGCGCGCGCGTGTGCATGCGTGTGTTTCTCTTTTTACCTTGCATTGGTACAGTCGTTGTAGAGGGTCTCGAAGTCCTTCCTGGAGATGAGCTTGCAGCGGTTGACGCCCGGCTGGATGGCGCCCAAGCCCCTGAGGATCCGGACCTGCTCCACGTTGCAGACGACGGGCGTGATCTCCAGGCGCTTGAGCTTGGTGTAGACCGTGTGCAAGCCGCCCACCAAGTGCTTGAGGAAGAGGTCGAACGCCTGCGGCAGGCAGATCAGCTCGCAGCCCTCCACCGTGAAGGAGGCCACCTTGGCGCCCCGCAGGTCCACCATCTTGCACTCGTTGTTCTGCGGCGTGTTCTCCACCGGCGAAGGGGTCGAGTAGACCGGCTTGCCCGGCACGCTGCCCCCGCCACCAGAAGGGCCGGCGCCGGGGACCGAAGCGCCGCTCCCCACGCCGCCGCCGCCGCCCACGCCGCCGCCCCCTACGTTGGGGCCGCCGCCGCCGCCGCTGGAAGCGCTGCCGCCGCCGCCGGTGCTCAAGCTGGCGCTGCAGTTGCTCTC
Source organism: Iguana delicatissima (assembly GCA_948472985.1). Lineage (NCBI taxonomy): Eukaryota > Metazoa > Chordata > Lepidosauria > Squamata > Iguanidae > Iguana > Iguana delicatissima. The sequence continues at coordinate 778,604 of CAOKZL010000112.1, forward strand.
CCCGCCTCCGTTGCTGGCGGTGGCGGTGGCGGCCGCCGCCGCCGGCGCTCCGACGGGCTCCGGCCGGAACAGGCTCGTCCCCGAAGAGGCTGCCGCGACCGCCGAGGCCGCCGTGGAGGGGGGCGCGCTGGCTGGCGAGGAGGCGGCCGAGGCTGTGCTGGTGGTGGCGGTGCAGGCGGCCGAGGTGGAGACGGGCGGCTGCGGGGGGACCAGCTGGGCCGGAGGGATTAAGGGAGCCGGGACAGCCATGGTCACATTAGACGCGGCGGCGGCGGCGGCGGCAGGAGTCCGCCCCCCCTCCACCCTCCCCTTCGGACGAAGGGGGGCAAAAGAGGAGGAAGAGGGGTGATTTGCAAAAAAACAAAAAAAGTCCTCCCCTCTGTAAGCCAAGAAAAAGAAGTGGGTAAGGAAAGGCTGAGGTGGGGGGGGGATTGGCCCCTCACGCGCAAGCTACGGGAAACTGGGAGAGGGCTTGAAAAGCTGCGGGAGCCACGCTGGGCTGGCGGGGGGGGGGAGGGAAGGAGGGGCGGGAAAAGTGGGAGCGCGCGTGGGGGTGCGGGGCCGAGGAAGGGAGAAGCCGCGCCGAAGTGTCCCGGCACCAACTGCAAGGAGGGCTCCGCCTGGGCAAGTGGCGCTGGGCAACCGGACGGAGAAGGGAAGAGGAGGAGGGGAGGGGGGCGCTTGGTCTGGGGGGGTCTTCTCCCTCGCCTGTTTTTTCTCCCTCCTCTGGCACCTAGTTGGAGAGGAAGGAGGCGGGCGGCGGCGGCGGCGAAGTTGTTGTCCCCGTCATAGGACACATGGAGAGGAAAAAAGGGGGGGAGTCCACGAAGGGGGTGGGGTGGGATGCAGGGAGAGAAGGAGGAAAGCGAGAGAGGGGGGGCGGGACGGAGGCGAAGCTGGGGCGAAGCGGCGGCCGCGAGGGCTGCTGCTTTGCCGGCGGCGGCGGCTGCGCTGCTTCTGCTGCCTCCGCCGCGGCTCCAGCCTCGCTCCCTCGCTCGCTGGCTGGCTGGACGTGGACGAGTTGTTGTTGTCACGCGGTGCAGGGGAGGGGGCGGAGCTCCGGCAACTTGAAATACCCTTTGAAGCAGCCCTGCGAGCCTCCCTCTCTGGCATTAACCTAAATTATCCAACCAGGAACCTGAGAGAGAGATTGAGAAAGAGGGAACACACGGGGAGGAGCGCGCCCGGGCGCGCGGGGGGGGCGCGGAAGAAGAGAGAGAGGAATAGGCGCAGAAGGAGACCCCCCGCCTCTCCCCAGAAACCGTTAGATGTCTATGTTTCGCGTTTCATCCCGTCAGAGGCGGGCCCTGTAATTTTCCAGTTCCCTTTTTAATTCCTCCCCCCGTGTGTGTGTGGGGGGATGCAATTGCTTGTCAATACAAGTTGATAGAAAAACCAGAGTATTTTGGAAGATGATTGTGGGAAGAACTCAGATCGGAGTTCCGTGAGCGCATGGCAAAGAAAACAAAACCCTCCGAAAAGATGGCAGGGGGAGCAAAGAAGGACTCCCCCCGCCCTGTTTGACTGACTATTTTCAAAGAAAACCAGTTTCTAAACTAAAGTGGAAGAATGGGAAGGGGGGGGAAGGACAGTTTGTGCAATGGTTGTAATTATTGGTATCGTTACTCTTTAAAAAAAAGGGGAGGATTCATTCCAGAGAACAAAGTCTTGGAAGTTGCAGTTGCTATTACTGTAAGCGTTGGGGAGGGAAGCGTCGTAATTATCGCCACTTTTAGGCCGCTTTGTTGTGTTGAAGGGCTTGAATGCAACGTGGAGCGCTCGAAGAGAAAAAGAGGAAACGTATATATAGCGTTTCCGGAAAATAATAGGCATTTGTGGATCAAAGAGCCCTAGGTACTTACATTTAATACAGTTGAAGAAGAACATCTGTTGTGGGAAGGGATTCGCAAAGCGAAAAGCTGGCGGAGGAGACGTACAGAAAAGGGGCAGATGTTCGCCTATAAGCTGCGATTGAGTCTCTACCCCCCCATCCCAGTTTCTCTCCCTTTCCTAATAACGAGGCGCTTTCTGAAACACAGGATTCACCCCCCCCCGCTTCTAATTCGTCTTTTAGAGGGGCTTTGCGCTAACACGCCCTTGTCCTTCCTAAACAGGCATGAAAGAAATTCGTAAGAAACTTACGGATTTCTTTCATGCCCCTGTTTAGGAAAGGCAAGGGCGTGTAATTAACGAGCGCGGTTTCAAATCCAGAGTGAAGCAACATTTGAAACCGTAAGGAGGAGTAGAGTTTATGTCGCGCTGTGCCATCAACAGGTGGCTCCGTGTGCTCGAAGCTGCGATCTCTAGAAGCAGAGGCGTTTACTTCGGAGTAAACACGCACGGGATCGGGCTATAAATCCCCGTCTTCATACACGGGCGCGTCCTGCCCTATAAAAAGAGAGGGCATTTTCCCGTAGGGGAAAAGCTCGACGCGCTCCGAGCCAAAACCCGCCCCACAGCGAGGCACGTGTTTACAACTGGCTCGGCTCTTTCCTGGAAAGAGTCTCCCTCTGGTCCGCGTGCCGCCCCGTCTTTCGGAGTTCTTCCTTCTCTCCCCGTCTCCGAAGCAGGACAGAAGGTCCTAACTTTAGCGGATCGCGCCCGGGTTGCTTTGGCCCCGCGGATCGCTGGAGAGCTTTGTTCGCACTTGGAGCGAGTTGCAGAGTCTACGGTCGAGGAGTGAGAGCGGGCGCTCAGTGGGGCAGCAGCCACTTGGGGGGTGGGGAGAATGTAGCAAAGCCAATCGGGATGCAGGAGGGGTGGGGTCGCTTCACCACGTAGCAACTCTTGCCCGTAGGGCCCAAGTTTTTAACGATACATGGCCATTAAAAGTGTCACCAAAGAACCCGGGTACTCGACAGCAGGTTGCGCTCTTTCTGCTACAAAGAACCTAAGCAATTAGTGAACTAGAGAAGGGGACAGTGAGATATAGCTGCACCGACTGCTCTGTATGCGTGTGTCTTGTGCTGTTTTCCTTGAGTGCCGTTCCACTTTTTAATCATTACGTTAGACTGTTTTATCGTAGATTATTTTGCCTAGCGGTCCTTTAAACTATCGGTTTTCTGGGACTCCCTAAAAGTAGAGCTAGTAGTCCGGACATTCAAGTCGTCTTCCTGGTTCTTTCCTAAAAGCTACGCTTGCAAACTACAACAAATATCAATTGGCTGACCGTCTGTTACACCCGAAACTAACTGGCTGAAATGGCGAGCTAGCCTTGCTTTAGGATAGGACCAGTTCAGGTCCCCACCTCGTCTTGATCTGTCATCTCCGGCCAAAATCCCTGAGGAGTCATTTGCACGTGACTCGCTCCTATTGAGAAGCCAGTGCAGTAACGTGAAGGCTGAACCGAGACTCCGGGAAACCAGGATTCTAATCCCACGGGAACCCCAACCTGGCCTTCAACAAGTCACACTCTCTCGGCCGCAGGGAAAGGGAATGGCAAACACCCGCTAAACAAATCTTGCCCAGAAAACCCCTTAATAAGTCTGCCTTAAACGGCTTGAAATGAGAAACAAACTTTCCTACTGGCCTTTTCATCTAGCTATGTAGGGGTGACTGTGAATGGCATTTACGATACAGACCGAGTCACATCGCATACGGGCATGTTCGTCACTTGTTTTTCTCCTCGTGATTACTCACGTCTAGTTCACAAATCCTGAACGTTCTTTGCACGGTGAGGACTGGATCTGAGCCTCTGGAGGGTGCACCAGCACCATGAAAATGGGTCCTGGGTGAAACTGATGATTGCCTAGATCCATGGAAGAGTCAATCCAGGCTAGGTTTTAGTCTAAACTTTAAAAGAAGCGTCCAGTGTGCTTACTTCATCCCCAAATTAGGTTCAGCACCTTGGATAGATCCTGTAAAGGGGGCACTGAAACCTAGGAGAGTGCAGGGGACCCACTGACATCCAAGTACCACCAACCTTCAGAAAGGTAAGTGCCACTCACCCAATAGGTGGCATCTTTCTAACTCTTTGAGATACTGGCCTGAATCCTGTGGTTAGTTCTGACTAGAATACAGCCATTGAATCAGCTGGGTTTGCCAATGTGTTGACTCACCATTCAACAATTAATTGAGTGGGTCTGATCTAGTTGGGACTCAACAATAGGATTCCAGTCATTGTGGAGCCCAGGAGTCTTTTGACAATGTCCAGCTCCCCACATTAACTCACTGAGACAGTAGTCCATACATTTTTAGGGCTCAGACCTGCTTCCCACCATGGCAAGAATGTTACTGAATTACTAAATCACATGTAGATGACTCACAGTTGAATGTAGGACTCGGTTGGATTTCAAACTGCTGTGTCCGGAAAGATTTCTATTGTTTCATCTGTCATAATTCCTTCCTACCTGCAGGTCACCATTCAAGACTGGCTACAGTCATCCAGTGAGGAATATGCAAGTGTGAACCAGCATTGTTTGGAAGCCATTGTGTTAAACAAGTCTCCATATGTTTCTTTTGCAGAGTGTGTAGATTGCATGAGTTGTACGCAGGTGGAAGGCTGCAACTCACTACTACAACTTCTTCCTGCATGTCAAATTCCTACCATCATGCCTGCATGCGATCCACATGTGATTTCCATAGATGGAAGTTATGATTGTATAGAAAACATGCATAAGTTACAGGCCAGAGATTGATATTGAAATCCATGGGAGCTATACTTCTAGATAAATTTGTTCTGGAGTGCAAAAGATACAGCTGCAAAATCATATTCTATATAAGTTATTTTAAATGTATGTCTTTTAATAAAATGTGTGTATTTTAATAAAGAGCAAACAATGGAGGAACAATGGAAGAGAAGAGAGTAAATGTTTTTAACATAGCAGTACCACTATTCCTCTAAATATTTTACAAATTTATGACACTAGGTAGCCATTGTTAAGCCATTTTGAATGGATCAGGTATGCTCTAACATGGAAATATTTCTCCAGAGTATTTGGTAACTGCAATGTGGCTGTATTGACTTCAGTGTGCAGTATAGAACTGGTCATTTTGAGTTACCTTACAGGGTTGTTGTAAAGGTTAATGAAGTGAATCTCCCTCATGAAAGGTTTGTTACCTCTGCATTCAGTGGGATTTACTCCCAAACAGAAGTGTAGCCACAGGAATGTTCCAACTGCTGCAAAAGCTTAGCTGGGCCATTGAAATGAATGCAATCTAGCATGGGCTGGGTTGGACCCTTCCTAGTGGCTGTCTGATCATCATCCTTTTGAGAAAACTTTAAAAAATATTAAATTTTGAAAAAGGCAGAAAGGTATATGTAAAGATGTGATCCATATGTCAGGACAAAGAAATGGTGTGCATTTGGGACTTGCACCTTTCAAGATAATCAAAAGTGAGATGCGTTCTTAAAATATCGTCTGCAGTTTCTTAAAGCACATCTTTTCTTTTCCTGATTTTTTTTTTTTTTGAACTGCCCATGATTTAAAGAAATGGAGGATCATTTCAAGTCTGACAGACTCCCTGGGGAGCACAGAGACACTCTGGATTTGCAATGAAAAGGATGGCATCTACCCCTGGAAACTGGACCGACCTAGGGAAGGCATTACACAGCTGGAGTCTAGTGGTTTGAACCTTCCGATTTAGGGTGCCAAGATTACAACAAAAACTCCCCAGGTGCCTTTGCTTCAGACTATCCTCTCGAGTAGCAATTTACCATGAACTGCTGTACTTGGATGTTTGCCCATTTGGACATCTGACGCTGTTCAACATCTAGATGGGAGCAAGTGCTGTTAACTTAGCAGGCACATAGTATGGGGACGGCAGAGATGCAGTCCTAAACATCCTTGCTTGGAAGATAATTTCCAGAGAAATACATGAGGGACAATAAGGGCCGGACTTCAACCTCTACCGCAACTGGTTTGGAATGGTGGAAGTCCTGTTTTCCTTCAAGCCTTGGTATTTTTTCCTCTCCACGAACTTGACGCTCGTGACCCACACTCTTGATTCCCTCCTTTCTGATCTCCTTTTGGTAAATGCGGTCGTTTCTTGAGCAAGGGAGGCTGGGACTGGAAGCAGTTGCGTCCCGTCTGTCGCGCATTGAAGTTCGGCCGAGGAAAAGAGAAGACAAGAAGGAAGAGTCGCAAACTCTTCCAAGGGCCGGGTTTGCGGTCGCCTCAGCCCGCGTCCTCTCTCCTCCGCCCTCCCGCCCGCCTAGCAAACTCCTGGGTAATTATAGCTGGCTTTCGCCACAGTGGGTACCCAGATCATAAACGCCTTTTCTACGAGCTTATGTCAATTGACTTCCGAACTAGGTCAATTGCAGCGACGAGCGAACAGAGGCTGGAGGAGTTCTCCGGCGCGAAAGCCACCGTACGAAATGACAGGGCTTGGATTGCTTTTCAAAACTAGAAACGCTGCGGATGTTAAAGAGGGGAAAGACAAGGGGAGCACAAATCCTGACCCCCTCCCCTTCCTCGGATCCCTTCGCTAGGCCTCCTTGGTCCCTGAATGCATATGAGCCATACTCCCAAGTAGCCCGGGTGATATTTGAAAATTCCCCGTGTGTGTCAAGTAGGAGACTTATGGCGCTGAAATCAATAAGACTGTTTAAAATTCAAAGACCTGCAAATCGTTCTGTTTGTCCTTTGATAGGGCCTCTGCTGATTAAAATGCGACCAAGAAAGCTTAATTGCTGCACTAATTAAGAAGTCTTTAATTTCTTTCTTGGAATATTGTTTGAAGCAGGATTTTTCTTCTGCTCCTCACAGCTTGTTCAGGGCAGAGACGAGCCCCCCCCCGCCGCCTTTCAAACCTTCTCTCTCTCCCTCTCGCTCTCGCTCTCTCTGCTTCCGCCCCCCTCCTCTTCGTCCTCACTCCGCTCCCTCTGACCCTTTCCAATGAATAAAGAATGCACGCTGGAAACAGTAAGATGAATAGATAGTTATCATAATTTATTACTTTCAAAAACACCTGCTCCAGAGTTCATTGCTTTATTAAGCCCAGGGCAGCGGAGTAACGTGTACGGTGCGGTTCCGACGCGGCGCTGGAGGTGTCGCATGTTAAGTGTTTTAACAGTACCTGAGTGACAGCAGATAAAAGGGGGACCAGTCGCGCCTCCCCCTCTCACCGCCCCTCCAAACGCCGCGCTCCTTTCTTTCTGTCTTTCTTTTCTCCTCCGTCGTTACTGGCAAATAAACATTTAAACTCATCAGGCAGGCATACAAATACTTATCGTTAGGAAAACAAGCGGGGGGAAGAGGAGGTAACGGGCGGAAGAGGGAAACGAGTTGGATTGTAGGAACAGCGACGGGTCCGGACAAGTAAACTCATTACCATAGGCAGCCTCCTCCTGATTATTTCGACCTTTTTGTTTGTTTGCGCGCCTTTCCTGAGAAATACGATGACCCCATTCTATAGCGCCTCGTCCTTCCTGTCTATTATCTGGCTTTTGCCAGGCGAGGGGAGGTGGGCTGACTGAGGAGCGTGACTTCGCGAAGAGTGAGTCCTTCAAAGGGGGAGAGGGATCCCGCTAACCACACCGATTTCTTTTATGCTAAGTTGCAAAGTGAGTAGGAGGGGAAAGGCTGTGAGAGCAAAAGGCAGGAGCTCCCAAGCAACCCGCGCTTCCTCCAGAGTAGCCCTACTTTGCTGAAGGCCAGCACGGTTCCAAAGACTGAGAAAGTTGTCAAATAGTTATTGGGATCAGCCCAGGCCGAAAGTCTTCGAGTCCACCTAGCAAAAGGCTGTGTTTTTCCTCTCCCGCTAAGCCATTACTGGGGTGCCAAGATTCAGCTGGATTGTATTCGCTGTTTGGAGGGAGAACGTGAGGGCTGGAAGTGGGAATTGCGGGTTTGAGGCGTTAAACTGGACGCTCAGAGGTAGGCAAAAACAATCCAGCGCCCTCCAGATGATTTGGGCGACAAACCACCATCACTGCTTGCCTAGCTGGCCTTGTTTCTGGTCGTCCAGAACATCTGGAAGAGACCAGGACGCCTCCCGCCCCTCCTCTATGCATGTGGAGGTAGACTTTCCAATGAAGAAGAATTGTAGGGCATTTAAAAACAATTTTTTTTCGCCTCCTAATTGAATTGTGTAGGGAAAGAGAGATCACGAAGGTGGCTGCCTGGCTGCCGGGCTTCGAACTTCTCCCGTCGGGGATGAAATAAGCCCCGCCCCAGCCTGACATCCATACGCGGAGCGGCTTCTTGTCGGTGACAGGAGGACTAGATAACACGCTTAATACAAACACAAAGGGCTGGTTGCCATTCAAGGCACGGCGGCTCTCTAATTATGTTTATTCTAATTGAAAGCAAAAAGGTTTGGTTTTCCGGCGGGGGGGGAGAGGGCAGGTGAAGAATCTGAAATGACTTCCAGCCTTGTTTGGATTTGTTTGTAAGGAAGGCGGGTGGGCCTGATGTGGATCGCAACCGTTTCAATCAATCAATCTCCGTCCTACTCATGAAGTTAAAAAAAAAAAACAGAGAGAAAACAGAGATGAAATGGAGACCGGATTTTGGTATGTGTAGTGTCCCAGGGGTAAAGGAGAGAGAGAGAGAGAGAGACCCTAACACTGGAGTTTCCAGTCCAGACATGGTGCAAATCAATCGAAGCACACTCCTTTGGCCAGACTGCCAGATTGTTATGACTGCTAATTCAGTCAATCAAACAGTGCATTAGCACACCCGCCACAAACAAGGCTGGACCAAACCAGCGTACCCTTTGGCACGATCAGCGTTGTAGATCATTTATCACACACACACACATACACACACACTCCCTCTCTCTCTCTCGCTCCAGAGGCCCAAGGCAACGGTGCACGAAATGTGGTGCTGATGATGAAATTGCTAAAGGCACAACGCGATCCTAAGCACCCTGTTTATTCACAAGGTGTCTCGATGTATGCTTGGATTGCTTGGAGCCTTGGAGAAGGTGTCCACGGACTGCGGCAGGCTGTAAGACAACTTCCAGCGGGGGAAAGAAATGTTACGCGAAACGCAGGCCCAATATGAACAGGCTAACCGCTTGGGATTGCCTCTGACAGGACGAGGGATCTGTCGCTTCAGGCGCGTGTGGTAACCGAGCGGGAAGGGTCGAGCTTTATACAGTCCTTACCACGGAACAAGTTCCTCTGAACTCAGTTGGACTTTACTCGCGAGTAAGCAGGCAGGAGCTGGAGCTGGAGCTGGAGCTCTCGGGAGTCGCGATGAGCCCGAAGTCAGTGCGGGTGGGGGGAGGGCGGGGCGAAGAGATGGAGCTCACGTACACGCGAGCGAAGGGTTCCCACCCGGGATTTCGCTTGGTCATGCAAGCGTCCTCCTTCCAGACGTCTGGAGACTCTCGCCGCCGTAGGCGAACAAAGTCTGACGCTGGCCTTCTCTATCCTAGTTCTTCCTTGGCTTCACTCCCAGGTTTTGTGCCCAATTCTGGCACAAAAACACCTGCGGGACACCTAAGGCGGCCTGGATTTGTCCGATGTCCTCCATTTCCGCGTGCCCCTTCGCCAGCCTCCCCAGATCCGATGCTCCCTTTTTCGGGCTCTGTCCCGCGCGGCTCCCTCTTATGTGTGGAGCGAAGGAGGCATCTCAGCGTTGTCCCCAGACGTTCTTCCTGGGCGGGTGTTCTTATCTTTTCCTCGTCCTTCCAATTAACTTTATTTCAACGCGAAAGCCGCCCACCGCTTTTGATCTCACTTTACGGACGCGTTTGAACCACTGAAACTCAGCCACCTCACCTTCCCCTCGGGTGCCTTCCATGCCAAGCAGGAGGCGAATCCCTTCCGGGCTTTACTCCTAACCCAAAGGAGCTATGCGAGCCAGTGGGCCCTACCTCCTCCCAAATAAGTGGAGCGCCTTCCGAGTTCGGACTAATGCCCGAGTCCTCGCCATCCACCCAGGAGCTACTCCTTCCTTTCTTTTAACCCTGTCGAGGGACCTGGCTGGAAAGAGAGGCGATCTTTGGCAGTGTGGGAGGAGTGGAAAGAAAGCGCGCCCTTCCTTCTAGGGCGAGAGAGGGGAAGACCTGTGGCTTCCCACTGCCGCTGGCTCCCACTCGGTACCAATGGGTGAAGACCGCAGGTCTTCCCCCTCTCGCCCGCTCTAAACCTCTTATTTACGATCGACCAAGAAAAAAGCCCGAAGCCACAACTTTCGACTCTTCAGACGGCTCCCCGCTTTGGGCTGGGTTTTTATTCCACTAGATGGAAAGCCGAGATGTGCTACTGCCCTCGGTGCGAGACTTCTGCTGGCGCTTACTCCATAAAGCAACTGAAAGAAAGAAAGAAAGAAAGAAAGAAAGAAAGAAAGAAAGAAAGAAAGAAAAATTGTCACTTGAAGTCATTCAGAGGGCCAAATGGCCCAGTCCCGATCTGGCTCAACTCCGAAGGGAAGCTGAGAATGATGGGTTGGGATCAGGAGGCAGGGCGAGTCTTGTCCCTCAGTCACAGGGCTCGCAAAGGCAAAGACGTGGTCTTTCTATGTCAGCAGGGAGGATGACCGTGTCGTCCGCTCTCACCTTAGATCTCTCTGTCAGAGATCCGTGCGTCTGAAGAAGCCGACTTAAATCTAGCGAAGCTTATGCTACCAACGTCTTTCTCTCAAATAGTCTCGATGGTGTTACAAGATCCCTTGGCATGCTGATCCAGACCAACACGGCTCTGTTTCTGAGCTCAGTTGCAGCTGCAAACCTCACATTAAGGGAAGGTGGGTGAGATAGATTTTACCTCAGCTACAGTAAACTGTGGCCGTCCAATGTATGGCTTGGTCAGTTCAGACCCTTTGGATTTACAAAAGACCTGTTTCTAGCTAAGAGGAGATAACTTGTGAAGACGGCTCAACGCAAAAGCCAGCATTTCTGGACTCCCCTTGGGCACGTGGCTCTGGACCTTTTCAGGAGGCGGTCCTGCGCTTTCCTAGCGCCCCACCGAAGATGGGGAAGGGAGGCAGTGGGGTTGCTGGCTCTGTGGCTTTATTGTGGGTCCCATAAGAAAACGCAGACTAAAATGCGATTTATGCTGTTAAAGCCTGAATCCCGATCGTTCCTGATTCGAAGTATGGATCCATCGCAATGCGTTGGCTTTATACCCAAAGGCATTTGTGATCAGAAAGTTATTTAACTTTTTTCCCATTAGAAACTTTCCAAGACAGGAAAAAGGCGAGTCTTTCTTCGACTTCTGCTCCCTTCACATATGAAAGATGCCTGATTTCTGCTCAGCGTTAAGTTTCAGATTCTTGAGAAGCCACGCTCGATTCTACCGTACTTTCCTTTTTAATGCGTAGTAATTGCCACATTTGGGCCCTCGAACTCCTAGTCTGTCACGCGGATTATCGCTAGCCATAGAATAATCTATGGCGGTCGACGACAGTCACCTCTTGAGAAGTGAGCCCGATTTATATGTCTAAAAAGAGTCAATCAAAGGAGGCGACGGGTGAGGAGTAACGGACTCCACGCTTCCCTCAACAGGTTTATACGGAAGCGGAGTTTCATTTCAAGTCGTCCGTCGATTTGTGGCGACCCCATGAATTTCGTAGTGCTTTCTTAGGCAAGGAATATTCAGAGGTGGTGTTGCCGTTTCCTTCCTTTGAAACGTGGCCTACAACTCGTTGGCGGTCTCCCATCCAAGGACTAACTAGGCCTGACCCTGCTTAGCTTCCAAGGTCAATTGGGTGCTGGTACCTTTCGAGTATTTGGGCCATTTACTCTGGGAAAATTGACCTCTAAGAAAGTGTGTTCGGGATGACAACCAGACGTGCCTCCCACGTTCTTCCTCCTCCTCCTCTGTCCCCTCACATTCCTTGCCCGCCTCCTGAGGAGCATCTCTGCCCCGCCCCCGGATCCCTGAATCCCACATAGGGCTCGGAAGAAATCAACACACACACACACACACACACACACACACACTTTGCGTCGCCAAGCCCCCCGTCGGGAGGAGTGCCGCCAGCCGCGCCTCTCTCTCCGTCAGAAAAAAGGGCGCAACAGTTTGCCTCCTTTCTCCACCCAACCTTGGGAGAAAAAGGCGGGATTTTGCCTCAAACGGCAGGTGGCCGCGATTGCTGCTTGGGGGCCATGGCTGACAGGGAAGCGAACCGTGCCCTTCTTTGAAGAAACGCCCCGGGAAGGCGTTTTCCCTCCGCCTTGGCCAAGCGCCGCTCTTGCCCCACAACAAACGGCGTTTTCTTTCCGCCGACGAGCCGGCGTTTAACGCGTCGTTTTGTTTTTAATGCAACTCCAGACGAGTCGTCTCTCCGCCATCCCCTTCACTCCTCTCCCGTTTTTAAAAGCTTGTTGGGGAACTTTGAGACCGGAGTAGATTTCTGTTCTGAGATATTTAATAAAAACCTTCCCCCTAAAAAAAAGGGGGGAGGGGGAAACAGAAACGGGGGGGTTGAGGGGAAGAGCGGTCCTGTAATGGAAGTGCTGACACCATCTTAACTATAACGTTGTAAACGGCGATGCTATAATATCCATTAAGCAGAAAGAAAAATAAGACGGTTGATCAATAATTTATACCCAGAGTACCAACGGCAGACATAATAACTGTAATGTTTGCAAAGCAATCTCTCGCTCGCCGGGCTTTAACAGTAAACTCGAACTAGCCACGCTGTTAATTTCCAACGACCAGCCTCCCTCCCTCCCGTCTTCCACTCTCCCCACCCCCCCCGTCCCCGTTTCCAGACGAGAATACAAACAAATTACTTAAAATTCTATTTTGCTCCTCATTTAGCCCGCCTCACATGGGAATCCGGGAGCAAAAATTTAATTATGATGTCACTCGGAGTGGCTGCGCGGAGAGGGGCGGGCGGGGGAACGACGGCGGCGTCGCTCCTCAGGCAAGACCGACGAGGGGGACGACAGTTTGGTTTGTCTTTCTTTTCGAAGGACATTTCCGCACTAGATTGTTACAGCGCTATTATTCCGCTTTCAACATCCTATGGAACCTTGGGGTTTGCAGTTTAGGGAGGCCCCTCAAAAGTCCCTCCCTGAACTGCAAACCCTAGGATTCCATAGGACGTTGAAAGCGGAATAATGGCGCTGTAACAGCCTAGTGCGGAAAAGGCCGAAGGGGGAAAAACGGGGGAGCCTCGGTGGCCACGAGAGGCCGTTTCCCCGCAGCCCTTTCTCCTGGGCCTTGGGGCGGTGTGGGCAAGCAAAACTACCCGGGACCGGCTCCGGGTCACCTCGCTTCCTCGCCGCCGTTTCTCCGCACCCATGAACCCCGCGGGGCAGGGCTGAACTTCAAAGCAAGGCCGAGGGGTGCGGTGGCCTCCTTTGGGCCGGCGTGGCTTTTGTTACTGTTATTAAAAGGCAACACGGAGCCGCCGCTGCAACACAATGCCCCGGGGGACGATAAGAATCGGTTCCCTAAAACAATCGTCTCGCCCTTGAAAGGGAGGCAGGGCGGGAAGCGCGGGGGAGCGGGGCCCGGCGGGAGCTCGGGAGAGACGCGGCCGGCGAGGCGCGCGGAGGGAGGGCAGGCCAGGCCGCGGGCCGCCCCGACGGGCCCCTGCGCGGCCACGGGCGCTCTCCTCACCCGCGGGCTTCCTCGGAAGCACACCCCACGGCGTTCAAGGGAGCGGAGCTCGGGGAAAGGGGAGGACGGCAGCTCCCAGAATCCCCTAGCCCGGGGATTCTGGGAGTTCTCGCTCCTGAAAAAGTTCCTTCCCCCAAGCTCTGCCGACAACCTTGCTCAGGGCTCTCGCCTTGCCTGCCCGGACCTTTGCGGCGGCAGCCCTGTGAGTATCTGACAGGGAGTCAGCCTCACGGACTTCCGTGGGAATTACCTCCAAGGAGGAAAGCGTAGCTACGCTCGGGCCTTGCTTATATGTCCATCCTCTCGGCACGAAAAGCCTTTCAGGCCAGGATCGCACACAGCCCACCTAAACCTGCTTGACAACTCGCTTTTCAGCTGCTTAAATCCAGGCACAAGGAAATGCAGGTCGGATCAGTGAAGCTAGAACTCAACTCGCTAATGCCCATCCCCGCGGAAGTAGTTTTCATACAGATATAGATGGCTTTCTTTCCAGATGGGAACACTTTAATCGGGTGGCTGTTGCAAGACTATCTCTGCTGATATACTTGAACTGTACTGCACCCCAGCCTTGAGACATGTTTACTGATACCTGAATCCCCCTGTTTTCCGTGCAAATCCCGGGGAATTCTTGCCAAATAAAGCATCTTAAACTAAACCTTTGGGAGCAAGTGCAAGACTGAGTTGTGGTGTGAATCCTGTTGGAGTCAGGGGCATACATGCTCCATTCTTCATGTTATTAAGTGCCTGCAAACCCCACCATGGGATTTGCTTGGCAAGATTTATTCAGAAGTTTGCCATACACAGGTTTGCCATTGTTCTCCTCTGAGGCTGAATGTGATTTGCCCAAGGCCAGCCAGTGGGGTTTCATGGCCGAGCAGAAATGGGAACCCTGGTTCCTAGTCCAACACTCAGACTGCTACAGTAGGTTGGCCCTTATGGGGCACCAGATCAAAACTTGCCACTAATACCAGTACTAAGTGGTGGTTTCCATGTCAATCCCACAGCAAATCTGCTCCACATTGGAGGTTTAACTTTAAGAGAGTGTGCTGGACTTATTTTGGGGGATTGAATTTAGCATCTTGGGACAACCTCATTGAAGTTTAGACCAAAGCCCATAGTAGACTCACTGCCCCTGGGACATGGAAGTCGCCAGTTGCCACTTACTGGATGAAGTACTGTCAGATCTCTTTCTGATGAGTGTTTTAGTACCTACCTCTTTGAGTGTTTTGAAAAATATTTGTTGCATTCGATTATACACATCATTTGAGATGCAAGGATACACAATTAGGGTGCAGTCTTGCACATGTCTATTTAGAAGTTAGTTCCACAAAATCCAGCCTCTATAGAGTTGTCATCCAAGTTACTGCTCATAGAACTGTGCCTGAATAGATGCTCTTTGATCTGTACAAAGTTCTCTGTAACCTGAAAATGTTCTGTCAGTACTATGTGCACAAATGTTAACCATATTAATGCAGGAGAAAGAACAAAATATAGCCATTTTGTGAAAGATGCATATTATAGTCCATATTTACTAAAATGCTTTAGAATCAGAGATCCAGAACAAAAAATGTATTTGAATTTGAAGTTTGAATTTAAACCTGTGTGGTACTCTTGAGATGACATTTGAATGTTGCTCAGTGTGGAACAGTGTGTGAAAAAGAAACAGAGCAGTTTCATCTGGATCTTACAATTATATAATTTTATACTTATACTTTATACTTACATTACTTTATACTTACATAAACTCAATCTGACTTTAAGGTGTATACATGAAACCTCCCCTTAGTTTCATGATTTGAAAGTTTTGGAGTGTAACTTCCGTGGCAGGCCAATGTCCAAGACTTTCTAAAACATCATTTGAAATCAATAGGATTTTTTGCATACATAATTGATCCAAAGTTTCTTTCTGCATGTCAAAAGAATGGATTTTTCATCTAGGGTGGCTGAAAAAGCAATTCCTACCAGAATAAACTCAGCAAAGCAAACTTGAAATAATTCTGTGATGATGGGTTCAAAAAAAATCTGAAAAGTTTTTGCAGCTTGTCTCTCCATAAAGCTGCTGACTGTTTTGTCTTACTCTTTTTACTCATTTCCTGAGTGTTAAAAAAAAAAAAGCAGCAATGGAATGCAATGATTTTGCTACCCTGAGCCTCAAGTTGTAAAATGGTATATTATTCTTTGAGCAGTTGCACTTGGAAAGGAACCAGTAATTTATATGAGAAGTGTTTGATTGCTTGCTTATCCAGTGACCCATAACAAGTCAGCTTCTTCCAGAAATGGCAGAAAACAAAAGGCTTCTAAACAGGCAGGTCTATATACTAAGGCTGTGATCCAAAGGCCAGCTCCTTAGAAGTAATTGCTACTGAAACAAATGGTGTTTATTCACCAGTAAATGTGTGAGGATCAAGGTGCCAGATAAAACTAGTGGAAAGGGAACATAACATATGATACTCTCTACTTAATCATGTGCTGTCTTGGCTACAGAAATAAAGGACACAGGAAGGGGAGAGTCAAGTGTTTTACTTTCATGACTGAAAACAATGAAATTTAAAAGCAGTTCCCTTAGCTAGTTTGTGCTCAAAGCTTACCAAAAACTATAGTATACATGGCTGTATAATAATGAAGGACTCTAATGGTCCTTGGTTCAGAATTGTCCAGTATTTAAAAATTTTAACAGCAACACACTCTTCTGGACACTTTCTTGGAGGTAAGTTGAATTGTGTCCAAGGGGGAGACAATCCTAGGCAAGTACGCAAAGCATTGCGGGGCTAGGATTGCCACCTTGATTGAACGAATTCAAATATATGCCTATCCACTTAGAACTCACTGTAACTTACTTCTCAGTAAATATACAGTGTGCTGCAGGCTGATGAATAAAAATATCTCTATCTGGGATCAATGTTTTCTTCTTTCAATGATAGGCACAATCCATCTAAAGTGAAGAGTTTGATTCAGTTTTGGAAGATTCAACTTCAGTTGACAATCCAGTATGTATAGATGAGAGTGTAATTTTCACTTGTCAGAAAAAAAACTTTGTTATTTCAGCTGCTATATTTCTGTCACTGATACACATTTTGAGGCAATTTAAACATAGGATCTTATCATATTGCTGTTTTATGTACTTATAAGTTCCTTTACACAAACAGTTGTGTTTTTTCAGCCATGGCATAAGGTTTATATTCAGTTCACCGTTGCATAAGTAGGGTTCTAATGTGGTAGAGTGGTTAGAGTGAGCTTTGAAGGATCCATAAAAAGGAGGAACGGGGCAGGAAAAAATATGTCAGCACCTCTAGGACTAACTGGTTTTTATTCTAGCATGTGCTTTTGTGGATATAAATCCACTTCTTCAGACGCAAGACTGAGCTGTACTAAGGCCCCACCTATAAAGTATATTTATGCAGCTGTGGGAGTGGGATACAGATCCAGTCCACACTCAGCCAAGTAACATATCAGGTGGCTTTCAACTAGTCACTCTCTCAAGCCATTTCCACACTAGACTGTTATGGCGCGATTATTCCACTTTCAACATCCTATGGAATCCTGGGGTTTGCAGTTTCAAGAGGGGCCGCCTCCTCCCGAAACTGCAAACCCCAAGATTCCATAGGATGTTGAAAGTGGAATAATAGCACTATAACAGTCTAGTGCAGAAATGGCCTCAGTCTAACCTCACAGTGTTGCCGAAGGAGGATATCTACTCTCCCTTGAGTTTTTTGGAGGAATGATAGGATACAAACATAACTAATCCACCAATGAATCAGTCACTAAGTACATCCCTGTACACAAGATTACAGCCTTGAAAGTGTTAAGCATCTGTAATCACTGGTTAATCTCACTTTGTTCATCTGAACTCACTTTTTAGCATGTATTTTATGTATACTTCACAGTTACTTGACAAGGGATGAGCAGAGCTCTCTAGCACAGAATTCTTCCCTATACTCTAATTCCCAGGATACTATAGGATGGACCCTCCATAGGACTAAGCCATGACAATTAGAGTGGTATGAAATTCCTACAGTGCTGTAGAATTGCAGCCTTAGTCATGGCTAACTGGATCAGATCACTGTTGTTAAAACAGGATCCTGTTATGTTGGATTCAGCTATCAAGCTTATTCGTTTTTAAGGTTCAAGAGGAAGACTGGCAGTGTCTTTGCCCTTCCAGAATGTCATTGTTTATTCCAGTTTCTTTTAGACCAGTGGTTCTCAACCTGTGGGTCCCCAGATGTTCGTGGACTTCATCTCCCAGAAGCCCTGAGCATTGACCATAGTAGCTGGGGTTTCTGGGAGCTGAAGTCCACGAACATCTGGGGACCCACAGGTTGAGAACCACTGTTTTAGACCATAAGAGAGACAAATAAGCCATAACATTCAAATTGAAACAAAAATATACCCATTCCATTATGGCAACACAGCTAGATTTAATACAATAAGAAAAAGTACAATGAAACAGATACAGAAGACTCAGTTTCACATAATATTTGTAACCTTGTTCTAATTTCAATGAAGACCTCATTTTTATTCACTTGTTTAACACTTGTATGTACCATGTCTATTTTCCAGTAGGAAGCAAAACTGTGCACACCAACTTGATTTAATAGGACAGATCTGAGATCTATGTAACCTGTATACCAACTTCAACAAGTTCTTGTTTCTGAATCTGTTTGGAAGTAGGGAGTGAAGAATTACCTTACTAGAACCTTCCTCACCAGCACAGGTCTTCCATTGTTTTGGACTATCTCCAAGGCCACATCCAGTCTAGAAGATTCAAAGGCTACCATCTGTCAATCCTATGCTTTTATAACACAATTTGACACATTCAGCTTTTCACTCATTCTCACCAAGCCCCCAAAGAGTTATTGGCTGTTTTAAAAGAGGCATTAAATAATGCAGAAGCATCATTTCTTAGAAAACAAGACTGAAAGCCAAATATCAGCCCAAGGAAAGTAACAGACTCTGAAAACAATTGTTTGGGAATTATGGAAGGAAGGAAGGAATTGTGGAAGGAAGAAGGAAGCACAAACTCAGACATGGTGACTGACAATAAAACAGCTTAAATAGTCTGTGGTACCTTGAGTATTTGAATATATTAACATAAATAATATTCTTACTATGTAGTTGAACACTGGAAATCGATAAACAGTATAGGGTAAAATAATCTGAGTAAGTTCAAAAACATTGGGTGTGTCAGTAAAAATCAGACACATAAGGTGTGCATGGTTATTAACTAAGGAAGTGAATTGTGTGAGTGTACAGTAGTGGTAAGTTTCATCCAACTATTTCTCATCTGGCTAACGTTAGAAAACTGTGAAAACTGAATGGAAAGCCTAGTCCTCCTTTATTCACAAGCACATTTGTTTTAGCAAGTATGAAATCAGCAGGTATCAGATTGCCACAAAAGCTTGAAGACAACGCAAGAGCTATACCAGATAATAAAGCCTAACAAACAAGAATGCTTGCCTTTTTTGTGTGTGTTATGCAAATATCTTATCCAGAAATTTCCACCAAAGTACATGAAAGATCTTTCATTGAGTACTGTTACTTCAAAATAGAAACACTGCATAATACATGGTTACTATAAATAATGATTAAATTATTGGAACATAAAGAAATGTTAGTTGAAGAGCCAAAATGAAAAGTTTGCAATTCCTGTATTATTAGTCATATGGCTGAGTAGTCAGTTGCTCAAAATTTGAGCATGCATTCACAGTTTCAGCTTGTGCTTAATTCTTCCACTACATCCAGCGCACCTTTAAAGTGTTTAAATATGGCTAGATTGAGCCCCAGAGCCGGAATGGTGTATTGATTTGAGTGCTGGACTATGACTTTGGACGCCAGGTTTCAAATTCCTCCTCACCCATGGAAACCTCCTGGGTGACCTTGGGCAAGTCACGCGCTCTCACCTTCAGGGGCAAGCAAAGGCAAACACACTGTGACAAAATTTTGCCCCCCATAAACCCATGATAGGTTTGCCTTGGGGTTTCTACAAGTAAGAAGCAACAAGACTGAGCCCCAAAATATCACATCTGTCCTTACTGTTCATAACGAGTGGGAACCAAATATTAGAGCAAGAATGGGGGAGACATTATTTGATTCACATTGTGGTGGGAACAAAATTATTTTGCACTTCCCAACTTAATATACGAATTGGAACAGCATTATTCAACAAGATCTATACTTCTCTGAATTTTGAAATGATGCTCTCCGATCAGAAAAGTGCACATCAAAATACACACAGTAATAAAAATGCATACAAAAATGTGTAAGGATTCCTTTGGTTCTTTTAATCAAGAATTCACAAACTGATGCTGCAATTGATTGTCATTTTTTTTAAAAAAACTAATGTTGTAGAAACTGAAAGAAACAGATTCATCTTGCTCTACAGTAGAAGACATATTATACTATGGATTCAGTGGTGCATATATTCCTAACCATGCAATGTGGGACTAGAGAGAGGGAAATCTATACAGATTTTCATTTCAATAACATTGCTGATAAATTGACAACTTGGTTATATATTTTTCAAGCCCAAGTGACTTTTTTTTTGTATTAAAAAAAAAGGTTTTCCTCAAATATTTTCAGTTTAAATCTTAGACTATTTTTAGTTTTTTTTGCTCCCAAAATGTGTTTAATAAGAATAAATAGTTTAATATTTTCCTTCATTGCTGCTTTGCCTTTGAAACATATCTGTTTAAAATCTATTCCACTGCCAGATTGCTGGGTAGGTGAATAATATCAGTACTAATAAATAATCTGGCAAAAGACACATGAGGATCTACATTATCAAAGCCTTCTACTGTCAAGAGGATAATGCCTCCACCTATTTTAAAACAAGGCAAATTATGTAGTCATGGTATTTGTGAGAAACCATAGCACTGAAGATACAGATACTAGTTTGGTAAAAAAACAACCAATTTGTGGTTTTCAGTGGGTATTCTGATGAGCTAAAGGCGCCCTCTGTAGGACAGTGGCTGTAAAATTTGCCAGGTAGCAAATGTTTGTGCCTCAGAATACCTGTGGAGGACTTGTTCAGTTTTTAGTGGCTTTGTGTAAAAACCTGGAAGACTTTTGACCGCTTCATCAGAGACTGTTGAGTCTGCTACCCAAAGATCAGTGATTGTCAGCCTATGAGAAAAGCAGACTTGAGCACAAAAAAGTAACACATAAAATCCAACAAAACATGTTGCAAAACAATCAGGCTGAGCAACAAAGTTCTACACCTAATGGAACATTTGCTAGAGAGCCACTCAGTACTGATCTCTGGATTGGCAAATGGATTAAAAGACCTGTGTGAATTATGAGCATCAGTCAAATAATTTATATAGGAAGTACTCATAAAATAACATGCTTTATAAATTCTGTTCTCAGCCTTTCTACATTTACAAAGTTTATCACAATGTAGATTTATTATCAGTCCCACTGGGCAGATGTATTGCTCACTAAAAAAGTTGCTTTTGTTAGGACTCCCACAGAAGAAGACTAGGTAATTTGCAAGATCTCTAGAGATGTTCATAATTATTTGGGGAATTCTCCACCTTCATTTATAATGCCAGCTATTACCCAGCCTAAACAAAAGTGAATAGGCTTTCATATTACAGCTCTTTGTAGCTTATCGAGCAGTAATTTAACAGGGGGCTACACTCTACAACCTCTTTCAGATAGGTCAATCAACTAAAATATTGGTTGATTAATCAGTAAATATTTTTGATTGATAGAACTGAATTTTTAAGGACATATTTGTTTATATTTAGAAGTATCTGATTCTGCTCAGCTATTGTAACTACTTTGTGCACCTTCAAGTTTTTCCCATCTTATGGAGATCCTAAAGTCAGTCTATCATGGGGGTTTCTTGGCAAGATTTATTCAGAGGGGGTTTGCATTTGCCTCCTGCCAAGGCTGAGAGGGTATGGCTTACCCAAGGTCACTCAGTGGGTTTCCATGGCTGAGCAGGGATCTGGACCCTAGACTTCAGAGCCATAATCCAGGGCTCAAATTACTACACCATGCTGGGTCTCCAGCTACTGTAGAAGGGAATGGGGAAAAATATATACATAGTAAAGATAGCCTTTACTTCTAACTACAAACAGCACTGTTGTTTTGTAAATTGAAAATTATCTTATACTTCTTCCAATATTTCAAAAAGGCATTATATATTAAAGTTTTGGCAATGCATAAATGCATCTGAAGTTGATTTATTATTTAATAGATTAATAAATTAAAAGGCAGGTGATTAATCAACAAAAATTCTTAACTCAGTTGACAGCTCATACCATTTCATTATATTACCGTATGGCTTCTTTTACTGTGTACATAGGACTCTTTTTCTGTGATGGAGTAAAGTAACATTACAACTATGAATGTGTCCCATCCTCTCTGAGGTATAAAATACTAACTGATGTAGGCTGCAAATCCTTGAAATTCATGAATGCGTACTATCTCACAGTCACACAGCCTTGCTCTCCCAAATGGAATGTCTATGGATCATTGGTTCATCTTTACTGTTAACCCATTCTCAACAGCCAGGCAAAGCAAACATTTCAAAGAGCATTAGCAGCCCAATATTTCTGATAAAGTTTAATTAGGCTTGCCAAACGCTGCCTTGCTCACATGAGATGAACACCCTGGACCAGTGATTAGAGTACTGGGCTGGGAAAAGTACAGATCTTTTCTCTGAGATGAAGCTTCTGGGTGGTCTTTAGCAAGTCTTCAATTCTGTCATAGCGACTCTTAAACTCTCAGTCTAGCTTTGGTTTTCAAGAATAAAATATAAAACATTCCATGAGCAATCCTGCTTTATTTGATGTGATACAAATTGCTAACAACATAGTATGCATGTGTGATTCCTTTAGACACATTTGTGCCATAAATTAGTTGCTGCTGGTAATTTCCATGTCCAAGGGACAGTGCTCTGGGTTTTAGTCCAAACTTTAAATGTGCTATCCATGGTGCTGGAAACTTATCCCCTAAAGAGATCCAGCATCTTAGGTAGCACTGTCAAAATTCAGATTAAAATGCAAAGCATACATTGGCAAATTCTGTTGCTGTTGTTATTATTGCTGTGTGCCTTCAAGTTGTTTCTAACTTATGGCAACTCTAAGGTGAACCTATCATGAGGCTGAGAGTTTGTATGATGCATCCAACGTCATCCTGTGGGTTAATACAAGGGACAGTTAAGTGACAAGACCCTGACTCATAATTAAGGCCTGGATCACATATTCCTGCACAGCACTTCATGAGGGACAGTCAAACACATGAACTGATCAGTGAAAAAAAAAAGGACTTGTTTTGCAAATATGACTATTTAACTTTAATGATTTCGTAAAAATACAGATGCAGCCATAAAGACGCTATTTCTCTGCTATGTTTATCTAAAGATTCAGAGAACAAGCACTTTCCCCAAGAGATGTATACTGTTTCTTATATTAGAAACCTGGGTGAATATGTTATTTCACACTAGTTCACGCTGAATGTGTGTTCCCACCTCAAGTGCATTCAGACTGACAGTACAGAGCTTTGATCAAGGCAGTGCTCACCTGGGACTCCACTAACACTTGCCTGTTTAGTCACAGTATCACTGCCAGCAGTGGCAGCCTCTGAGTTGTCTCTACTGACTTCCTTCCATTTCCCTTTCCTGAAGGACAGATTGTGTGTACCACACATTTTGTCTTGTACCCCCTAAACTAGTCTCTGTCCTTAGGTGCATTGGGGGACCCTGTTGCAGTAAGATTCAACTGCCAGTTGGCTTCTGTATGTTGACTATAGAGGGTGGGCACTACCTTGTCCTTTGCCTCCAATCCTGACCACTGGTAAAGAACTCCCATGGAGTTCTACATATGGTTGTCAAATTGCATAAGAGTGAACCACCATCTTCATGACATCGGAAACATTAAAATAAGAGGACACGTCATATGGATTGACTTCATCTTGCATGTGTGGGAAATACAAAAACCAACTTAAGGACTGGCCGCACATGGACAGACACACTTGATTTATTAAGACTCAATGAGTCTCAGCTCAGTATATATATAGGATCCATGGGAAAGCATTATGTCTGAAGTAATATGGAACTTCTATCTGTGGTGTTCATATAGGTCAATGTGTGAATTCCACATCATTTCACACATGCACATTGACACTTGATGGTACAACAGTATCTCTTGCCTATAGGGAGCTGGAGGCTTTTTTGTCTTTCCAACTCAGTTCTACCTGGCAAAGAAAGCCCTGCTCCAATGAAGAGAAAAGTAAGTTAATAGCCCAGCACCTTTTTATCCTACTGGCAGCCCATGGTCCAATCTGTGGTGGGGGAGAAGCTTCATCTCCCAGCAGTGGGATGAGATGCCAACCCCTTTGGAACATTCATGCTCTTGCCTCAAAAAGTGTGTGTATGAGATGTCAGTGCAGAGCATCAGCCATAGTAACAGTTAGTTTTTGTTTATGAAACCAGGACTTCAGTGTCTCACAAATATTAACTTGGCTCATTATTTATGACATGGCAATAACAATCATGAGAGTGTGTTTACATTTGGCTCCATATCGTACCATCAGTCTTTACCACCTGATTGGTTTAGTACACAGTAAGTTATTGGAAGATGGTTACAACACACTATATTGTGGCCTCATTCCATTCATTCTCTGTTTTATGATTGTAAATTACAGTTCAAATACAAAAAAAGTCCATAAAAAGGACATTTAACATTCAGTATTGCAGGGTTGTTTAGATATTATTAACTATTGCCCTACCAATAATTAATTTGCTGGGAAATGATGTTTGGTCTGGCTTAGATGTATATTTCTGTCTGACATGGCCAACAAAATGAAACTCAGTTTCCATACTTATGTTCTTAACAACCTACACTGACACCATATAGTGTCTCCTTAGTTCTGAATACATAACTGAATTAACATTTCCTGGCCCAATAACCCAAATCTACCTTAACAGCTAGAAGCTGTATTGAGTGTTTGAGGTCTGTTCAGCTGGTGAGCTGGGTGCTCAAGGATGATATTACCAGCCTCCTCCTGCTAGTGAGTGACTGTGACAAGGAACTGCAACCAAGCTCCTACTTCTGATGGTCACTGCCTCATTTGCTGGTACGAGGAGGCTAGAAACATCCTCCTCCTGTGATCCAATCACTAGCTGAAGAGACCTCCATCACTTGGTGTGGCTACTGGCTAAGGTAGGTTTGGGGGACATTTAGGATCATGACAATAATGCCATGTTCACAAATATGTTGTTTTATTCAATACAGAGCAGTTATGGATCCGTAACTCTAGTTTATGACTGTAACTCCAGTGCAGACTGTCAGTCCACTACTCAGAAGAAAGGCCAACAAAGCTCCATTCAAAGCTTTGAAAAGCTTTGTTGTTGTTGTTGTTGTTGTTATCATCATCATCATCATCATCATCGTTGGCAGTATAGTATTACTTGTAACTCTAATTATGTTGTTTTTAATTGTCAAATGTATTTCTGTTCATGGATCCTTGGGCAGAATTTTGTAGAAAAGGTGCATACAAATAATTAGGTTATGAAGATTTAACTTATACTTCTTACCAAAATCACCCCATGAACATCTGACTCCTGCTTCCTATCCACCACCATCTAATGTAACTTATGTCGATGTGACATTACAAATGTTGTACATTTCCCTGCCACCTGCCAGTGGAAATAAAAAGATAAGGAACAAGCGCAGGAAAAGGAGAATGTTTTTACTTCAGACACACAGATAACTTCTTGTAGGCTCAGAAGAGACAGAGGAGAGCTAAAAGCACAGCTGCCACTGAAAATTGCATATTTGACCCTCTCTGAGTGAATGCGAGATGAACTCAAAGTCTTTTGAAGAAAAAAAGAAGAAATGTTCCAGCCTTCATAATTATTGTTTTTCCATGGCTACAAATACACTTCACACTTTTGTGAAGATTTAAAACACGCGTTGCCTCATACAACAACTTTTAGGGCATAATTGATTCTAAAGAGCCAATCCGTAAATGAGTATAGTGCTGGCTTTCACAATCTTGATTAAATTAAAAAAAATCTATTTCAGATTATATGACCTTTGTTTGCAACCCAATAGCTAAAGAAAGTATGTTATGAATTTCCAATACAAGATAAATTGTAGTTTATCAGCCATAGAGTAGGAGAGCTGGAACTGAATTTTAAATATATCCATGTGGGTTTCTTCTAACAGTGAAGAGAAAGATGCCTTGACTTGCTCAGACTTAGTTTTTATTAACTATTAACTATCATTGTAAAAAAATGTTTGAAGTGCTATCGGGAATTATTGGGAGGCTGGGGTGGGAATCATATTTATTCCAGAGCTTGGAAAAGTTACTAGAATATTGAATACTGAAATGTTGCTTTTCTAACCTCCTGATTTATCCGTATTTGATTTATTGTTAAGTTGGAGATAATTTCATGTCTTTCTTAAAGTAATGCCACTTTCACTTGTATTGCCCTGCTGAATTGTTCTCAGCTTCTGGGAATTTTAACACTTTATCCAATATTCCCCTGAAGGATAGAGTAACCCTCACGACCCTCACAAGCTGAGTCATTCACTTTGTGAACTGAAGACTGGAGAAATGTGAACAACTAAGAAATTCATGGTGAAATCAACATTCAAATGTCAGTAATGGAAGCAAAAATAACTTTTTTAGAAAGAAGAAATTGAGAATATTTCCAGACAACATTAATTAATATTATGCATGCGCTAATACTACAGTACTAGTTACATGGTATCCAGTCCCCCACATAATGGCTAACTTTTGGTAAAGGGGATGGCTAAGCAGGGAAGTTTCACCTGCCACTTTAATCACAGTACTTAGGAAACTACATATTGGTGCTGGGAATGCTTCATTTGCTTTTCTCTTTGCAAAGAGAGCTCCTATCGATTCCCATGACTGTTGTTGCTTACTTTCAAGAAGGCATGCAAGTTCATTCCCACACTAGAGAGAAAAGAAACACGTAGCACATAAATGAAGGCAGGACAGAAAGAAGGAAGGAAAGGGAAAGATAGATTCTGGATTTGGATGTGGTGAATTGTTGTGATTTTGAAGACACTAGAAAAGAGGCAGGCAAAGTGTGTTTCTCTAGATGTTGTGCTCTCATCAGGCTTAGCCTGTGTAATCAAAGGCGAAGAACGCTTGGAGCTGCAGTCCAGGGACATCTGGAGGACCACATTTTTCATACCCTTGCACCAGGCTATAGGTGCCATAGATACAACCACAATCCACACTGTATGTATATGGTAACACATGGACTTGTAAAAGTACGATTATTTAAAATGCCCCCCATCTTGTCAAGAACTTAATGGGTCCCAGAGAGACAAAGATGACCTTGTCTGAAATTCCAATAGGGTAGAACTAGCTGCCCCGTAGAGACCCAGCATGGTCTGAATGCTTGACTAGGATACTGGGAGACCAGGGTTGGAATCCCTGCCTTGGTCATGAAAACGCACTGGGTAACCTTAGGCTAGTCCCTCAGCCTTAGAGGAAGGCAAGAACAAATCCCCTCTGAAAAATTCTGGCAAGAAAAACCCATGAGAGGGTTACCTTAGGGTTCCCATAAGTCAGAAATGATTTGAAGGCACACAACAACAAGCTGCCTTGTGTGACGTGCGTGTGTGTGTGCGTGTGTGTGTGTGTGTGTGCGTAGGCATATACATGCAATTCTGTGTGTATAGGAAGGCAAGAGAAGAAGTAAAACTATTTTTAAAAATAAAATGCAGGATATGGGGCAACACAAAACACTTTTGTGGAGATCAGGGTGCAAGACCTCCATGAAACTGGAAAAACCAAGTAAGCAAGTAAGCAAACATGTGCATGCGCCATCCTCCCAGCTCATACTCTCCCCCCGCAGTAATCCATGAATAATCAAATCCATAAATGCTTAACCCACAAATGTGGAGAGCCAACTGTACATCATACAACAAACAAATACTATATCTAATTTTCTGACTCTTTGTCTCAAATTAAAAAAGAAAGAAAATGTAGCCATTGCAGTTTGTAGTAGAAGAGTGGCACATGAGAGATAGGATTCTTAATTTTTTCTTGTGCTGTCTTTTCACAATGAAAATTGCATCACTAGAAGCTGTTCCTCCACCAGGAAAAGATAGCCAACTAAGAGGTGAGTCTGGTTAATCTGAGAAATCCCCCGAAGATTTATGGACATAACAGCCTGGATCTAAAATGAGAAAGAGATATGTGTGCCTTCAAAGTTTTAGCAGTTATAGACCTCAAAAAGCAACACCAAAATGAGGTGAACATATATTCATGCTTGTAAAGAAGGAGATGCATTGCAGCAATCTTGTGTACACAAGCACATAAAATTAAGTAATATCAGTTTTAATTTGATGCAAAAAAGCACTAGTAAAATGACAACAGAAAAGCTTAAAGTCATCATGCTTTGAGGACATTGAAGATATACTTTGGAATATACTTCCTTGAATAGCACAGAGCTTACTTCTATATGCATCAGATTAGTTTGGTGTGATTACCATTCTCTTTCACTGGAGAACCCAGGAAACTGTCATTTTGTGAGGCTGCAGAAAAGTCGCAGAAAAGTCTCGGAAACCCACAGAACCATTTTTATGGGGAAATCATGACAGAAATGTACCAAATTGACATCAGAAGAAATGCAGTCTCA
Organism: Iguana delicatissima; assembly: GCA_948472985.1. Lineage (NCBI taxonomy): Eukaryota > Metazoa > Chordata > Lepidosauria > Squamata > Iguanidae > Iguana > Iguana delicatissima. The sequence continues at coordinate 806,701 of CAOKZL010000112.1, forward strand.
AGCTAGGCATGTTTCTTAGAAACACATCTTTATTTACTCCAGTGGGACTTCTTTTCAAGGAAATGATGCTAGGAGCTGCAGCCTCCATTGATTTTCAGGCTTCTTACACTCTGGGAATTCTTTACCTGCTATTGTTTACCAGGTAACCCCTTGGCATTGCCCCGGATTCTGGGATGTTAGGGCTAACTTTGAGGATCAAATCAGATAATATGTTTAGTGCATTTTTACATGAGGTGTTCCCTCAAGTGGTGAAAAATATCTGTTTGACATAGTATGTGGTTGTCTTTAACAATGTATCTTGTGTTTAACGTGCTTTGTTTTTTAACTTGTCATAGAAAGGTAAACATGGGCTTGATATTTCATGTATCTCTGAAGAAATTTCACAGAGGGAAGGAAAACTGGTTAATCATAGGGAATATACATTCCTGTTAACAGCTAGCTTGACTTGAGTTCGCATGAAATCCTAGTTAAGACTCATTGGTCCTATTTTTCTATGCAATATAGGAGTGCACTCAGTGTTTCCCTGAAGATACCCACTATAGGGGAAAGGCTAGTAATGGAAAATATGCTGTCTTTAAGGGTTACATGTCTACAGATATTGGTTTTCTCATTAAGATACCTCTGACAAACTTCCATGAGCTTTCAACTTTCCTAGGAAGGCAGTTAGAAATCCACTAGAATCAACTTTCTTCACAGAGCACAACATTGCTGTGAAAGGATTCCAAGTTAGTTTGAATTTGATAAAACAATATGTTACAGAGTTTGCAAAACAAGGTATTTGTCCCAGTAGGATGCTTCAAAAACATGGTTTGGATGTCCAACGAGTGGGTTAATGTTGCTGACAGTTCATTCACTTCTTGATTCTCAGGGCTGGAATATAACTTACAGCTCAGTAGGATCCTGCATTAGTTTGCTCCTTGAAGGGCTGATGATAATTTTAAGAAGCTCAAATATCTGAATACTTTCCCACATTTCATGTGCCAAAACTACAAGTGAGTCTGCCTATTGTGTTCCCCAGTTCCACACTGTCTCTCTGACATGTATAAGGAGAATTTAGGCTATTCTCCCAGGAGGATGTAATCCTAAGCATTCTTCAGGGGAAGGCATATCCCATTTAACTCAATGGGGCTTACCTCTGAGTAAATGAATTTCTATCAGTGTAGCTCAGTAGTTCTCAACCTTTAGTTCTCCGGATGTTTTGGACTTCAGCTCCCAGAATTCTTAAGCATGATGGCTGAGATTTCTGGGAAATGAAATTCAAAAGTTCTGGAGGACCAAAGTTTGAGAACCACTGGTGTAGCTCATGGTGAGACACGATGGGAACTGTAGTTCAACAGCATCTAGAGGACCACAGATTCTCTATTTGTTAAAAGGAAGCAAAAGAAATGCCTCATTCTTGTGATGAAATCTGAATATTGTCTCCAGCGTGTGAAGAACGGCAGAAGATGAAGCAGAATCAAGGGACACTTTCTCCAACCTTCCATATAAAAGAATGGGTGTATATTCTCCATTTGAAGATAATCTTTCAGTTTCCTTTCCCTGCCACAAAAGCCTCATCTGTTTCATATCCAAGCTGAGTTTCAGTCAGGTAGCTCTCGACAAAGCACAAGTCTCGCTGAGAATGCAGGGAAGCTGCCAGACAAACACTTCATCATCATCGAACTCACACATGGTTTGAAGGGATAATAAATTTAAACTACTTTGCATTCTTAACTACAGTGGATGCCACAAAATAGCAATGATTATTTATCACAGTCTTTGCTGGTAATATCCACTTAGCTGACTCATGGTCACACAGCCCTAAACCTTCTGCACAATGGCCTTAAACTGAGTAAATAGCCATCCTCAGATTTTGAATGTATAATTCAAGGACAAACCCAGAAGGAAGTGCCACTGAGTTCAGTCAGGCTTACTCCCAGGTAATTATGCTTACTATAACAGCCTCTTCATGCAATTATGCGCATGCCTACTCAGATGTAAATTACAATGTGTACAATAGGACTTACTCCCAGTTTAGTAGATATAGCACTGTGGCCTTAATTGCTTTCTGCGTCAGTTGCAGTGTGCCCTATATTTGTAGATGACACTATACACTACCCATTAGGTAGTATTCGTATAAGTGCCTTTAGTATATTGCATCCAAGTCATACGCCAGATTTCTAAACATCAACCAAGTCAGCTCTAACGCTGACTTGTACATCATAAAAATTTATTATAAAATAAGAGATGTAGGTGTTACCCTGTGAATTGGGGATCCCTGGAGGGGCGCCCAAATAACCAAACAAACCTAGCAAGATGGGAAAAATTAGCTGGAGCACTCTCTTGGCTAACGAGAGGCAGGGTAACGCAGCAGGATCTTTTACCCTATGTCTACAGCGTCAGGTCAGTGAGGAGGCAAATGGTTCAAACAACAATTAAGATTTATTAAACAGTTATTAAAGAAAAGCACAAACATACTCCTATCTAGAAAAGGAAAATAGAGTTCAAGGGGAATGGGTGATGCGCCACCTGTCCTGCAGTCCTGGGGAAGCCAATTGTAGAAGAGGAAACCCGGTGTGGCGGCCGAGGGGAATCTGCTGAACCGAGCGGCAGCAAGGCAGAGTAGAAGTCCAGAGCGATCCGACAAGAGTTCCGAAGAGCTCCCAGAGCGGGGGATTTTTATAGGGGAAAGAACAACCACAGGTTAGTCTGGTCTCGGGTGAAAACAATAAGTTTTAGGTTGGAGATAAAGCCTCCGAAAGGTCAGAATTTGCATGATTGAGTTAAAGTCCGAATTGACAACGGTATGGCCAGTATGTAGATGCAGCTAGCTCAGCAGTTAAGTACCTAGCTCGCCAGGGTGTCCTCTCAGGCCAGAGGATCTGTTTGTGGTAGTGTGAATTTGTAATGAAGGTGTTTGTTTCGGTAGGTCCCCTAAAGCAGATCTGGCAATATCTGGCTTGGTTTGGTGGGAGCACCAAGTAATAGCCATGCCTAGCTTCGCGCTTGTTCGGCGGGCCTCACAACACTTGGCTGGTGGCAGAGTAGGGCCGAATTGTGATATCAAAATGATATCTTTGGTTCACCAAAGGCCAGGCCAGTACACGGTGGTAACATAGGCTGTCCTCTGTATGAATATTTTGTTCTTGCTGTTATGTTCCTTCAAGTTAAATATGACTTAAGGAAACCCTCTCCTAGAGTTTTGTTGGCAAGAACTATTCAAGAGAGGTTTGTCATTGCCTTATTGCAAAGGCTGAGAGGATATGACTTGGTCAGGGCCGCCCACTGAACTTGCACGGCTGAATTGGGATTTGAGCTCTCATCTCCCAGAGTCCCAGTCCAACCCTGAAACCACTACATCAGGCTGGCTCCTCCCATGAATATTAGTTCTATTTCTGTTTTTACCTTTTTTTAAAAAAAATCTTGTACATTGTTATTTTTTGTCAGCCACCTGGAGATCCATGCTATTGGGTGACCCATATAAACAAAGCAAAACAAAACAATATGTTGGCATATATGATTGCACTGCATAAGTGTGAGTAGGGAAGCCTTCTCCTCAATTTCAGCTTGTCCTTTATCATGCTAAACAATCTCTGTGTCTCCATTTGCTTCCAGCTACAGTACAGGAACAAAAATAGCCACCAATCTTACAGATGTGAAAATAGATGAGATGGTCCTTAAACAAAGAATTGATATCTGTATGCTATTCATATAGCAATAATTCCTGTTTATCAGGGGCAGACCACCTGTGTAGGTTTTTTAGGGGTGCTTTTTTTTTAAAAAAGAAGCAGCTATGTGTGTACATACCTTCAAGTTGCCTGTTGACCTATGGTTGACCTATAGTGTTTTCTTAGGCACAGAATATTCAGAGGTCCTTTTGCCAGTTCTTTTCTCTGAAATATAGCCTACAGCACCTGGTATTTGTTGGTAGTTCCCATCCAAGTACTAACCAGTGCTAGCCCTTCTTAGCTTCCAAAATCAGGCAGAGTCTGGTGCCTTTAGGGTATTTAGACCAAGCAGCCATCTACCATGTAGTAAATATTGCAGAATATTTTTGCACTACAGCTAACTCTATAGTTAAGGCTAAACAGATCCATTTTTGAGACTATGACTGCAATCCTACTAGTGCCGCAGTCCTACATAATACATACTAGGCAGTCATCTCTATTGAAATAACTAGGCCTTACCTCATAAGAGACACATACAAGATTGCATTGAATATATATTCTATAAACACTCCTAAATTTTAAAGGAGTAACTAGCTGTTAAAATTATTTATATAATGTACTCTGACCCAAATCATCCAGGTAGGCTTTCATCAAGCAGCTTACAAGAAACATGTTAATAATAATATTATTGAACAAACAAAATAAAAACAAAAGTAGATTCAAAAACATACATATAGGCCCAGCAACAAGATCAATAAAATGATTGACTTAATTAAAGGACTGGCATTCTATATTGCAGTCATGGATATGTAACCTAGAGTTACGGATCCATAACCGCTCTATATTCAGTAAGACTATTGCTATTGTCATGATTGTAAATGTCTCCCTTCCTACCTTAAAAGTCAGCTGCCACACTGAATGCTGGAAGTCTGTTTAGCTGGAGATCAGGGCAAAGGAGAATGATGTTTCCAGATCTCCCACCAGTGAGTGGGGCCATGAGGATCAGAACCAGGCCCTCTGTTGTAATTCCTCATTATAGCCTCATTTGCTGTTATGAAGGAGCTGGAAAAACCGTCCTCCTGTGCCCTGACTACAGTTGAATCCACCTCCATTGCTCACTGGAGCTGCTGGATGCTTAAGTAGGTTTGGGGAGTCTGTCAGGAACTGTTACTTAGTTATGAATTTGTAACTAAGCAGGTGATGTACAACAACAACAAAAATCTTCAAGGACTGCTTAAGGCCACAAAAGAAGAGATCAAACAGAGTTCTTGGAGAAATGAGGGATGATAACTAGAAAGCCCCTGTTCGTAGGACCTGCTATTCCTATTGCACCTAGTGCAGGCCAGAGAACAAGGCTTCTGAGGTTGATTTCTATGGACCTTGGCAGCTTGATAAGGGTGTAGACAACCTTTCAAGCAGCTTGTCCAAAACTGTTCAGGTATTTTAAGGACAATTGAGTTGATACATTGAATCAATTGCTGAATGGTAAGTCAATAAGTATGGTAAGTCACACAGATTCAGGGGAATATTCTAGCTGGGAGCTAGCAGACGGATTTATGTCTAGTACTTTAAACTGAGGACAGAAATGAATGGTTATGAAGTATAACTGACTGCAAATTTGGTGTGATATGATCAGATGATTATCAGATGATCAGATGAAAGCAGATGATTCTCTAAAGAGGGCACTATAGATACTTAGCTGGGATGTTACCACTGTGTCTATAGTTGAGGCCAAGTTCACTTTTTCCAGATACAAATGTAGTTGGGAAACCACTGCAAAGTGGATAAAGACCACCCTAGTCATTAAGATCAGTAGTCTCTTGTGCTTCTATAGGTAACACTGGGCCCAGGAATATCCCCCAACTATATACATTGTTCTAAAGGTGAGGAACCTCATTCAGACTAAGGCCCTTTTTGCATTTCCCACACGAAAGAGGGCCTGGAGCATCGCATGACTGTAAGGAGTGATCTGCACGATGCACTCACAATTGCGTGACGCTCCAGGGGCTGGCAGGTGCTGATCGTGCACCTTTTCGTTTTCGGCTAGAAGCTGAAAATGGTGCGCAATCGCGCATTGCTCCTGGGCCCCGCGTGCACTTACCTGGCACGTGGAGCCTCCGGAGCCGCTCTGGTCGTGCTTCCTTCCGCAGTGCAGCCTGGGAAACTGTCAGGCTGTACTGTGGAAGAAAGAGGCGGGGCTCTCATGCAAGCAGGCAGCTCGTGCAGAGCCAAAGGACCCCGGATGTGAGAGTCTCTCGCTGGAGGCTGCTTGCGTGATCCCTGCACCCAAGCTCTGGAAGATGGTAAAGTGCAGAAAAGTCCTAGGTGTTGAGTTTAATTTCAGATATATTTGCAATGGCTGCATTCCCATGGTGGGCCTGGCCAAAACCGAAAAGATGGAACCACAAATAATTGCATATTTTAACCTGAAAGCTCTTACTGACAGTAACCCTAAGTCTTAAACAATTAATTTCAAGCATTCAGAACAGGGAAAAGCCTAGACAAAGGCTAAGAAATCATTAAATGATGGTATGAATGGGGACATACCCTACAACTATCCTTATTTGGCAAGGACAATCCCATTAATCCTCTATCATCCCACTTTTTCAGATGACTTTAAAATGTCCCAGTTTCTCTCTCCTCCCATTTTCCTTCTTTGTCCTTAGGTTACTTCAGCTGCTGAAAATTGAGTTCAAAAACAGTTTGCATTCAATTAATTCAGCAGCGGGAGGGGGGAGTAGATAAGAGTAGAGGATGGAATCTTGCCTTTCCTAGTAGAGTCAGGGGAAAGCAAACTGCTACAACCTGGCTTACCTTCTGTGTTCTTCCTCCTCATTAACAACTTTTGCCATCCTGACTACACTCTGATGTTGCTTGGGCATACTTTTCCTGGGTTTTACCTGTGAAATATTGGAAGGTATGGACTTGTTATTTGGGGAATTCCAATAGGCCAGGCTGGGACCTTAAGTACTGCATTCCCCAGCCCTCCTCATGTAAGCTAGTTGCACACCTTTGTTCAGAATGGAGTGCTGGATAAGGAATTTAAGATTAATGCAGCAGGTGAAGGGGGAGAAAACTTTTCATTAATGCATAGCTGAGGAGACTGCATGTGTGTGCACAGACGGTAATGCTTGATAGGTGAATAAAACCAGGGTGTCATCTTTACATAACATACTCTTTTCTTCTATGAAATGTTGGAAAGCATGTATTGTAGTAACTTGTAGGGAGCAAAAGGTATTAGGCTGTGGTATCTGATGGTAGGCCATATAGAACTCAAGAAGAAGTAAACCTGCTTAAATCAAAATACTACAGCTTGCCTTGCCTTGTGGTGAGGCCTGTCAAAAAGGCATTGTTCTATGATTTTTCTTTCCTCACCACACAGCTAGCATCTGATTATTCCATTTGTGCTTTGGACAAATAAATGCAGTGCACAAACCATATGCGCACAGGTTTTTAAAAAATTGTCAAGATATGTAAGACATCCCGCAGTTCGATGCCCATTTTATTTAATATGAAGATTGTATTTGGAGCTGTTTGATTTTCAGAAATAACAAGCAAAAATGCTTCAATTTATAATGGTAATTAGTTTTCAGCCCAGAAACTGGAATATCTCTATATTTACTACCTTGTAAAGGGCTATCACAACAAGCCCTGAAGCATTATTTGAAAATTAATAAGCTAAAGAAGGAGTACATTCTTTTACTTTTGCATAGCAACACTGCCTGAATTAAGCTTTTTGATTGCAAAATCCAGCTTTTCAATTATAGGTTTGCCAAACTGTGAAGCCTGAAAAACTATAAAAGCCAATTATCAATGTTTCTTAATACCACAAATGAGTAATGCCATGTAGGCTTTATTACTGCTAGAAAACAAAGAATTGTTTTGTCAGGAGGACTGTGCTTACTGAGTCGGGCTAAAATAAAAATTGACTCACACACAACATTTCAGGTTTGCTCCAAGAAAAATATAAGCCTCTCTGATGGTTAAGAAAAAGAAAAGAAAAGCTGACAATTCCATTGTGTTTTAGAAATCAGGGGAATGGAGTCACAATGCTTTTTGTGTCTTTTATTTCTTTATTTTCTCACACAGCGTGCACACTGTGCCCAGATTATAAAACACATGGGGAATTTGTGGTTTAAATGCTGAAAATGAAGTTATTGTATGTTGTTGATTTTTAGAGTCTTGTAAACCAACTTGTGAGGGCAGTGTATCCTGAGAGGTGGATTAAAAGTATTTTAAATAAATGTTCAGATTATTGGAGGAGGGTAGGAGATCCTTAGTGAAATATGTAAGGTTTTACTGACCCCTCCCAGACTTTAACCAAGTCATTCCCATACTGCCTGGTAAAAAGAGAAGCTAATGGTATTACCCCCCAAAAGTATGCTTCTCTTTATAATGTAAATACCAGTATGAATAAAAAACAGAAACTAGGATCAAAGAATAGCGTGGCTATTGAGCAGCTCCACTTACACATCATAATTAGGTTGACCTTAACAGTCTTTGAGTGTCGAAGATGTAACCCACTTTCCAAGCTGTGGCAAAGCCTAAGCCAAAAGAGTGAGCCTTATTCATATATCACTTCAGTGTAAGAGAATAGCTAAGTATCTGCTGTTCTGTTTCTATTCCCATTGAACTCTGGCAAAAAATAAACAAGCCCCTTCAGAGACTCACACATGGCCTTCCACACACTGTTGAACTGCAACTCCCAAGAGCCCTTGTCAGCGTGGCCAGTGATGAGGCCTGATGGAAGGCTACACATTCCCCATCGCTATTCTAGGACTTAACCTGGTTTGAGCTTGTTGTCTAGCCTAAAAAGCTATCTGGAATTGTGTAATCACCAAACACAAAAGGGCATTCAGAAGTGTGGTTATTAGTATGTAAGCCCTTGTTAACTGGCAAACCAGTTAGGGTTGCCAATGCTGGCTTAGATTTTAGAGATCTGGAGATTTTTTTATCAAACTGAGTGAATTCCCACATATTTCGTTACCTGTCTAAGGCCCTTTCAGCATGAGGCTGGTGAATTGGTTCGTGCCATTTCTTAACGGATTTTCTGGGCTCGAAACAAGGCGGACTTTCTCTCATTTCCTTCTGCACAGCTATTGCGTATGTTCCATTCTGATTTGGAGGAGTGCAAGTTCATGAATCCACACTGCCTCTGCCATGGCCACTCCTGCTACTCCCCTCACCCCACCCAGTCAGCTGTGATTGGCCCTTTTTTTTTTTTTGGATGGTTTAGTACGTCATTGCGTACATGCGTACGTGCGTAAGTCCATACTACCCCCTGGCCCCTCCCATGAGCCCTCCCCTGACCACCAATTCGCATTGGCATGAATGTACGTGTCTGCACCACTGTGAAAGTACAAACTGGATTGATCTGGAAAATTGGAAAACCAATTTCTTCTGGTTTTCAAATAGCGTGCTTTACCACCACATGGGGGCGCATTTAGTCGGAATTACATGCGGACTGAAGGTAAATAAATTGAGCCTAGTCCACTCCAAGGTGCAGAAGACCTCTGTGGGAAGACACATTGGCCCACCTTTAATAACCATGTACGGAAAGGGCCTAAGTTCAGGGTTTTTAGGGTTCATTTTTACCTCTTCAACTTGCACTTAGTCTTTGAAGCCAAGCTTGCAAAACCACATTAGAGGCTAGCTACAGAGCACACTTTCTTTTATTTCTTTTGTTTGTTTTGTAACATTGTAATTTTTTCTGCATTTTCTTCTCTGAGTGTACTGTTTTTTCCCCAGTGTGTCATTTTATTGTTACTGTTAAACACACTTTCTTTTATTTTATTGTTCTATTCTATTCTATTCTATTCTATTCTATATTTTATTTTATTCTATTATTTTATTGTTACTGTTAAACACACTTTCTTTTACTTATTTTGTTTATTTCTTTTGTAATGTTGTAATTTTTTCTGCATTTTCTTCTCTGAGTGTACTGTTTTTTTCCCAGTGTGTCATTTTATTGTTACTGTTAAACACACTTTCTTTTATTTTATTGTTCTGTTCTGTTCTGTTCTGTTCTATTCTATTCTATTCTATTCTATTCTATATTTTATTTTATTCTATTATTTTATTGTTACTGTTAAACACACTTTCTTTTACTTATTTTGTTTATTTCTTTTGTAATGTTGTAATTTTTTCTGCATTTTCTTCTCTGAGTGTACTGTTTTTTTCCCAGTGTGTCATTTTATTGTTACTGTTAAACACACTTTCTTTTATTTTATTGTTCTGTTCTGTTCTGTTCTGTTCTATTCTATTCTATTCTATTCTATTCTATTCTATTCTATTCTATTCTATATTTTATTTTATTCTATTATTTTATTGTTACTGTTAAACACACTTTCTTTTACTTATTTTGTTTATTTCTTTTGTAATGTTGTAATTTTTTCTGCATTTTCTTCTCTGAGTGTACTGTTTTTTTCCCAGTGTGTCATTTTATTGTTACTGTTAAACACACTTTCTTTTATTTTATTATTCTATTCTATTCTATTCTATTCTATTCTATTCTATTCTATTCTATTATTGTTACTGTTAAACACACTTTCTTTTACTTATTTTGTTTATTTCTTTTGTAATGTTGTAATTTTTTCTGCATTTTCTTCTCTGAGTGTACTGGTTTTTCCCAGTGTGTCATTTTATTGTTACTGTTAAAAATATTGGAAATAAAGGATCTCTCTCTCTCTCTCTGTATTTCTTTTTAAAAAAGCAAACCTTAAGAGAGAACCTCTAAACACAATTATTATAAGTGGTCATTTCTGTCACCCTCTTAAGCTTGCTCTACTCTCCCTCTCTGCAGCTATGTGGCCAGTCTGATAACTTCATATTAAAATATGAATATGCAGTGGCAGAGCAAGGGTTGGGCAGAATAGAATCATAGAGCTGGAAGAGACCACAATGGCCATTGAGTCCAATCCCCTGCCATGCAGGAATAAGCACTTGAAGCACCCCGAGCAAATAGTTGTCCAGCCTCTGCTTAAAAACCTCCTTATAAAGAGACTCCATCACACTCTGAGGCAGCCTATTCCACTGCCAGACAGCTCTGACTGTCAGGAAGTTCTTTCTGATATTTGGATGAAATCTCTTTTCTTGTAGTTTGAATCCCTTGCTCCATGCCCTAGTTTTCTGAGGGGCAGAAAACAAGCTTGCTCCATCTTCAACATGACATCCCTTCAAATATTTAAAGATGGCTATCATGTTACCTCTTAATCTTCTTTTAGTCAGGCTAAGCATACCTAGCTCCCTATGCTACTCCTCATAGGGTATGGCTTCCAGACCCTTCACAATTTTGTCCCCCCTCTTCTGGACATGTTCCAGCTTGTCAATATCCTTCTTGACCTGTGGTGCCCACAACTGAACACAGTATTCCAGGTGAGGTCTAACCAAAGCAGAATAAAGTGGTATCATTGCATCTCATGATCTCAATACTATACCCCTGTGGATGCAGCCCAGAATTGCATTGGCTTTTTTTAGCTCCTGTATCACACTGTGTACTCATGTTCAGCTTGTGGTCCACTAAGACTTCTAGATCCCTTTCGCATGTACTGTTTTCAAGCCAGGTATCACCCATCCTGTATCTGTGCATTTCATTCTTTCTTCCTAAGTTCCTAAATACAGACAGAAAAAAAAAAAGAGAAAACAATAATACATAGTCACATCAGTTAATCATGTACACTCCATAACATAAATTGCCTTCTATTTAACAGGTTAGCATTCTATTATAATTCCTTTACACATTAACCAGACCTTTATCTTAGGCCCTTTTCGCATGGCATTTGCCATGCGAAAGGGCGCCTGGAGCATCACGCGATTGTGAGGAGCAATCTGCATGACGCACTCACAAACGCGCAATGCTCCAGGGGCCGGCAGGTGCCAATTGCACACCTTTTCATTTTTGGCTGGAAGCTGAAAATAGTGCGCGATTGTGCATTGTTCCCGGACCCCGCGTATACTTACCTGGCCTGCAGAGCCTCCGGAGCCACACCTGTCGTGCTTCCTTCCCTGGTGTAGCCTGGGCAGCTTGTGTGGAGCTGAAGCAGCAGGGACGCAAGAGCCTCTCGCTGGAGGCTACTCGTGTGATCCCTGCACCCCAGCTCCAGAAAAAGGTGAGGTGCGGAAAGGGCCTTAGTGGCTGGGTTTTCTTTGCCTCAGCTCCCCTTGAGAAGGCAAGAGGACCAACTGAATGGAACACCTCCCAGAGCAGTAGCACTGACGCTGGTGGACCTCCGGGTCAGGCAGAGAAGGAGGGAGGGAGAAAAAGAGAAGAGGAAAGGTGAGGAGGAACCCTAAGAAGTCTGAGAGAAGCATCCACTTTCCCCCACCTCCGAGACTGGGGACAAGCCCAGCCCATCCCAGCCTCTAAGGAGGTAGGAGGTAGAGGGGGGCCCTCACCCCCATGTGAATGCAGATGTGCCTCTGAGCACATGCAGAGTGCCCAGAGCCCAATCACCCAGTGCCAATCGAGTGGTTTTTATTAGGCATTTTGGATAGGTCTTCGCTCTCCTGAGAGGAGTAGCAAACTCAGGGATTGACCCCAGGCAGCAAAAGCTGTGGCTACACTACTATCAATATGATTTTTTAAAAAAATCTTAAAGCAGGGCTGGCTTGTCCTCCCCTTGTTCTTTTTAGATTTATTTATATTTGAGTTCGTCTCTGGTTGTTTTTAGTAAATCTGAATTCTTTTTTAAGTAGAAGTAGATGTTTAAGTAGAAGTTTCAACATCATATTGTTTCTCCAGATATTTAGTGCACTGTATCAATGTCTTACAAGTTTTCTTTCTGAATTTTCTGTTGCTAGCTGGAGACATGGGCCTTTTCCACACTTTGTTTTTAAAACGGGGCAGCGCGTCCTTCAGCGAAGACATTTCCACTTGGGGGCGAACTGGGTCTGGACTACTTTCTGTAGTTTCGGACTTCAGCCTGCTCCGGAACGACCAGAACTGGTGGTTCTGTGCTATTGAAAGACTGCTTAAAACAGGTCTTTCAATAGCCCGGCACGCCCCAGTCCATCGCTGCGCTCCTTTGTAGATCTGCAGGCTCGCACCAGCGCAAGGCTACAGATCTTCCGGGAGCAGGCTTCTGGCTGGCGAGCTTCTCCGGTTGGTGGAGAGCCTCCACCAACCGGAAGCCTCCATTTTTGTCCCCGGAGCAGTGTGTAGCGCGGGCACGCACTGCTCCAGATCAGCGTGGATCGTCGGAGGGAGTGCACCAGTCTGGTGAGTAACAGACTGCCCTGTTTTCTTCCCAAAGTGTGAAAAAGCCCATAGTGTCCAAAATGACTTGGACTGATCTTTCATAGAATTTGTTCTCTTTTCCTCTCTTCATTTTTCAGTGAAGGCCTTCTATGGAGTGTGGAGTTCTGTGGAACAGACATTGTTACATTCCAGGCTGTTCACAGCATCATGAAAGATTACCTTTAGATTGTTCAAGATAACAAAGAGAGAGATTTATGTTTTCCTTCACTGAAAGCTGCCCACACAGTCTTCACATATTCTTCTTCCTATTCTGAGGAAAAACAACAACTGTCTCCTCAATACAGGCCAACACTGTCACATGTGTTCAACAGTTTCATTGGCAGATGTTGAAGCACATTTTTGTATAGTATTTGAACATACTGAAGAAGGACAATAGAGACTGTCTTTTTAGCTGAGAATCTAAAGTATACTGTATATCTTGAGGATAAGCATACTGCATCAGAAGTGTGCTACATCAAATCAAAATCCTTCATCCCATTTTGAGGCAATCGTGGAGTATATGACATTTACATCCTTTTTTCACCAGGTTGTCATTAAACTATTTTAATTTCTCATATGCCGACATGTATTTTCCAAAATGTTACAGGGTCATTGTCAGCCACATAAGAAACCAAAGAAGCCATTCTTTCATGGAATACTGAAGATCTGCATTGCAGTTGTTTAACTTGTTTCATCATTGTTATTGTAAAAAAAAAACAAGCCATACCTAATTCTGGGTCACAGAAAAGTAATATGCAGCTAATGGGAAGAAGTGTCTCTTGTTGGAGTCATCAGATCCAACTGGAAACCAACCAACCAATCTGTGTATTATCTGTGGCCTTAAGCAAAAATTCTAGTAATTCTTGAATAGTCCTCATTTTTGTCACTCCAGACTGTCTCTGTACCTCTACCAGACTCCTAATTCTGTTTTGAGAGATTTTTCAAGGGTTATTTTCCATGTTTTTTCTCTCTCTTTATTGACTAGTAATGCCCTTCTTGGTTGTATCTCCTCCACCTTCCTTCCTTTCTTCTTTGCATCAAAAGGCCAACATTAGACAACAATGGTGGCTTGTTAAATCTACAGAATTGGCCTCCAGATGTTTTTGGAGATCACAGTTGGTTCTCAGACTCCAGCCCTTGGGGGGATAGCAATTCTCACAGAGACTGAGCTCAATTCCTGGTTATTCCAGATTAAACTGAAGGGCTGGCAACCCTACTGAGGCAGTATGAATTCTTTGGATTGGCTAGGCCTAATATAAACCTTAGGCATAGAGGTGACTCTTTCTCCTTTCCTGACATCCTTTCACAACACACAGTAATATCACTTTGATACCACCTTAACTGTCATGACTTCATCCTTTGGAATCATATGATTTGTAGTTTAGGAAGTAGTAATTAGAATTTTTAGCCAAAGAAGTCTAGTGACACACCAAACTGCAGGCCTCAGGATTTCACAGGATACAGCCATGGCAGTTAAAGTAGAATCATAGTGCTATAATTGTATAGTGTGAAAGGACCTTGGCAGAGCAATGAATTTTCCCAGTTTATATTTTGTGTTCATCTGAAGGAAAGTAAGCTGCACAAAGTACCTTTCAGGTCTAAATTTAGGTATAGCTCTAGCCCAGCCATGTGATCACATTTCTACACAGTGCACTTCCTCCTATTTCTATTGTGTTCTTGTTATCACTGTGAATTGGCCTGGCTTCGGTAGATACTAGATATCATTTGATATCACAATTCGGCCCCATTTTGCCACCCTCAACCAAGTGTTTGTGAGGCCCCTGAACAAGCACGGAACTAGGCATGGCTATTAATTGCTGAAACATTCCTTTCTCCACCTAGGCAAGCCAGACTCAGCCAGATCTTGCTTTAGGAGACCTCCCTAGACAAACACTTTATTAAGGATGCACGCTGACACAAAGAGCCCCCTGCCCCGAGCAGGCACCCTGATGAGCTAGAAGCTCAACTGCCCAAGGGAGCTGCATCTGCATACTGGCCATTCTATTGTCAATTCAGACTTAACTCAATCAGGTTAAATTCTGATCTTTCGGAGACATTGTCTCTCGCCCAAACCTCATTGTTCTCTCCCAAGTCCAGACTAGCCTACGGTCATACTTTCCCTATATAAATCCCAGAGTCCAAGACCTTCCTTGGATCGCTATGAACTTCCATCAAGCCTTGCTGCTGCTTTGCCTGGGTGAGTGTTCCCCTCAGCTCCAGTAGCTGAGACCACAGCAACCTCGGATCGCTCCTGAGTTCCAGACTGCCCTGCTGCTGCTTTGCCCGGCGAGCTCCCCTCAGCAAACCACGCTGAGCTTCTTCTCTCCATCTGCAACTTCTCCAGGACTACGAGAAAGGTGTCGTATCACCCATTTCCCCTGAAAACTCTCATTTCTTATTTCTTAGCTAGCTGTGTGGTTGTGTTGTCTTAAGTGTTTGTCTGTTGTTAATAAAACATCATTTTTGCTATTTTGAAAACTGTCTGACTGCTTGACTGACCTGACCCTGTATACATAGAGTTACAAGATCCCCGCTAAGTTACCCTGCTTCTCGTTAGCTTAAAGTGACTGCTCCAGTTAATTTCTCCATCTTTGTGTTATTGGTGTTTTGGTTATTTGGGTGCCCCTCCCGGGACCCCCAGCAAACAGGGTAACATTCTCATTCACAATATCTCTGGGATACACCTAAGTAATATTGATAAGTTATAGAAGGGAGGGAAAGAAAGGAAGAAGGGAAGAGAGATTATTCCTTGAACATTCTCTTCCCACGCAGTTCCCTATGAAAGGTAAAAATCTACATACAAATGCTATCTCCTCTGTGTGTGTGAGTGTGTGTGTGTGTGTGTGTGTGTGAAAAAGTGTGTTGTTGGCCAATCGTCTGCTTAAGAGGTTGTATAGTGCGAATAGTGAGAGCTGATTCCCATTTTTTTGGCATAGGGAGAAGATTTTTGTGTATCTCTCAAGCTGCTATGCAATTTTGTGGGAAAGAGCAGCTAGCCTGGTGTCCAACTCCAGGGCTTGGCCCTACCTGCCACCAGGACAAGAAACAAGCAGGCAGGTAAGTGGCAGGTGACTAGATTAGAGGTGGGCAATGTGCAGCCTGGGATCCCCAAATCCTTTTATATGGGCCCCTAATGCCCCCAGAGCTCTCCAGCATGTTTTTTTTTAAAAAAATAATGACAGTGTGGTTTGATTTTAATGAATGAGACTGTCATGATTATAGTTAATATCATATGCAATAATCTACAGCAGACTCCATATCACATTAAAATCAATGTAAATATATTTAAGGGCTATTTATATATCAAATATAATAATAATTACATATGAGTGGGGGTAGATTTTATTTGTTAATAATGGATGCAGTAGAACACTTTCCAAACACTAATTATTCAAACACTAATTAATTGCAATCATTTCCCAAACTCACTAATGAAGTGAGTCAGGAATTTTATCCTTAATAAGAAGTGTGTAGGGTATTTTATTTGTTAGTAATGAAATTTAAATAGATACATTTAAAATAAACAGAATAGTAGAGCTGTTTTTATTTTATTTTTTTTTCAATTAGAAAGATCAGCTAAGCTCCATTCCTTTGCTTTATGGGAATGTGTAGCCCATGAATATGTACCCTCCTGAAGTTCCCAAAGGTTCCCCCCTCATTGGCAATTTTTATTTTTTTAACTCAACATGCCATTCACACTTCCTTCGGGAACTGGGAATACACTCCCATATTTTAAGCTCCCTTGGACTGTTCTAGGCTCGACAGAAACCTCTCCAAAATCACAAATAGCAATAGCAGTTAGCAGTTACATTTCTATACCACTTATTAGTGCTAAGCAATCTCTAAGCAGTTTACAGTGTTGTAAGCTGGGTACTCATTTTACCAAGCTATGGAAGGATGGAAGGCAGAGTCAACCTGGAGCCCTGCAGGATCAAACTCACAACGTACCAGCATTTAACCATTGTGCCACCAGGGCTCCTGTTTTATGAAGTGTTGACTTCTAGTTTACTTCCTGCTTTTAAAAAGAACAAAAGCCAGCATGGTGTAGTGCTTTGAGCCCTGGACTATGACTCTGAAGTCCAGGGTCCAAATCCCTGCTCAGCCATGGAAACCCACTGGGTGACCTTGGGAAACTCTCACTCTCTCAGCCTCAGAGGAAGTTAAAGGTAAATCCCCCCTGAACAATCATGGCAAGAAAACCCTTTCATAGGTTTGCCTAAGGGTCACCATAAGTTGGAAACAACTTGAAGGAACATAACAACAAAACAAATAGGGAAGATGACAAATTTGCTCTCCAGACTCTGTAATTTTTATATATTTAATTAACTTTTTAAAAAAATTATTTTGTGTATACATATGTGTATATGGGGCAGAGGAGTTGTGGCTTTCCCAGATCTGATGATAGGCATGTGCAGCCTCTGGAATTAGCATAGTTGCTCAACTCTGCTTTAGTTAGTCCTCTTGGGCATAGAGTCCTTAAACACTTGCCCAGCCTGACAAGCGGCCTATGGTTCCAAAATGTTTCCTATCCCCATGCTTGATGGATCACTGTGACTGATTCAGTTGCTGTCTTTTTCTCCCAGAAGTCAGTGGAGTGTTGGCAATTTTTATCAAGGAAAGGGTGTAGAAGAAGGGATAAGCATCTTTTCTCCAGAATGCCATTTCACCAACCTTCAGAGCAGATAGGTGCATATTAATTAGAAAAAGGAAACCCAGAGATGATACTAAACATGCCCAGAGTCATGTCTGCTTTAGTTAGGGTTGCCATATTCCAGCCCTCAAATCTGA
The DNA here is from genome assembly GCA_948472985.1 of Iguana delicatissima. NCBI lineage: Eukaryota > Metazoa > Chordata > Lepidosauria > Squamata > Iguanidae > Iguana > Iguana delicatissima. The sequence goes on from CAOKZL010000112.1 coordinate 824,371, forward strand.
TGCAGCTAATTCGCAATTACAGAAGGCATTATACCTATGCATATTGTTAGCACTTCGTTATTGTTAGCATATTGTTGCACTTTTCTGGCCTTGGTACCATTTTTATAGTAACTGCTCTTCTGAGGGAACTAGTACAAAATAATGTTTAAAGTACTGGACCTGAAGCAGAGGGACCCAAGTTCAAATCTTTGCTTGGTTATGAAATTTTGCATGTAACCTCAGCCCACCATTCAGCAAATCAATTTTATAGGCTTGTTGTAGGGATTAATGGCAAATTAAGATTATGGGATTGTTGTTGCAATTAATAGCAAGACAGGTTCCATGTGAAGGTGGCTCTGTACATGTCTGGTGTGGTAACAACTATAACAGTAACTACCACCCCACAACAAAAACAAAAACAATAGCAACAACAATTTGTCATATGCAGGTACTTCCAGTGCTACTGGAATCTCATCAGATCTCTATACTATTTTTCTTTTTGCCATAAGTTTTTTTAATTGATGGAAGAAGGTGCAGATCCCTGAGACTGACTTCCCCTGAGACTGACTGCAGTATGATTCATAGAGGCAAATGCATCTCCTTTCCTTACCTCTTTTGCTTCTTGCACCATCCCACTGCATCTCTTACCATCTTTTCTCTCTTTTACTCCCTGTTGTTTCACCTTGTGTCAACACAATGCCTTCCTCTCTAACTAAGCAGCTGAACCCCTCTCCTTTCCTTGGTTCACCTGGACCTTCATTGTATTCTTCTTCCTTGCTTCATCTACCTTACCACTTGCATCTCCCACCTTCTCTTTCCTCCCTCTCATCTTCTGCCACCACTCCTTCTCTCTTGAACCTTCCATCACCTTATGCCTACGTTCCTTGCAACTTGGCACTACACCTCTCACCCTCCCCTCTCTCCTTCCTTGTCTCACTTCACACTCTCTTCCCATACCTCCACCCCTCTCTTCTTACCCTCTGCCACTTGCACCTCTTCCCTTCTCCTCTTTCCCCTTACTGTGTTGCAGCTTTTACCCTGCTTTGTTGCATCCTTTCCCCTTCACTCCAATGGCTTCATTGCTTTATGTTGCCACTCACTTTTCTTTTACTTTGCACCCACCTGCTACATCTCCTTCCCTCCCTCCATTCCTATCAGCTTACTTCATCTCACCCTTATGCCCTATTTCCTTCCCTTGTATCCACAGCTGCACTTCTAGCCCTCTTCCTTTCTCCATGCTACTGCCTGCTCTATAATAAAGCTATGGCTAAATAAAGCTGTTAACGCTGCTCTAAACAGAGGTCAGGTAAGAAGTGCTGATCCCACTGCAAGGTGATGGATAGGGAGAGAGGGAAAGAAAGCAAGGTGGTAGCAGAGGGGGAGGCAAGGTGGGGTGGAGAGGGGAGGCAATGGAGGGGGAGGCAAGGTGGGGTGGAAAGAATGTGGCAAAAATGCATATGTATCTTTTCCTTCCCATATCAGAATGCGGGAGAACCCTAATTGCTCTCATAAAATAGAACTTAATTTTTTTTCTGGGTGTCTAGTAAAAATCTGTAACATTGCTATATCTGCAAGTCATGAAAAACAAGACTTCATGGAACTTTAAATGGCAAGAAGCTCTGCAAAACAGAATATCTTCCAAGAGCTACTTTTTCCTGTGGACTCATATCTTTGATTCAGGGATTGGGAAATTGGAACTGAGAGAGGAGGAGTAACAACTGATAATGATAAGCATAAGACTCCACTTTGTGGCTAAAGACACTCAAAGGCAGTTAGTTCTCACAAAATAATAGGACAGAAGAATGACTGCACATTCTGGCCCATAACTCTGCTCCTACAATGGCTAGAGACTAAATAAAATAAAATAAAATAAAATAAAATAAAATAAAATAAAAGGTATGGATCAGGGCAAGGTGATATTCTAAACGAACAACAGTGACATGCCTAGAAGGCAATTCAATCCTGGCCAACTGGGTGGTATGGCAATCCTAGCTTTGTTTTTGAGACTTTCAAAAGATACAGAGACATTGGAAGAGCTCAACACTCAATTTCTCTCTCTCTTTTTTAACTAATAAGTTGGCAATTCAATACCCCATGCAATTTCTTTTGTTTCTTTTAAAAGATTAAGAATACAATTCTCCTTTCTTCCTTCCTGAGCGCAGACATCTATATAGAGTTGCTCTGAAAATTATTTGAATAGTGAGAGCACTTACTTTTGTCTGCTAGGTAAAAATAGCCATGTTCAATGAATAAAGCACAGAAATGTTTAAGATTTTACTTAAATATTTAATTCATACTATTTGAAATCTTTTGTTCATATGCAGTTGTATTATTGTTTCACAGTGTATTTTATGTTTTTAATTATTTTATATTTATATTATATTTTTATATTTTTAATTTATATTTCAAAATAAATATTATAATAATGGAATAACTATGAGTTGGAGGCAAACTTATTTATGCTTTACAGTAAGCCCACTCAAATAAATGAAAATTATGTTAGTTATGATTAAATTAGGTCTTACTGCTTTTAATGGGTCTAGTGAAAGCAGGTCGCTTAGGATTTGGGCCACTTAGCATGACTAAGTCCGGACTCAATGCATCAGTATTTGAGTTTTCCTATTGTCTTCAGTATTCTAATTTCCTCTTGCCACCTGACATCCTAGGAATCCTGAAATGTTAGTGCACTAATTTTACACAGTATTTGAAATCTAGATGATGTTGGAGGGCAGCAACCAACATGGAACATTGACCTAACCAGATTTTTTTTGCCTTGGCTGCAGCAACCACAGGCAAGCTGTTTACTATAAAGGGTTCAAAATAATTCAGACTTAAAGGCTTTTTGTATATTGAAAAGGCTGGGCATTGGCCCAATAGAAAATGCTTATAAATCACATGCAAAATTTTTTTGCAGTTGTCTGCTAAGGAGTAACTGAGCTCAGTGCAAGAGGTCTCATACTAGGGTTGCCAATTTATCGTAATACTTATGTGAGGCCAGGGGGTGGAGCGAAGCCAACTATGGTAGGTTGAAGAATGGAGCAATGCTTAAGGGAGTGCCTGATACAATACACTTTAAAGGTAAGTATCTCAGGAATATCTGTTTGGAACACTATCACATGGCAGCAACTCAGACTTTGCTGTCTCTCCTTTTGTCTCTCAATCACCCATGCTCTTTCATCATCCTGAATGTGTCAAGAGATTTATTGTTTCCATTTGCTAATACATCATTTATTAACTTCTGGCAAAACTTCATAATGTTTTGTTTTAGAGTAGAACCCCCTAAAAACTAGTACGAGATTCTGGATATTTTAGTCTAGGAAAGTAACTTTTCAAAGGTCTCCTTTCTGCCTGATAGAGCCTGTGTGAATACAGGCTTCTCCCACTTATCTGACAGGTTAGGGACCGGAGCACTGTCAGAAAATGGAATTGGTTGAAAAGTGGAACCCATGTACTGTAATGTAAGAATCATGAAGGACTTAAAGAGGCTCACTTGGGACTAATTGCTTGTGTCTTCCAAAGTCTGTCAGCTGGCTTGGTGTCTTCCCTTCGCTCAGTTTGCTTTGCAAGCAGCACACATGTGCGAGCAGTCCCAAGTGAGCCTCCATAGGCAAGAACTGATGAAAGAGTAGAATCCCCCACTGAATTAATGAAAGTCGACCATAATTGAAAACTGTCAAAAGAGCGAGTTGTGAGATAATGGGGTGTCAAAAGGCAGTCGCTTTCTGTGTAGGAAGTCATTGTTCCAGATTTGGAGTGAGACAGAATGTACCAAGCAGTTTATCAGTAAAAGGTGTGAACCATTTGCTTTTAACACAACACAAAACAACAACAACAAAAAACTTTCTGCCTGAATTCTGATCTGAGTGCCTGACAATTCTAATATGGTCAAGAATGGAATGTAAGGGGAGAATTTGCCTTGTGTGGCACAGTCAAGGAATTAGAAAATGAGGTCCTTTCACATGCTCTTCTTCTGTCAGGTTCTCTTTTGGATTTCATGTCTGTAACATAGGAGGCAGCAGAGAAGAAAAATGTTGTAAACATTACATTCTAGAAAGATCAACAGTGCCTCCTAGAGCATTTCTGATCAGGGCATGAGTCTCCCTCTTTAAATAAAATTCAGTTAATAAAAACTGGACACTCATTTTGCCATGTAGGTCTAGATTCATTGAGGAGGGGAAGCAACCTCAATCTTGTAATTAGTAAGCTAGATTAATTATGTAAAAGTTGCAACTGTTCTTGCCATTGGACAAAACAGCACTCTCATCAATAGGCTTTTATTGATCTCAAATTCCCATAACAGAAGGAGCCTCAGTATTTTGTTTCCTGGATCCTTCATCCAGGAGACAGGAGACACATAGAATCATAGAATCATAGAAATGTAGAGTTGGAAGAGACCACACGGGCCATCCAGTCCAACCCCCTGCTATGCAGGAACACCCTCAAAGCACTCCTGACAGATGGCCATCTAGCCTCTGCTTAAAAACCTCCAAGGAAGGAGACTCCACTACACTCTGAGGCAGCATATTCCACTGCCGGACAGCCCTGACTGTCAGGAAGTTCTTCCTGAGGTTCAGGTAGAATCTCCTTTCCTGCAGCTTGAATCCATTGCTCCTTGTCCTGGTCTCTGGAGCAGCAGAAAACAAGCCCTCTCCTTCCTCTACATGACATCCCTTCAAATATTTAAACATAGCTATCATGTCCCCTCTTAACCTTCTCTTCTGCAGACTAAACATGCCCAGCTCTCTAAGTCTATCCTCATAGGGCATGTCTTCCAGGCCTCTCACCATTTTAGTCGCCCTTCTCTGGACTTGCTCCAGCTTGACCATGTCCTTCTTGAATTGGGGTGCCCACAACTGGACACAGTATTCAAGATGAGGTCTAACCAAAGCAGAGTAGAGTGGTACCAGTACCTCCTTTGATCTAGACACCATACTCCTATTGATGCAGCCGAGAATTGCATTGGCTTTCTTGGCTGCTGCATCACACTGCTGACTCATGTTCAGCTTGTGGTCTATGAAGACTCCTAGATCCCTTTCACATGTACTGCTATCCAGACACTTGTCCCCATCCTATATTTCTGTATTCCATTTTTTCTACCTAAGTGTAGGACCTTACACTTCTCTCTGTTGAATTTCATTTTGTTAGCATTGGCCCAGCTCTCCAATCTATCCAGGTCATTTTGAATTTTGATCCTGTCCTCTGGCGTATTAGCAACCCCTCCCAATTTGGTGTCATCTGCGAATTTGATGAGCATGCCCTCTATTCCTTCATCCAAGTTGTTGATAAAAATATTGAACAGCACTGGGCCCAGGACAGAACCTTGTGGCACCCTGCTAGTCACTTCTCTCTAGGATGAAAAGCAGCCATTCGTGATCACTCTTTGGGTTCGGTCAGTCAACCAATTACAAATCCAACTAACAGTAGCCCTGTCCAGCCCACATTTTACTAGTTTCTTTGCAAGAATGTCAGAGGGAACTTTGTCAAAGGCCTTACTAAAATCGAGGTATGCTACATCCACAGCATTCCCTTCATCTATCAAGCTAGTAACTCTATCATAAAAAGAGATAAGATTAGTCTGGCATGACTTATTTTTGAGAAATCCATGTTGACTTCTTGTGATTACCGCCTTGATTTCTAAGTAATTAGAAACTGACTGCTTAATGATCTGCTCCAGGATCTTTCCAGGTACTGATGTCAGGCTGACTGGGCGATAATTATTTGGGTCCTCTTTTTCCCCTTCTTGAAGATGGGGACAACATTTGCTCTCTTCCAGTCTGCTGGAACTTCTCCTGTCCTCCAAGATTTCTCAAAGATTATAGCAAGCGGTTCCGACACATGCACTTCTTTCTTTCGTTCTTTCGTTCTTTTTTCTGGAATGCAACAGCTTTATTGAAACAAAGTGCAGAGAATTGTATTTGAGTGGCTGTAGAAAACTAGCAACATCAAACACTTCCCCTCAAACACAAAACCAAGTACAAGGTGGATTCTTTCTGGATATTGTAGTCAGAAAGCATACGGCCATCTTCTAGTTGCTTCCCTGTAAAGATCAGCTTCTGCTGGTCAGGAAGAATGCCTTCTTTCTCTTGGATCTTGGCCTTGGCATTCTCTATGGTGTCAGTTGGCTCCACCTCCAGGGTGATGGTCTTCTCTGTCAGAATCTGTATTTTCTTGCAGAACGTCCTACCCAACAACAGTACCAAATGACAAGAAGAAAGTTGGTCTAATAGTAAATCTTCTTTATTCTAAGAAGCTCTGAAACTCAAGACTACTCAGATATGCATCTCTCTTTCTCAACTGACATATGATATTTACCTCGCATTTTTCTTCCTACATGCTTTGTGACATGAACTCTTTGCATTATTTTAAAAGTGAACTGGATGCTAAGGCTGTATAAGTGTGAACCTGCTCCTTGTGTAACAAGGATAATTCACAAGGTTCTGTAGTATTTGGAGCCATCTAATTATAAACTTCCTTGCTTTTTATTTATGATTGGAGAGAAAGGTCCTCACCTGATGGATCTAGGAACCTTCTCAAGCAGCTGAACAGGACAGAACAACATGTGGGTCAGGGGCTGCATGCAACCCATTTTACAGATGGTCTTCACTGCAAATTTGTTGTTGCAGTGGTGCAGTGGTGACAAGAACAACAAAAATGACCTTTTCCTTTAAAATTTTTACATAGAATCATAAAATCTTAGAGTTGAAAGGGACTTAAGGGCTATCTAGTCCAAATCTCTGCCCTGTAGAAACATATAACTCAAGAACTCCCAGAAGATGCCCATCCAACCCCTGTTTAAAGACCTCCAAAATGGAATGTCTACCACCTTTCAATTTAGGCCATTCACTGTTGAAGAACTCTTATGGTTAAGAAGTTCTTCCTAATGTTTAAGAGGAATCTCTTTTCTTGTAATTTGAATCCATGGGTTTATGTTCCATCCCAGCTGAGCAACCCCCAGTCAGGGAAGTTAAGCTCAGCTTGAGGGTTAGGGCTGAAGAGATAATGACCTTCCCATTGCTATTAAATTAATTTAGGATTGGGTTTCTGTTTGAAACTATTCACTGGCTTACAATTAATCTTAATCAACCTTTTCCAACCAAGCAGACTTCAGATTTTGGTACTATGATACCCATTATCCCCACCATATGCTGGTTAGGGCTGGTAGGTGATTTATTTCAACACTCCTGGAGGGCACCTGGTTGCAGAAGCCTGTTTTTAACAAACACTCCTCATACCTTGCATATCATTATCACTGTAACATTAGATTTCATACCAAGAGCCAACGCACACTATTATTTTTAGGTGGTGACGTTTATAGGCATGCTAAGGACAGAAAGAGAAATCTAGAATGAAGTATTATTTGCCATACAATATTCATAGCAGAAGAATTCTAACTAGAGAACAGCAAGAAACAGTACCTACCAGCTGAACCTTTAAATCTTATGGGAAACTTTAATAACTATAAATTTGATAAAACATTATTTACAGCAATTACATATATAGTTAAATTTTATGTATGTGTTTCAGTTTGAATGTCTCCAAACTGTAAAACAGAAGCCGCTACCAGAGCATAACGGATTTCTCTCTAAGGATATCTGCCTCATGTATTTCAGATTTAAAGAAAAATAGACAATTCTAGGTAGCTATAAAGGTATAAAAATGCTATAATTTATTTTTATGCAGAAATTAGGCAGGTGTAGCCTTGTCTTTAGCTCTGTTTAGGAGTGAAATTATATGTCTTCCTGTATGGCAGTGGTTCTAAAATTGCTCTCCAGGGAGCCCTGGGGTTCCTCAGAAGATTATCAAAGGTTCCTCTACTAATATCAGTAATGGTGGATGAGCTTCCTTGAAGGATAGTTTGCTCATCTCTTTGGATTCTTCTTGGGCAATTTATAACATCTGAAGAGTGTTGGGTTTGTTCTTGCTTGCACTCTCAAGGTCAAATGAGACATAAAGAGCAATGTATTCCATCCAGTTAGTTTGTTTCCCATCCCACAAAGCGTCTTCCTCAGAAATGTGTGCCTTAAGAACTAGACATGCAAATTAAACCTCTGTTTGCCTTCCAGTGACCAGTCATCAAACAAATCATGATAAATCCAGAATATGTAAGTGATGAAAATCATAAACAGGCATCTTTCACTATTCAGAGGAACATCTCTGCAAAAGAAGTGATAAATGTATAATCTGCTTTGACCTTGGAGAGCTCAAGAGTGACTTTTTTTAAAAAAAATCACAGCACCTCTATTTTGGCATCCCTTTGGCACTCTGATATGTTAAACATCATTTGTTGTACTTTGGAGACGTGCCCAGTGGCAGCTGGTGACTTCCATGTTAGTAAACTGGTGAATCTCCTTTTAGTCTTAAGTTTAAAGAAGCTATCCCAGGTGCTCAACCCTGACCCCAAACTAGTTTCAGCATCTTGCATAGGCCTTTCAAAATCTGGACTAAAACCACAAGAAGATTAATTTCCCCAACTGATATGGAAGCCACCAGAAAAGCTTGAGCTTTTTCTAGCCTTTGATTTGTACCTTAGAAGCTATATTCTTTCTTACAGTTTTGAGTTTTATTGTTATTTTATTAGATATTGTTTTATGATAAGTGGTCTAGAAATTATGTTAAATAACTACATAAATAAATAAATAAATAAATAATGTTTCCCATGTTTGTTTGTGTATCTAATCTCTGTGTCTGGAAGCAGCTCTAGCCCAGACAGGGATTATGTGAGAGCCAAATTAGGTCGACAGGTCAAAGGTTCCTTAAACCATGGTCATAGGCACTAAAAACCATCTTATTGCTTAGATTTGGACATAAGAAGCCATTTTTAATTGGAAAGCTTCACAGGGTCTTTCCTGTTACAGTGCTATTATTCCACTTTCAACATCCTGTGGAATTCTGGAGGTTGTAGTTTAGAGAAGTCAAAGAGCTCTCTGTCTGAGAATACTAAATGCCCCTCCCTCCCTATGCTCAGAGGAAAAGCTCTCACTGAGAAGAGGAGGAAATATCTTTATCCAACCCCTCCATAGTTTCCCTTGAATATCTATGGCCTAGCCTCTCCATGGGTTTTAGCCAAGCTCAGTTCCTTTTTCCCTATAGATCTGCTCAGTCAAGGCTCACAATGCCCTGTCATCTCAGCCACCAGTTCCACTCTAAAAGTATTTTTCTCCTCATACGACCTCTATTATTATCTAACAATGCACCTTATAACAACTATGTGAAGGACTATGTGCCACTTGCATTTGTCTGTGCTGGCTTCTTACGTGGAAGCTACTGACTGTTGCTTGTTGCGTGTCATATTTAACAGCCCAAAAGTTCCTTCTCTCCCTATGTTCAGACCTTTTCAAATACCTTCAGCTAATGTAATGCCGGAGTGCATCTGTGTTTTCTGTTATAGTGTTTAAAGCCCTCCCTGTCTAATCTTTAATGGTTCCTTTTGCCAGACTTCGGTACAACTAATGTGTTGCTCAGGGGTTGAGGACAAGCTGCTTCCTTCCCCCACTGTCATTTCTTGAAATGCATTATAATTCTATAGATATATATATATTTGTACTGCTACAAGTTTACAGAGGTGACTAAAGGAGATAACAACTAATAAAAGATTTAAGTTAACTGATTAAAAGAAAAAAAGAAAAACTCCCAAGAACTATAGGAACAAATACTGACACTTTTCCTGTCTGGAGGAGTCCTTAGTGCTTGCTGATTATTTTCCTTCCTTGCATATCCAGCAACAAAAGCTGCTACCCCAAAATGTGGGTGACTTAGGAGTTCACCCATGATGTCAGTGCTTCTGTGAAACAGTGGGGAATATTAGCTCAAAAAGGAGGCCTGTAAGAGGGGGGTAACTTTGCGAGATGCTTACACTTGTGTCTACTGGTACTACTGCAGGAAAAGCCAGCCTAAGAATCAAAAGTAAACTTAGTTGTTTTATTGGGGGAATTAACAATCACACACGCACAAAATCCAAGCAATCTTACAATCACACAAGGCTAACTGAAGGAAAAGGGAGGAAAAATTTGGATAGCAAGGAGTTTAGGGCATTGTGGGTTATATTTACCAATCCAGCAGAGAAGAAATGTAGTGGTGTGACTTAGACTGGGAGTGCAAGGACAATACACAGATGGGAATTGGAGCAGCAGAGTTATGATCAGTAGCCAGTGTACTGTGAGTTGGCTAGCTCAGAGTCTGGGTTTCAATACCCTATTTCTGACTAGAGGGTGAAAGTGTTAATGGCTCTCTGGCAGAGTAAACAATGGAGTCTGCAGAGTGGACGGGGGGTCTGGAATGGTTTTAGGATTAGTTGACAAAGGGCTGATGGGAAACATGATAGATCCTTGATTGCTGGGAAGGAAAGGGAATAAAGGAAGACTTTGCTGGGGAGTGGGAAGAGGGTGAAGATCGTTAGTTTAGTTTTGGGTCCCATTGTCTTTGGAAGTTGAATCATTGATGGGCATTTGCAAGTCCATTGCCACTGGAGTTCTCTTGTGATTTCCTAACTATGACCTGGCCATGCCTTGAGATCCTGCCTGATTTAGTTTCTGCACATGCTCAGCCTATCATCCCGCTTAGCCAGCATGGACATGCAGCCATAGCACTGTATAATTTATATTTATGCTAATTAATATTTGCCAGTTAAACCATATCAAAGTGTGGAAGTGTACAGCCTGGTAACAAAGCTGAGTTATCTCACATCCATACAACCTTACTAGCCTCCACTTGCCTAGCATCACCACTCATTCCTCTGCACTCAGAAGTTATAGATACAGTGACTAATTTAGTATTACAGTGTCTTTTATGACTGACTGTGGACTAAAGCAATTTCAGAGCATAGAAGGGAGAAAATCACACACACACACACACACACACACACACACACACACACACACACAGAGCTACTGAGTAGGTAAGTAAAAGATGTTGGTGTCACAGTGGACAGAAGGGAATAGTTAACCCTCTAACAATTGTGGACACTAACACCCCCACAGCACAGTGAGAGGAAGACATCTTTTGAGTTAATTTTCAACAATTCTAATGCTTTGGGTAGGGACGTTGAAAAACTATATCACAGGAATACTGAAAAGGTTTTGTGGAATTTGTGGAATCTGGGCGGATGTAGTACTGGCTGCTTGTCTGGAAAATGCTAGATGTTTCAATCTTTCTGATTCTACCACTAAGTGTTCCCCATCCATCATCTATCTTTCCTTGTCCTACTGCACTTTCTGTTACTTCAGAATCAACTAAGCAAAAAACAAATCCTGCAGTGTTTTTTGATCACCGTGTACCCTAGCTTTGGTGATGAGAGTTGTATACCCAGTAGGCTGTGTGTGTGAGGGGAGGCTCTTCAGCTGTTGGCCCCCTGGGTCTATACTAATTTCTTAACCCCAATTTCAATTTTTTTCCAGCCTCAAATGCAAATGTTGACCAAAAATGTCTTAAGATAGAGTGGTTATATGTGATAACACTGTTTTAGTCCCCTCACCTCAAAACAACAGAAAAAAATACTCCAAAAATTGACCAAATGTCACTGGAACATCACTTTGGTCAGCCTGAATGACAGTGGTGTAGCCCTTGTGAGGTGTGTAAGAGCAGAAAATGGCCTTTAACTCTCCACATTTGCCCACTTCTGCACCTGCCTCTTGCAGTTATCTTTCTGAAAGTTTCCAGATTTCCAGATTTCTTCTCCAGGGGATAAATACCCTAAGAGCACCGGATCCTGTCTAATCTTAGAAGAGTCAGACTTGGTTATTATTTGGTTGGGAGACTGCCAATTAATACCAAGTGTTGTTAGCTATATTTCAGAGGAAAGAACTGGCAAAACCACCTCTGAGTATTCCTTGCATAAGAAAACCCTATGAAATTCACGAGGTTGCAATAACTTGACAAGTGACTTGAAAACACAAACACATACACCTTTGTGACACCTACTTTTTCCAGAAAACACTTCAACAGTGGTAAGAAGAAATGGATCATTCCATTCTCTTACTGCTTACTATTTCATGTTTTGGATATATTCATCCCATATTTAAGGGTCGCAGTTGAATTAACTATTTCACCAGTGGGCCACTAGCCAGGTAATTAGCTATGATGAAAAAATACTTTAGTTGGCATGTTGAGAAAACACAACCAGATCTGTTCTTTATCCACAAATTCAGATGTCCGAACAACAACCTTTGAGGGTTTCAAAAAGCATTGAAACTGTTTAGTTACAGGAAAAAAAGAAGACTAGGGATTCTCCTTGCTTTACATATGTAAAGATAAAACAATGTTGCTTTTATCCAGACTTGAAAATAGTCATTATTATAATGAGAAGATCAGTGTAGATTGGTGCCTCTCAGGCTATGTGATAAGCCAGACATTTTTTTCCTTAATGTGTCAGGGATAAGTACCATATTTTTGCCATATTATCATATTTGTGTAGTTTCCTGAAAACTTCACTGTCAATTGGCAGCTTATAAGTTGCAAATCAGAAATGGTCTACAGACACCACTTTGAGTTGCTTGTGTAGCACTGGTGTGGTCTCAAGATATAGTCCCAAGCGCATTATTAACAACATTTGTATGTATCTCCGAAATAGAAAGTTCTTTCTCAGACAAAAAATGTGGGAATCAATCTTTTGCTAGCTCTACATAGCAGACATCACCTATTAAACTGCCTCTAACATTCAGAAGCTAAGCAATCTGTGGTCGATGTGAACATCCCAAGGCCTGGATCTAGAGTCAATCACATGCTGCATTAAGTCTAGGGCTTGGACTAGGCCAGCTTCAAACCTGGCAGGGGAGGACTACTGATGAGGAAAGGGGAATGTGTCATTTCTGTGACTGAAACAATGGCAGGAAATTATAGAAACCATGTGCTTGATATTGCCATTTTTGGGGTTCAGTCCTATTCATTCAGTTGTGAGATGTAGTGATTGTACACAGGTCACTCAAGTAGCATGTGCTATGGTTTCAGGACTTTGGGAGTTGAACTCATAATTATTACACTGGTTTAAATGCAGTTTCTAGTTCCAGTTAGAGTAGACCCATTAAATTACTGGGATTAATATAACCATTCAGCAGTTGCTTGAATGGTCTACTCTGTTTGGGTTTTATGATGAGATTTTGCCTATTGTTAAACTTGTACAACTTTTATGATTACAACTATGACAATGGCATTGTGTTTTACCTTTTAAAAAATGTACAGTCAGTTTGTCCAAACATACTGGCTGGTAGCCTGTTCTGTCATTATGAGATCATAAACTAGACTTGTGATTTTGTAATCTCAAACCTACCTCTTTAGTGCCCCAGCCAATTGACAGATTGATTGATTGAGTTTGTATGCTTCCTTTTCTCCCAAGGTGGGACCCAATGCGGCTTCTAAGAGATTAAAAAAACATTAAAAACATATAAACAATTAAAACTTTAAAAGACATATAAAATTATAAAACTAATAATAGATTTTTGAAAACAACTAATAAATAAGTAAAAGGTCTCCAGCTCACTCATTAAAAGCTTGTTTAAAAAGAAGTGTTTGCCATGAAAGGAAAACAGAGAGGAGGCAAGCCTAGCCTCCCATGGAAAAGTGTTCCACAGAGTGGGAGCAGCCACTGAGAAGGCTCTCTCAGTCTAAGAGTTTCTTAGGTGTTGCAGGTTGAGGCACTGGGAAATGATGACAAAACAGGTCTCCTGGTCACAGGGTGTATTGAGAGAAGCAGTTGTGACAGCGCTGAAAGGTCTTTCCAGCTGCCTGGAATGTAAACTCCCAGTGTCCCAATCTGCAATGAGTTGGAAACCGTTTGGCTGGAGTAGAAGTTTGGAGTGGAGGTATTGTCTGAGGTAACTACAAGGATGGATTTTAGTTACATCTGACGATGCAGGATCTCACCTAGTATTTGCATTTTTTAATTTTTATTTATTTATTTAGTATTTGTCTTGATCCAGATCAAGACAGCACCTTACATTGTGAGGTTTCATGACCCTGACAACTTGTGTGTGTTTTTTTTGAACAGAAAGTTCTTGATAAAGTTTCATTTTTTTAAAAAATAAACTTGCAGATAGTTATGCTTTATAATTTTCACCATATATTTTATTTGTATGCCTTCTTTGGAGTACCTTTGAACCTCATTTAGTACAGTCAATTTTTCTATCAGTGGAAGGCTGGATATGAAAAATTTGTGAAATAAAATCTTGGAAGACTGCAGAGTAATAGGAGAGGATATAATACTTCTTACTTCTTTATTTGATTTATCCTATCATGTTCTGCAACCATTCATTAACCCCAAGTATACCCTACTGTGTTAGAAAATATATCCATTTGACATTTAGAAAGAGGAGAGAACAGATAGGTTAAGTGATATAGGCCCACGGTTGCACATTAGACATGTGAAGCAGATCTTGCTGTAACTTGATTCTCCTTCTCAAGCTACAAGATTGCCCCAGAGGTACTTTACAGATATATCAGAGGTATATTCTGGGCACAGTAAAAATAGAGGGAAATCCTGGGAAATAGTTTTCTCATCAGTTCATTGTTTTCATTCCTGGTGTTGTTAGTATGTTTTAACTGGCCCAACATAATACAATTGCACATGGAAGTTTGTGATAGTGACTTGGATTCCAGGGCTTAGATATGTAACTAATACAATTATTTACATAACATTGTTATGAGGTAGACAAATATTTTCTGAGCTAAAGAGATCTTGCAACACTCAGTTAACAGAAATCTGGTTTAGGATCTTGACAATAGCTAGCAAATGAAAGCAAACATATGCAAGTATAATAAAATCCAAATAAAGTTTGTTCTAGAAATGCCAAGCATTGGGTTACAGCAAAGCTATTTAGGAAGAGAGTAGGAAGAGATGTTCTGCAAGATGTGTGGATGGTGCAGAAAAAGCAGTCTTGTCTGTTGGTCTTTCCTCCTCCTGGATCAGCTGTCCTCAAGCTGGCACCCCTGATATGTGCCAGGCTACAATTCTTACTATCTCCAGCCAAGAGGATCAATAAAATTTGTAGTCAACATAACTGGCATGTATAGTAACACAGAATGCATCATATGACTACATTGAATAAGAAATTTCCAAATACTGGCATGTAGCAGCTCATGAGGTGAATGAGGGGCCCTGAAACCTGGGTCCTGAAAACAGCATAGCACATGTTTTTTTACATTCCTTACACTATCAAATCTTTACACTAATGGTTCTCAACCACCGAAGCCCTAGCCAGCACCATTGGGGATTTTGATGCAGCTCAACAACATCTGGAGACTGATGGTGGGAACCGCTGCACTAGATTTTGAAAAGGAGACAGGAGGTAGGGCAGGTATGTTTTTTCAGCGGCAGCCATACGTCACCTGTAATGTTAACTTGCAGTCTGCAGTTGTCCCAAATGAAAATAGGAAGGAAGGCATTAAGCACATAATTCAAAGGGAGTTACAATAATCCAAGCCATTCAAATACTGATATATTATTAAAATCAGACTTGCCTGGGAGTGGATTGCAGGCCATGGACTTGGTGGAAGCTTCACAGAGCCTTCATTTTGCTGCATTGTGGAAGTTCTTTTGCACTTTTTGAGGGCCTGGGAAGGAGCAGCCAATCAGAGGGCAGAGTGGGAAGGGTACCTACCATGCCCCTGCTGTTGAAGCAGCACACTTCACTCAGGTCTGGGTTTAGCTGCCTTCCCATCCACTTGCCTCCAGCCATGGATTTAGAATTGATTGTTAATACATGCTTGTGCTGTTGTAATTTACAGTGAAATATAACTTTGTCACTTGAGGTGGTATGGATTGGTCAAATCTGGTCTTTGGTAAAATTGGGCACCAGGTCCATCTTTAATTGGGGGTTCCCCTTAAGGGACTTTGAGGGTAAAAGCATCCCAGGTGATGCCCAGATGAGTATGCAACCACTTTCTGTCTCAGGTGGCAGAAAACCACACAGTGGCTGTGCACCTAAGGAGTGGCATAGCTACAGCTTTTGCCACTCACGGCAGAGCACCCCCCCTAGTTACGCCACTGTCACCGTAGCAACAACAGAAGTGAAAAAGCAACTAAGGAAGTCTTGGAGACTCCAGGACACGCTCCGGCAATGGCAGCAGCAACAGAAGTTCCTCAGTCAAGCTCATTGTCACTCCTTATGAAGAACCCTCATTGCAGAGATGTCCGAAAGCCAGGCAATGGCCTCCTCTTTCTCCCCGATGTGCTCACCTCCAGGCTGAGGGCAACTCCTGCATCCAGGCAACTATAGATCCAGTGCAAGCCTTCATGGTGCCACTGCTGTTGTTGCCACGACAGTTGTCGTTGTTAACTGCTCCCACCTGAGCACTTGCCACTCGCTGCCGGCACAGCTGTTGCTGCTGCCTTCCAAGGCATGTCTCAGAAGCCCTCATGGGGTTTGGTGGGAGATGGTGGGTGAGGAGGGACCCTGGAGAAATGAAAGGAAGTAGCCATGGGGATGGGCAGAAGGCAGAATGTGCTTGGGAGAGCTGGGGAAAGTGGTGGGTGTCACTGTGAGGGACTGTGTCAGTGACAGGAAGAGTGTAATTGTGTGTGAATGAAAGAGAGAGAAGGAAAGAGAGTGAGGCGGCATGGTGTGTGTATGCAAATGCGTTTCCACCGTTTGTTCCTGAGCCCTCCAGTTCTCTTGATAGGAGCCACAGGCAATTTCTCTCCTCTCCTTTGTCTTTCCTTAGTAAATAAGTATGAACTTCCTGTTTGGAAACAGACAAGCAGGTCCAGACCTGCCTCCATTCCCGCTTGAAAGTGGGATAGCTGGGCTTGGAGGAAAACTCCCCTCAGTCTTCTCCCTCAACTTCATGGTGACATTGCTTCTTAGCGATGGGAAAGGCCCCTCCTCACCCTCCTCATCACTGTTCTTTCCATAGATGTGTGTCATTCTTTCGACAGAAATAGGACTGGTTTCTTCATTTGCCCCCTTCAGTGGCTCCCCTCAGAAAATACTGACCAGGGTGGACCACCACCCCAGCTACGCCACTGCACCTGAGTGACTTTTTAGTCATGGTGTCATTCAGTTGCTGGTTTCAGTTTCTGGATCTTTACTTCATGCCAGGGCAATCTATACAACTATCAGTCCTTACAGCTGTGGCCAACTTTCTTCCAAATATAGTTATTTATGTTGTTTGTGTTTTGATCCTGGCTCCTGCCAGCCCTGCCACTGGGCCTGCAATGGAAGGCCTTGCAGGAAAAGACCTTTCAGAGAATGCCTGTTCTCTTGTACTCCCTCTCTGATTCACTGTCAGTTTGAACTTGGTGAGGACTCTACCAGGAAATCATGGCAAGAGTGTCAGACCCTGGCAACTAATTTAACTTCCTCCTTCAAGATAGCAGATCAACTTGGCACTTGGTGTTTGAGTGTGCCTCACCTAATCTTGTCTCGTTTCAGCTTACGCTCAGTCCCCAGAATGGGGAAGATCATGGTAATAATATTTATAGCATACCTCCCAACTATCTTGATTTAGCAGGGACAGTCCTGATTAATTCTCTGTTTCTTACCCTCATAAATGAAAACTGGGGCATGTGTGGTCAGGATGGCAAAAATTAATAATGAGGAAGAACACACAAGCCAGAAAACACTGCAGCATTTTGTTTTTTCTGAGCTGACTAGGAAGGGCAAGGTTTAATCCCTTCCTCTCCTCTCCCCTGCTGAGTTAAGCAAGTGCAAACTACTTTTGTGCTTTGAACTGAGGCCCTTTCTGCACTATACCCCATTAGCGCGTTCTTCCGTTTCAGTCTCAGCATTGCCATTCGCACAATGGTAGTAGGTTAGAAACACTCTCTTCCACATCTTTCCACCTTAAGCAGACGAGTAGGAGTATTACCACTGGTGTTCCTTCTGCACTAGAGTATCCTTGACCACCCCTTTCCCCACTGCCCCTGATTGGTCAGGGTTTTTTTTGGTGGCTGTACTAGTGCAGCAGTGTTGTAATGGCAAGATATGCCAGTGCAACATTGCACTTTTGCAGTATAATGCTTAAAAATATATTTTTAAAAACTTTTAACTCAAAGGAGAAATTTAAACACAAAGGGGTGATAGATTTCAAAGTTACCATACCATGAGAGTAGCTGAGGAAGGGACAAGCTGGGCATGCCCACACCCCTCCCAGTTCTGGATCTGGGAGGACAGGAAATACTATCAAGCGCTATTATGGTACCACACTGAACTGACTGATGGGATTGAAGTGCTAAAGGAGGCTCTTAACAGTTTTTTTTCTGGAAATGGTATAAGGTGATTTTGCAATGCTTGGGGACATGATAGCAACTCAATAGCGACAATGTCCTGCAGTAGCATGACTCCTGCACCAGAAACAACCTGTTGCTGTTGCAGGATAGTGACATTGTGTGGAAATGGCCTTAGTTTGCAGCAATTGAAGTAATCTGAGGGCAAAGGGGGAAAATGGGAGGAGGAGTGAGAAACTGGGATGTTTAAAGAATACCTGAAAAAGTCAGATGCCAAAAGATTAATATGGGTTGTCCCTGCCAAATCAAGACCATTGTATGGTATGGTTTCAGATATAATATTGTAGATGTGGTGGTTAGAGGCTGAGAATGGAAAACAGTAGCTAATACCTTTTGAATGAGCTATGACTAAGATGAAAGTCACTGAAGAAATGATCTGGTTCACAGCCCAGTCCCACCAGGGACCTCAATTAAAGTGCCATCATTCCACTTTAACTGCCATGGCAACATCCTATGGAATCCTGGGGTTTGGGGCTTAAGGATGGGCATTTAGAATTCTCAGCCAGAGAGCTCCTGTGCACCACCAAACTGTAGATCCTAGGATTCTACAGGACGCTGCTATGGCAATTAAAGTGAAATTATGGCACTACACATGTACTGTGAAATGGCCCCAGCTCTTCAGAGTCAGGATATAATGTTTTCAGAAGCATACTAGGAGTGGTAGTGATAACACCAGGTAGAAATCTACTCTTGAAAGAAATTTACCAGCTGCCTAAACCTCGGGAAAAACTTTGTCCTGATAAGGGGTGGGAGCAAGGCAACTTCTATTTTGATGAGTTGGAAGAGCAAATACCAGTGATGAGAGGAGTGAAGGAAGGACCATACTAATTGCGAGATTGTAACTCTTGGAAAACACTAGAGGTAGCGTTGTGAAATGCTCCCTGGCCATTGAACTGTAGTTGTTCCCGGGCTACAGAACATGTGCTTTCTGCCCGGGACTGTAAAAACAATGAGGGGCCGTGCTACATGCCTGTAGGATTGTTCATCCGCTGAAGGCCTATGTGAAGTAGAAGTTACAATGCTGGGAGGTTTCAGTTCAAATCCCTAATCAGCTAAGAAATTCTGCTGGGTGATAAGGGACCACTCCTGCCCTCTTAGACTAATTCTATCGCACAAGGTTGTGAACTAAAGTGGAAAGGAGGAGAGTTGGTATGCTCATTTGCGGAGAGGGAATATAAAATAAACAAGTAAATAATATGCTTTCCCCAGGCACAGGAAAATTATTCCCATTCTGATTAGCAATATGAATTTATAAAAGATGTTCTATAGTAATATTACTTCAGATGAGGGAATTGCACTGTCTCATTGGATCTATTCCTCTGGACATCTGAAGTTATCATTTCAAGGTAAATGGAGCAATAATAAATTCGAAGTATTTTGGAAGGAGATAATTTGTATCCTCCAGAGTATTTTAATAAATACTAAACACAAAAATCAATGCAGACACATTGGCTGTATTTAGTTGTCTGCAATTAGTTTCATACTTCCTGCTATTTCCATTTTTCTTGATCTAAGTGGTAGGTCATGTTTCCCTTTTATGTTGTAATGTTTCGTACATCTTGATTTGTCATCTTTATTTACATTCAATACTTTGCTACAGGATTTTTAGCAGTCATAGGATATTGTTGTGAGATGATATTGACAGCTGCTCCCTCCTTCATTTTGCAGGATACTGGATATCTTTTTCTCAATAAATTGTTTCTCTTACAGGGATATCATGTTTATCTCAGAACTATGGATCATGTTTATCTCAGCTTTCTGGATACGGCAATTTGTTGGGGAGAAATGGTTATTATCTTCAAATAGCGCTCAGTTTCTTTGCATTATGTAGAACATGGTTACATTAGTGCCATGGATAGTACCTGTGACATCATCAGTGGTGAGTCATACAAATACAAATCATAGTTGTCTTCATGCTGTTCCCCCTATTACAAGGCATATTTTAGGAGAAAAAATATATAGCCAACTCCTAGCTCATCAACCATAAGGGGCAGATTTCTACAAGGCAAGTCAGATTGAGACCTGGATCTAGTGATGTAAGGGCCTTGGGATTGGGGGGGGATGACTGGAGGAATTTGGGTGAAAATGCCCACTGTTTTTCCCCTACAGTCTTTGTTTTTTCCACCAAATTTGATTTAAAAACAAAGGATTATAGAACATTTGCGTTTAGAATGGTGAATAAAATGTTTAAGACGGTAGCATTGTAATAAGACTGTTTAATATGTGTAAGGTGCCAGGAAAATTATAACACTAGTTAACACCCAGCCTCATGAGGGCTCTCTTGCCCAGTTTATCACATCTCTTTCTGATTCCCAGCCAGTATCACACTACGTTCCAGTAACTCCCTCCACCATTCATATGGTTATCTATTCACATTGGCTTTAGGCAATATCTTTCCTCTTGCTTTTGTCTCCCAACTACTGAACTGAACTTGCCACATCATCTCCATAACTGAACTTTTGCGCTTCTGTTGCAATTCACATACACAGTCTGTTCATTCATAGCTATAAAGGTCTGTTCCTAGGCGCTTCACTCCATACGTCTGATGAAGCAGACTTAAGTCTTTGAAAGCTAATCCTACCAACTTCTTTCTCTCAGTCTCAAAGGTGCTACAAGATCTCTTTGCATACTGATCTAGACTAAAATGACTTTCTCTTTGAATTCTACTAGCATGTAGGAGAAATCTAATATATAAAAGTCAAAGTTTGTTTGTCTGTATCAGGTGAAGACCTCATACTATTGGCTGTGTCAGGTGAAGACCTCATATGATTAGCTGCCTAAGAAGATTCTATAGAATCCTGAGGTTTGCCGTTTAGGGAGGGGCCTTTAGAATTCTCTGCCAGAGAGCTTTTGGGCCTCAGTCAACTGTGTCTGTCTTAAATAGTCTGGTTGCTATGGAGATAAGGCCTAGCAGCAAGGAGGAGGGCAATGTATTCCCTCAGGAACCCAACCTCTGCATGTTAATAACTATGAATACAGATTGGATTGGGGAATATGGGGAAAAGTTACAGGTACTGGGCAAGACATTTTGGGGAATTAGAGACACAGGATCTCAAATTTTTCTAACAAGTATTACCTATGAAAAAAATAAAATTCCAGGCAATGCTGGGTAGATTATAAAAGAAAGTATCTGATAGAAAAATAGTTCTTTTCATCTAGACTGAAGTAAAAGAGTTTTTCTGTAGTCAAAGGTCTAAAAGCAAATAGGCCTGTATTGTAGCATTTCTTAAAATACTGAAGACCAGGACATACTACTTTTTAAAAGTGACAAGGACATGCAATCTCTCAAGAGTTCTACATTTCTTTTCCCTAAAGGACAGCATCAGCTTCTATAGTCTCCATTTATCAATTATGTATGTATCCTACCATGCCTAAAATTCACTGTTTCCATTAATGTATGACTCAAATCTAGGGATGGGACGAATCCAGAATTTTCTGAATCCGAATCCCTAGAAGGTTCTGGGAATCCACGAATATCATGAATATCAAATCTTTCAAATTCTTTTTTAAAAAAGGATTTAAAAAGCAAGGGAAAGAAGGATAATCTTGGGCAAGACACACTCTCTCAGCCTTAGCAAAAGCCCTAGGCAAAGGCAAACCTCCTTCTGAAGAAATCTGGCCAAGACAATTGTCATAGTTTTGCCTCAGGATCTCCCCAAATTGAGAATGATATGAAGGCCCTTTCTACACAGGTAGGAAAATGTGGATTAATCCCACATTTTCCTGCCTGTGTAAACAGGGCCACATATTACAGTACAGAGATAATCCGGGTAAAACTAGCTTTTCTTTGCATAGATCCTTCTGGCATCCTGGGGTTTGTAGTCTGATGATGCACCAGCATACTTTGTCAGAGAAGGCAGTGACCCCTTGTAAAACTACAAGCCTCAGAATTGTGTCTGAAAGAGCTTTGCAAGGAAGCGATGCAAAGCTGTCCTTGAAATCTCAAGAAGACTGTACCTTCCAGTCAAGTTTCAAGTCCTGGAACAAGGAAGGCACTTAGAACACACAAACAAACAAACAAACAGCCTCTAGTCCAACCTCAGTTCTGCACCCTGCAGTCTCAAGAGTCAAGTCTCAAGTCCCGCAACAAAGCAAGCACTTAAACACACACACACACACACACACACACACACACACACACACACACACACAGACGTCTTTAGTCCAGTCAATTCTCTACCCTCAAGTCCTGCAAGGGACACTCAAGTCAAATCTCTAGGCCTGTCTCAACAATTCCCAATCCCTACCCTCCAATCTCAAATAAAAAAATAGTACAGATTAATGCATGCTCAATAAATGATTCTGGAGGCAGCTACTGTTCACTTTGTTTGTTGTAGGCAACACACACTCCTTCTATAGAATCAGCTAGAGTAGAATCCCATTCTTTCCCAGCTCAGTTTTTTTGACATTCATTGTTTACCACAGACATGCTGCTGCAACACAAGACCAAAAGTCTGTGGCCATTTCTGCATGAGGCGAGGGAATCGCCTCGTGCCAGTACTTACCAGACTTCTTGGCTCCATGCTTGGGTCCAGGCTGGTCCGGAGCGGTGTGTGGCCGCTGCTCCGCACTGCTCCGGGGATGAAAATGGTGGCTTCTGGTTGGTTGAGGCTCTCCACCAACCACTGAAGCTTGCCAGCCTAAAGCTCACCCCTGGCAGATTGCAGGCTCGCACTGGTGTGAGCCTGCAAATCTGCACCGGAACGCGGGCACGGAGTGGCGCGCTCCGTGCTTTTGAAAGACCTGCTTCAAGTGGTTTTTCAAAAGCACGCTGGACGACCACTTCAGGTCATTCCCGAGCAGGCTGAGGTGTGGAACTACATTAAGTAGGTCCGACCCAGTCCACTCCCAGGTGCAGACGTCCTCCCTGGAGGACGCTCTGCACCGTTTCTTTAAGCCCGTGCAGAAATGACCTGTGTTTCTCCAGCTCTCCTTTGCAATCTTTCCAATGGCAATGCTGCTTATAAACTTGCAGATAGACAAAGGATAAAGAGGATAAGAGGTTGAGAAGCACAAAAAGACTTTCTAAAAAGGAGCTTCAAAATGGGTTAACTGAAGTATTCATGTATTCTTTTTTTTTAATTTTTTATTATTAAAATAAATTTTATTTCAATAGAACAACTTAACAAATAAACATCAGTACATACACACGAACATTCAACTAACCACCCCATCTACACATCTACACATATACATACCAACAAATAAAACAATCGATTAATAAAATATCTAATCGATCACATAATAAAAATTAATATCTTTTTAGTGATATCTTTATCAATATCTTGAACTCCATATACCTCGAAGTTAACCAGATATACATACATACATTCATAACCCATATAACATTTATAACAAAACCTCCTACTAATCTATCTATACCTTGCCTGTAATCCTACCTTAAGCTTTCTCATAACTTAAATTAAACTTACATTGACTTCTTTCACTGTGTCATTGGGTGATAATGATGGTTAATTTTCTTTCTATAATCCTGCTATCTCTTTTTATTTTATCCAACTTTTTACTGCACCCATCTCCCTCAATTCTGCTTCACTATTATCTAACCTTCTCTAATTATTAATTTATCATTCTCTCCTCTCTATCTCTTGCTTGTCTATCTTTTAGCTACCTCTTTTATTTAGCCAGTTTATATTTAACTATATTAAAATTATAATTCCATCCGTTAATCCTATACTACCTCACTCCCTCTTAATTCTCTTCTTTCTAATCTTAATCTAATCATATAATCCCATCAAGGTATGCTCTCCCCATTTCCCTATCCACATAGAATCTAGTATATCCCATTCTTGTTTGAAAGTATCGTTACTTTTCTTTTGTAATTTTAAAGTTAGTTTGTCCATAACAGCTAATTCGTACACCTTATCTCTCCAGTCCTCTAATGTTGGTATCTGGGTGTTCTTCCGAAATTTAGCATAAATGATTATTGCCGTGTAAATCATGTAACATAGAATTCTTGAATATTTCTTCCTTGTCTTTTGATCTATCCCATCTAATATATTCAATAAGTATACCTCTGGTCTCATTACAAATTTTATCTTTTAATATTTTTCTATCTGTTGATGTATCTGAACCCAATATTCTTTCGCTTTACTACATCTCCACCACATGTGAAAATAACTCCCTATTCCTTGACACTTCCAACACTTAGCTAATTTTTTATTTTTATGCATTTTTGAAATTTGCATAGGTGCAAGATACCATCTGTAATACTGTTTAAAATTTTTTTCTTTCAAATCATTACTCTTCGTGAATTCCTGATTCTTTTTCCAAACATTCTTCCATTGTTGTAACATTATTGGGCGACCTACATCTTGTGCCCATTTTATCATGTTACTTTTAATTACTTCCTTCTCCAATTCTACATTTAAAAGTATTTTATAAATTAGACTCAGTGGTCTTTTCACCCCTGGCTTCATTATTAAATTGAATTCAGTATCTTCCATTGAAATCCCTTTGTCTTTTATATCTATTTTAAATGTTTCCATCAACTGTATGTGAAGAAGCCAATGTGTTGTAAAACCTTCCTTAATTAATTCTTCTCTGTTCTTTAATTCAATATTTGACCCTATTTTCTTAAGAATATCTTTGTAAATTATCCAATTTTTGGTCTCTATTTTCTCCAATCTATAGAATGCCTCATGTGGGGAAACCCAATATGGTAATTTTATATATAACTTTTTTCTTACCTTTATCCAGACCCTCAATATTGCTTTTCTTATAAAATGATCCATGAATATATTATTATTTTTTTGCTTGTCATACCATAGGTATGCATGCCAACTGTAATAGAGGTTAAAACCTTCCAAATTTAGCAATTTTGAATTTTTTAATGTTGCCCAGTCTTTAAACCAAATTAATGTAGATGCTTCGTAATATAATTTTAAATCAGGCATATTTAGTCCTCCCTTCTCCTTTACTTCTTTTAAATATTTCATTTTGATTCTTGGCTTCCTGCCGTTCCAAATAAATTTACTTAAATCATGTTCCCAACCCTTAAATGGTTTTTCATTCACTATAATGGGCAAGTTCTGAAAAAGAAACATCATTTTTGGCAAAATTTTCATTTTTATGACAGAAATTCTCCCTAGCAATGATAGATTTCATTTTTTCCATTTCTCTAAATCTTCCCTAATTTCCTTCCAAATTCTTTTATAATTATTATCGAATAAATCCGAATTATTTTTTGTTATCGTTATACCCAAATACCTAACTTTTCTTGATATCTTAAAGTTCGATTTTTCTATTAACTCTTTTTCCTGCAAATGGGTCATATTTTTCGTAAACATCAATGATTTTTCCCTATTAATTTTAAATCCTGCTACCTCCCTGAATTGTTCCAACATTTCTATCAATGATTTTATACTGGTCAAAGGATCTTCTAAAATTATTACTAAATCATCGGCGTAAGCCTGAATTTTAAACTCATATTCCCTTATTTTTGTCCCTCTAATTTCCCTATTGTTTCTTATTTTGTTAATCAAAATTTCCAAATACATTATAAAAAGCAGAGGGGAGAGAGGGCACCCTTGTCGTGTACCTTTATTTATCTTAAATTGTCTTGATCTTTCACCGTTTATTATTAGGCATGCCTTTTATTCATCATAAATTGCTCTTAGCCAATCTTTGAGTCTTTCACCAATACCAATCTTACTAATTAATTCTAACTTAAATTCCCAATTTACGTTGTCAAACACTTTTTCTGCATCTAAAAAAATTAACGCTACTTCCTTTTGATTAAATTTTTGATAATATTCTACAATATCTAAGATTATCCTTATATTATTTCTTAAGTACCTTCCGGGTAGGAAACCATCCTGATCATCCTGTATCCAATTTGTCAATATCTTCTTTAATCTTTCTGTAAGAATCAAGGCAAAGATTTTGTAATCAATGTTTAATAGGGAAATTGGTCTGTAGTTTCTTTTATCCCTTTTATCCTTCCCCTCTTTTGGGATTAGTGCAATATTGGATTCTTTCCATGAGTTTGGAAAATTCTGAAATTTAATAGAATTTAGAACCTGAAGTAATAAGGGTATCAACAACTCTTGGAATGTCTTATAATATAATACCGTGAATCCGTCTGGTCCAGGGGCTTTCCTTACTTTTAAACTTTTAATTGCATCTCTTATTTCTTGAATCGCAATTGACTTATCTAATTCATTTCTTTGGCTATCCGTTATCTGGTTCACTTCCGTCTGTTGCAAATATTTATAGATTTTTCTTTTCTTGTTCTTTTATATAAGGTCCATTTTTATAAAATTCTTCAAAGTAATCAACAAAAACTTTTTTTTATTTTTGCTTGTTGACAATATATATTTTGTCCCTCTCTTATACTGCTAATATTACGCTTTCCCTTCTCTTTTTTTACTTTGTACGCAAGCCATCTCCCTGGTTTGTTAGCTTGTTCGAAATATCTTTGTTTTACGAATTTCAATTTTTTATCTATCTCATCAACCGCTAATGCTGATAATTGATTTTGTAGTACTTTTATTTCTTTCTGGATTTTGTTATCATGAGGTTTCTTTTTTAATTCATACTCTTTTTCCTGAAGTCTTTTTCCTAATTGTTCTTCTTTCTGCTTCCTACATTTTGTTACCCAAGCTTGCTGATTTATAAAAAAAACCTCTCATTACCACTTTGCTTGTTTCCCACACAATCTGTGCTGATTGACTTTACCTACATTATTCTCTGTAAAAAAATTTAATTCTTCTTTTGCTTTTCCCACTATGACCTCATTATGTAGTAAACTATCGTTTAACCTCCAGTAAAATTTATTTTCACCATATTGCAATGATAATAATATCGGGCAATGATCAGATATTGTTCTAGGGAGTATTTCCACTTTTACAATATTTTTTATCATTTCTGATGAGTCAAAAAACATGTCAATTCTAGACCAAGTTTTGTGGCGGTCCGAATAGAATGTATAATCTTCCTCATCTCCCCTTATTTTCCTCCATACTTCTTCCACAGACAAACATTCTAACAATTCAAAAAACCTTTTTGGTAATTTCCCTTGATTATTTCTGCTCCTGTCACCTCTATCTTTACCTGATCTATCTATTAGTGCATTTATGACCCCATTCCAATCACCCATCAGAATCATATTATAACCATCTATCTCTAATAATTTTTCTAACAGATTTTGATAAAATTTACATTTATTTTCTAACAGACCATACACTGCCACAACTACAAATTTAAGATCCATAATTGTTACCTCAACTGCAATACAATGTCCTAATTCATCACTATATAATTTTTTTGCTTTATATTTATTTTTTACATAAACTACTACCCCCTTTTTTTCTTATTATTAGATGAAAAGAAGAACTGCTCTAATTTTGGATTTTTAATATAATTTAAATCTTTATTTTTAATGTGGGATTCTTGAATTGCTACTATGTCTAAGTTGAGTTTCTCTAGATAGTGAAAAATACACTTTCTTTTATTGGGGCAGTTCATGCCTCGAACATTCCAAGATAATATCCTAATCTTCATTTAATTATAATTATTAAAAATCTATCCTATTCAGTTTCTTCAGTTGTCTCTTCCGATCCTTCTGATTCCAAATCTTGTATCAAATCTACTTCTTCTTCGCCCTCCTCTTCTTCTACCACCTCACCTTCTTCTTCTTGAGCCATCCCTAAATCTTCTTCTTTCTGTACTCTTGCCAGTTCTCTTCTTAATTCTTTCCTTGAATCTTCTTTCCCTGACTCTGTTTCCAATATTGGTATCCTCTCTTCTTGAACTGTCTCTTCTGATCTACTTAGTTTTTCTTTGTGCTTCCTCCAAAAAAACAAAAAAAAAGTATTCATGTATTCAAGACATAGAAACTAAGAGAGGAAGTGGCATCATGACAATCTTAATCCCAGAACTGACCAAAGAAAGCTGGCGAAGGGGAAAGTATGACTTGCATGGAACCCCTGAACCCCTTTTTGCAGTCTTTGGAACCCCCAGGACATTCCCACAAGCTCCTAGACCCCCACACAAACTCAGTTTTGCTCCTTTGTCCCTCACCTCCCAATCCCTTGCAGAGGGAGACAGCAGCAGGGAGAGGCAGCACTAGGGGCACAGGTAGCAGGAGAGAGAAATGGCAGCCTCCAGGGCGTGTGAGGCTTTATGCCGGTCTGCCAGCCAATTACTCGTGCCCACGTTGGGTGGGGAGTGGGATCCCATCCTGCTTCCGAGTTTTCAGGCGTCCTGATCTCCTGAGTTTTCAGGCATCCTGGTCTCCCAGGTTTTCAGGCGTCCCAGTCTCCAACAAACTGTTTGAGTGGCGGATTCGAAAGATTCCGCTTGCCTAATTTGGCACAGGGATTCAGATTTCTGAATCTCAAATCTCTGCCAAAGATTTGAGGATTCGAGGATTCGGTTGGCCCATCCCTACTCAAATCCTTGATAATGCAGCCATTTAGAATGCTTTCTTTTTTGCCTGTTGGTTTGAGGCACTAAAGCTCAGCTTTTGTCTCCACAGCTCTCTATGTCCTGACAACGTTCTACCTTGCATGCAAGGCCCACCAAAGGTGTTTTGTTGCCTAGGGTTACCAGGTCAAGACTATCCCAGGCTCTGAGATTTTAGCACCAAAACCTGAGACCTTGAGACAATGTCTTCTGATGTCTCATTAGGTGTCAATACTAAGCATGAAACATCAAAGATCAGCCACAATTGCATAGCGCACGTAATTCAAATAAAAACATCAAAGCCTTCCAACTGAGGAAAACACACACACACACATGCTTTTCAAGACAGTGGTCTCACCTTGAGATTCCTCCCCTATACCATGAGGACCAGAGATTAGGGTACAGGCCCCAGGATCTGGGAACAATAGAGGTGACAGAAAATGGCAAAGATCTGCACCCATTCCACATACAGAAGAAGCTGGCCAGACTTGTAGTTGAATCTAACATGGATTTTGCTGATGAGACAACATCCTGTACCAGCAAGATCACTTATGGTAGTTGCAGGACATACTGTGTCATTTACAGCTTTCCAAAGGACTTTGTGTCTATGTGCAGAATAAAGTATGTGATACTGAAACCCAGAAAATACAAGGCCAAATAAAAGTAAAATAAAGCCAGATAAAATATGCACATCTGTCATGAGGTATTTTTTAAATCATTTGATGAACTGAAGCATCTTTCAACAGGAGGGAGGTTGGATTTCCCCTGAATAGGGTCAGTTTACTGACAACCAGAGCAAATCATGTCCTTTTCATCACATCATGGTCTCCCGGAAAATGGTATGGAAAATATTTTTTCTCAATATATTACATTGTCCCAATATGTTACAAAAAAAGTAACTCAATGGTAAAATCAATAGATATATTGGATTTTGGTGGGGGAGGGGATCTGGGGGATGGGGAACTAAATTGTACTGTAGCGCATCAGGAGTAAAAATTATTTTTTTCATGCCTCACCTAGAAACTCATAATGGCTTCTCCCTTGAGGTATTCATTTTAGTTTGGGAAGCAGTGGTATAGTTGGCATAACTAAACTGATTATGAACCAATTAAGAAGCACCAGGCAATCTTAACTGGAAATAATGACACACACAAAAAAAGGCTAATGTGGGTAGTAGTTTGAGTTTGAAGTAGGACTCTGGGAGACCAGGGTTCAGATCCTTGCTCAGCTGTGTAAACTCACTGTACAAGTCATACTCTTTCAGCTGGACCAGAAAGCAATGGCAAACTTTCTCTGAATAAAACTTGCCCCCACGTGCAAAAAAAGGATTGTTGTAAGTCAGGCCATTCTGCACTAGCCTGTTATAGCACTATGATTCCACTTCAACATCCTATGGAATCCTGGGGTTTGCAGTTTCGGAGGGGCTGTCTGGCCCCTCCCGAAACTGCAAACCCCAGGATTCCATAGGATGTTGAAAGTGGAATCATAGCGCTATAACAAACTAATGTGGAAATGGCCTCAGAGTCAACTTAAAGGCCCATAACAACAGTAACCAATGATATAAAACACAGCCAACTGGAAGCATCCTATCATTATCATCAGCTAATGTCAAATTCTTTTCTGTGTAAAACTATTCAAAACCAAGGATAACTGGGAGATGTTTTTGAAAAAGATTACTGTGATCAAAAGGTCATCTCTCTGTCAATGGTTACTTGCCAAATTGATAAAGGAATGCAATGCCATTTTCTATTCCTTGAAGTCTGATATCATGAATGAATGACAGGAGATGGAAGCCTGTCGCTCAGTCCCTTGGTTTTTCATCATTGGGTTGAAAAGTGAAAAGACCCTGAAGCTATTTCACTTCATCTGTAGCATCTAGCCCTGGCCAGTATTATAGATGACATGGCTAGTTGGGTTATTTGTCTGACCTCCTGCCTTTATTGATACTAACCTAACAATAGAAGAAGGCAGATGGTGAGCTTAACCCTGTTAATATCACATATCCAGGGTTCACTGCTGACTATCGCTTCACGTTATATCATGTAAAGTCTTCAAATGCCATGTCCTGTGTTGCCCATTTTTAGTGACAACCAACCATCTTAAGCCTTTTGGCATTTTGTCAGCTTAGCAAATCCAGAGCCATCCATCACTGCTGTTAGAGCTGTCAGACACATTTAACTTCAGCATCAGCCAACAGCCTGCAGTCTTGGTTACTGATCAGAATCATTGCAGCTGTCAGTTGGGAAACAAAAAGTCTGTTTCCAAATTTGGATAGTCTGGTGATTGTAAGATGAGGGTTTCCAGTATGAGTTTGCTTCGACATCTCTTCCTGTGTTATGTTAGAGCTAGCCATATTGGGAAGGAAGCATTGTGCAAATTATGTTGAACATCTGTGGTGATCTCTGGTTCAATCATAGTCTTACAAGGGCTGGAATGCAAAGATGTTTAATCTCTTTTGAAAAAAAAAGAAAAGAAAAGAAAAGAAGAGGGGTATTCCAAGGTGATAGCACAGCCAAGCATTCAGGAAGAAACAGCCGCAGCTTTGTAAAAGAATAGGATCCTCTCCCATCCAGCTACAGATATGAAGAATGCATGGCTGCATCATTTTTTCATTTTATCATGGTAACACAATGGCACAATGTGACATCACCATATTCAGAGTCTGTGTCCTTCTCTCTGATGCAAGTAGCATCCAGGTAGAGATAGAAAGCAGCATGTGGAAAATCTGAGGGTGATTGTGTAATGTCCTCTGTTATGAAGAAAACATGGAGCAGGTCACAGGATAGTTGCCCATATGTGTTTGTTAAGGAAAGAGTAGGTTGAGTTGAGTATGCCAATATGGGGCCTGGCCTGGCCTGGCCGGGCCTGCCAGGCCCCATATTGGCATACTCAACTTGCCTTGTCCTTGCCCTGCCCTGCCCCCGCCCTGCCCCGCCCCACCTTGGCCCTGCCCTTGGCCTGCCCTGCCCTGCCCTGCCCTGCCCTGCCCTGCCCTGCCCTGCCCTGCCCTGCCCTGCCCTGCCCTGCCCTGCCCTGCCTTGCCTTGCCTTGCCTTGCCCTGCCCTGCCCTGCCCTGCCTTGCCCTGCCTTGCCCTTTTTTGGTTTTCAGAAAAAATGCTTGCATGTATGTGTATTTAAAAAACTCAGGCTAGAGAATAAACTCTTCTTTAATTGTTTAGCTTGATCAGATGTATTAAATCTGATTCACACAGTTATGCTTCTCAATCAGTGATGATCAGAGAAGCACTTCTGCCTCAGCTAAGTCTAGCCAGTTTAAGGAGGGGTAATCTGCTGTTAGTGAGGCATCCATTTCAAGAAGCAAACCCTGGGAGGTGTGATGGAACATCAGTGAACCTAGCTGTGTAGATTCCCCCAAGCTAGCTGCTGGCTTCAGATACTTTAAAAGATGGAGTCCCATTGCCAGTTCTGAAATAAGTGTCAACAGCCAGGAGAAACTGGTACATGGGATGGGGAGAGGAGGTATGTTAGAGGAAGGTGCCCATTAAGTTCAACAGAGCCCTGCTTCCCCACTCCCTCTTTCTCTCTTATTTATATATCGTGAGCAGACATGAGATTTATGAAAGATTTGCATATCCTTTTCATGCTCTTCCTTTCTCCTTGATGTAAGGTATTGGTACTCTCCATTATTTACTACTGATAAAGACTGTCCAGTTCAACAATAAGTCACAGCTTGATAGTATAAAGGTAAATGAAATTTAAAAACATGATTTACAAATCACAATAAAACAAGAATAATGTAGTGCAACATAAAATTAGCGGCAAGGGATGGAAACAATGCAACACATCTTGAAATCAAAGTGAGAAATACCACAACAATGAAAACAGTACAAAGCTGTGAATGCACTTAAAAAGTTCTCAAAAGAACGATAAGAAGGATAATAGGAGGGGACATGCAAAACTTGGCCTTTCTTAGTGAGGCAGAGGGAAATATGGAAGCATTCCATTTGCCCAATTGGTCTGTTCTTTTGTGCACACATAGGCTGGGCAGCAGGGAGAATTCTGTTAAGCCTATTGGCATCCTTTGTACCCAAGCACCAAACAAGAGCAGCACTACCATTGGGCACAACATGGTAGCCATCTCTGTTAGAGGCTGATGGGCCCAGCAGTAATGACACACAGCCCCTGAGCCTTCTAGTTTTTCTCTCAGAGGACAGTGTTGTGTATGCCACAAAGCCTAACATGCACCCTTTGAACTCACCTGATGCTCTCAGGAGTGATAATGATTCCATCCCATTGCCAGCATTGCATTAATATACAACTGATAGTTCTCTCAGCTATACATAGAATTAAGATAGGTCTCATCTGGTCTTTGGTTTCAGACAGCAAAACCTTTGGGTCTGGCCCTGGTACTGAGCACTTAGACAGCTGGATGCTGCTCTTGAAAAGTTAAGCAAATTTGTTTAAGGTGAGATGTTTTGATTATTAGACTATCACTTACCTAGTAATTATATAGGGCACAAGAAGCATACTTTTAGAAAATGAATGGAACTTACCACACAAATCTAACCCGGGTGGCCCAGTGGTTAAATGCCAGTACTGCAACCACAAGGTTGTGAGTTCGATCCTGCCAGGCTCCAAGGTTGACTCAGCCTTCCATCCTTTCGTAGGTCGGTAAAATGAGTACCCAGCTTGTTGGGGGCAATTAGCTAAAAATACATTGTAAACTGCTTAGATAACGCTTAGTTGATAGGCGGTATAGAAATAAATGCTATTGCTATTGCTAACCCCCTTCTGCAATTGAGACAGTATTTTTTGTCATCTTTCTACAAAAATTAGATAATGTTGAATTAGTTAATCATCATATTGGAGTGAAATTACTATGGATGCACAAATTATATGGATGTTAAGATTGCATTAGTTCATCATGATTAATCTTATAACAATTAATAAGTGAATGAACAAATGATTGGCCATTTATTAGCAAAGAAATATGTGCAGTTATATTCATTTTCTGTTCAGCAATTGGAGTTTAATTTTTTTCAAAAAAATAATGATGCAAAAATGATGGGAAAAGTGAAATGCAGCATCTTTTCAATGTGTGGTCATGTAAGACCAGGCCAGTATTGACACAACTAAGAACGTTAAATCAATTATCTCACATTGTGTTAACAAGAAATCATGGCCACTCAGTTAGATGGAATCAGAGAGTGGAGGAAAGGGATTCTGATTAAGATTATATCATATTTTTCCAAGAACCTAGTATGAAAACATTAACCCTCATCTTACTGGATAAGGTATGTTGATTCCCATGTGACATGTTTTGATGCATTATTTGTAGAGAACTAGAACTACAAGGCAAATGTTTTACAACATTGCAACTGTAAACAGTTTCCGCAGGTTTCAGTAGCTTGCTATGCACAGTTCTTTTTCATAGATAGAAAACAGTGGAGACAAAAATTGTACAATCAATTGTATTTTGCCATGAGGTATTCTTCTGTGGTTGAGACTTGATGGTGAGTGTGCTCCAGTGAGAACCAGTCCTCCTTGCTCCAAGCTGAGGTGAGAGCAAGTGCACATTCGCTTGACCTTGTTCAGTAAGAACCAAGTGGAGATACTGATGTCACAGAAGGCAGGGACAGAAAGACTTGATGCAGACATCCATAGACAGTTCCCCAGAAAACAGTTAGAGACATCATTTGGGATCACACAGGGCCAAAGAAAGGTTCAGAGAAATAATCCTATGAACTTTCAAATTGCTTTTCACATAAAAATAATTTAATGAATACATACAGAGGCATGGTGTGTATTCAGGGCATTAAATGAGAGCAACCCTATTGAAGTCAAAGTTTGGTAGTCCCTAGACATTACTGAGTTCAAACAGTAGAGGCTTGTGCCTCTCATGTCATTGGGGAGTAGATCCCTTATGGGGTTTAGTCCATACTGAAAGATCTGTCCAAGATACTAAAGCTTAGTTCCACAATAGGCTTCACAACTTGGATAACTCTTTTAAAGTTAAGACTAAACCACAAGACAGCATTCACTATTCCACTGGCACCAGAACTACTAGTTAAGTCAAAGGCACAGGTTGACCTATTTCCCCGGGTGGGAGAGTATTATCAACGACCTGAAGCCCAATAAGAAATGTGGCATTCCTTCTGAGTTCACTGTCATTCCAGAGAAATTTGTAAGCCTGAAGATATTTTCTGCACTTCCAGAGTACTTCAGGTTCAGCAACAGGGAAGTGAGCGATCCATAGAGTATCCCATGGGAAACTCAGCTAAAATGTAGTGACAACACCAGTTAAATGATATTTTCTCACTGGATGAAATGTGGTGAGAGACATTTTTTTTCCACTAGCTTAGAACATGCAGAAGGCCTGCTAACCAAAGTCTCAATGCACATTGGCAGCAATCTGACAGAATAAGCCATATCCTCTATCACCTCTTACTTCTATAGGAAGGCAAAAGATAATAGAACTAGCAGAAGTGTACCACATGTACAAAATTGGCATGCAAAGACCACTGCAGCACCCAAGTGACATATGCTAGTTGCCTGTGAAGTCCGTCACAAAGAATGGCCCTTTCACAAAGAATGGGGGAAAGTTCCACAACAGAGACTATTTTGTTATTAGATCATAAAATTAGTGCACAATACAATTAATGCTACATCTTCCTGCAACTATTTTAAAAGTTGTTTTGCTGCTATTGCTACTGCTGCTTCTCCTTCTGTGTGTGTGTGTGTGTGTGTGTGTGTGTGTGTGTGTGTTTCCTATTTTGGGGATTCACAGTTTGGGATTTTTTTTGTCTCAGTTGGATACAACAATAATAATTGATTTAAGGCACAGAATTCATCGTGGTTATTTGATGTTCCATTTTGCAGAAAAAGAGGCAGGTCAGCTACTCAGAACAAATATTCTGTTTAATCTGAACATGTGTTTTTCTGGCTCTGGGTGTTTGTGTACAATAAGAGCCTCCTTCATCCTGTACCTACATACATCTCTGTGGACGTAAAGCATTTTAATGCCCTCTAATACACTGAAACATCCGTGGGATCAGCAGATATACCAGAAGTTACTCAATGTGAATTGTGTGTATTTTACCCATACAGGTGAGGGTTAATTTAAAAAGTAACCCAAAGCCATATAAAAGTTACAGCAGTGCCAGCTTCAGGGCAAAATTATTTTCCTGACACAGCTGCCTTCACTGCTGAAAGTCCAGATGATGTTAGCCATCTGGTGCCCTCCAGAGGTTTTGACTATTTATATATTTATTTTATATCCCACTTTTCCACTAAATAGGATTCAAAGTGGTTTACTGCATACATTAAAACAGAGCAGTTAAAACAGTACAAATTACAAAAGTTTAAAAAAGCATTAAAGAGTACCTTCAATTAAAACACTGTTTTTGAAACATTGCAATGTAAAACAATTAAAACACTTACAATACACAATGCACATTAAAACAGCACACCAGTTACTCATCACTCCACTCTAGTTAGCCAAAGCTAAAGGCCTGCTTAAAGAAGGTCTTTGCCTGCTGATGAAAAGACAACAGAGAAGGGTCAGAATAAAGCCTCTCTTGGGAGGGAGTTCCAAAGCCTAGTAGCAGCCACCGAGAAGGCTCTTTCTTGTGTCCTCACCAACCAAGCCTCAGAGGGTTTTGGAATGGAAAGAATCCCCTTCCTTCAAAGACCATAAGACTCAGGCTTGTATAGGGAGATAATGGGCTTTCAAACGTCGGGACCTAAGCTGTGTAAGGGTTTATAGGTCAAAACTGGTACTTTGTGGTGTGCCTGGAAATAGACTGATAGCCAGTCAAGCTGTTTTAGTAATGGAATTATTTGCTCCCTATAATGTACATTACAGAACTGAGGCAATGGAAGTTGAAAATAAAGCTTGATATAATATAAAAATTTAAAGCCATTTTTCTGATTTGCTTTTTAAGCATTAAGTGCTGAAATGGTTAACAAGTACTTTGCTGGAATGTTCTAAAATATGGAAACTGTAGAGATGAGCTCATTGGGAGGGCCTTGAAAAGGACAGGCCAACATGGAGACAGGAACCAGAGAAGGCTAAGGTGCTGTAGCTGCCAAACAGACACCTGGACAGGTAGAAAATGGAGAAGGCTTTATCTGAGTAAGGGAAGATAAGTCCGTAATGAAGGACATCAAAAGATTCCTTAGTAAATGGAGCCAAACCTGACCTAACTAAAGAAAGGAAGCCAACATGTCAGCTTGACCTGGGAAGATACTGTAAGCATGAACCCAGAAAGGGGAGTGGGCTAAAAAGGTAAAGACAATATCCTGCTAGTGCTGACCAATCAGATTGGGTTTTGTAGAATTGATCAGGTGATAGATCCTAAAACTTGTAACCAATTCGATGCTATTGGAAAAATGTATTTAACAGACTGTAACCCCTTCGTCTAGGGTCCTTGATTTGCCTAGGACTAGAACTATTATTGCACAGTAATTCAATAAAAGCTTCTGTTAGAAAGACACTCAGCTGGTGTTATCCTTTGAGCATGCCAGGCATGAACCTGGGAGGGCTTCTGACTATTTGGGCATGACAGAACATACATATTCAAATGTGCATACTCAAACCTTGCCTTGAATAATATAAGGGAATGCTATTAACAATGATAATTTCAGAAACTTTCAAGAAGAAAATGGGACTCAGTCTCAGAAATTGGTGGGCATAGACTTTTGGGACAACAAAATCTTATATATATATATAAAAAATCTTATATAAAAGTTCAAAAACAGAAAACAAAAATCAAGTTTTCCTAATCTCAAAGCTCTACAACTCCCATAACCTCCAGCCATTGTGCCTAGTGGTCAGGGACAATGGGAACTGTAGTCTGAAAGACCAGAGGGCATCAGGTAGGCCCTTCATTGGCGGCTCCTTTCTTATACAATATTGTATACGAAGATGTATATATTGTTCCCTACCAGCTTTGAAACTGTTTCTAAACTTGTTCTGGCCTGCTTTTAAGCCTATATTTTATGTAACTTTTTATTGTTTCATCTATTTTAAATATTTTTCTATCAACAGTATTTCATATTTCTCAGTTTTAAAAACTTTACTTTGTGAACAGCTTTACTTTGAAATGTGGTACAGAAATACTTTAAATAATTAAAATACCAATATCAATTAGTTATATAGTTAGTTAAACCAAAACATTCATTTTGTACTGTCGCTTGTAAAAGCAGTGGAATGAGCTCCAAAATAGCAAGGACTATGAAGAAGCAGATAAATGCTAGATGGACCCTCTTTTGTTTGGGGAGCTACAGCTGCCAATTTCTATCAACAAATTATGTAAAGGAGACTCTGGAGCAGGTGAGATGTCACTGCTGTGTACATCTGCAGCAACTTCCATAAATTTTGAGGCCAAGAAATTGGCTTATTATGTTGCAGCTTCCAATACTGAAGAAGTACCATCTAACACATTGGCTTATGTGACTATCTGTTCTGGGGTAGGCAGAAAATGATACTCTGAAACAGGTGTGGTTCCTCTACTCTTTCTTTTTATTTGAGGGTTTGTCAGTATTTGTTAGGTGTTCCTTTGAATCCATTGCCTTGGCCATCTGAGCTTCCAAGTTCTTGAACAATGGTGTTGCCCTAGCATGGAGGCATAACATCAACATCTTCTTTAAGTAAACATGAGCACTGGACTTTTAGAATATTTGATCTGGGGAAATAAACATGTGGTGTTGGAATATTTTAGGCTATTTATTTTCATTAGCTAATCAGGAACACAGATATCTCAGCACAGGCACATCCTTACCTATTTTATGTGTCTAAGGAACCAAACATCTCACTCATCATAGTAGAACATCAAATTTATCTCAGGAAACATTACTAAGAAGCAGTTGTATAGACTTATGTTGGTAAGGAATTTTACACGGCACTGTAATACAGGCCTCTTTTCCTCTGTTGAGGAATTTTACATCTCACATAGGCATCTGTGGAGAAAACCACACATTTTCACACAGGTATCTCTAATACATTTCTATAACAGGCATCTATTTAACAGCTGCTGTCCCAGCATTATCAAAAATGGTACCTACCTTAGAAACAGCATAGTAGCAGCTGAAGCAGTTACAGACAGATTACTTTCTCCCTCATTTGGACCTGCTTTTATACTGTCTTAAGCACCTCCTGTCTGTTCATCTCTACTTATCAGAAGTAACATTATCAGCCAATTAGCAGCACATTTTATTGGTCTTTTGTTCTCAGCCAATTAGAAAAGACTTGTAATAGTCTGTTTAAGCTCACCCGTCATCCAACTAGAAATGAGATTTTACTGGCCATTTGTACAAGGTCCTTGCTCATCCAATCACATAAGATTTTAACTGGTCTTTTGACAGCTCACCAATCAGTTGTACGTCTTTAACTGATCACTGTTATTATGAAAACTTGCCATCTGCAACACCAAATTGCACCTGGCCAGCTTTCCATTCTGTCAATAATTTATTGGGCTTTTTCTTATTGTTGATACTCATTTCTCTTCTTATTGATAAGTAGCTGAACAGACAGAACTGGTTTCATTATATGATATTAACTTTATAAAGACATCAGTCACAAAGTACACTTTCTTCCAATATACAGGCTTCAGGGCCTTACATTTTGCAAAACGTATCTAAAGTACAGGATCTGGTAGAGATGTAATTCTTCACTAATTTTGTTAATGAAAGAATAAGTAAGAAAAAGTATCTTTAACTATTACAGTGATTAGGAATGGAAATGCTTCTGCCACTGCATGCAGTAACAGTGCTTGTATATTTTCCCCTTGGTGTCCAATATTTGTTAATCAGAAGCCATAATAAGAGTGGAAAAGACTAGGCTTTTTCTGTGCTACTTTCCCAATCCAAGTAACCTGCTACTGTACAAGATGAAAATTATGTGGGAAAATCCAAGTAGAGATCCCCTCTCCACACCTTAGACCTTATTCTCTACTTCAGGAGTAGAGGGGAGACACTGGATGGAAATTTCACCCAGGTGTTCACCCAGCTGCATGGCCTTGTTCTGTTTACTTGAAACTGAGGTATTTCCCTCACTTTCCCCTCCCCACATTAAATGCTACATGTAAATTAATAGGTGACCTAGTTTTAAGTTAATCTGTAAAACACTCTTACCTTGATGTTGTCGGATAAATAATAATTTGGACCATACATCTCAGTAGACCTTCCAACAAATGAGCCATCCCCTAAACTCATAGCTCCACTATTTGAAGTACCATGGAATAGATTATTGCCAATTGATATAGGTACTAGCTTTGGATAATTTCTTGCATTATGCAGGGACAGAGATGAGAGGTAACTCATGTTTAAGTATTCAGTTTAAACTGGGTAGATAAGATGTGTCAGACAGATGAAGCAACTCATACTGGCTCCAGTGCCTAAGTCTATATGGGTGCTAATTCCTCCTCTTCATTCAGATCTTGCAGTACTGAGAGCAAGGTCTGAAAAAGTGCTTTGCTCACATATGCTAGAATATGAATTGAACTTCACAACCAAATATGTACTATTCTGCATGAAGCCTGCAGTTTTTAAAACTTGCTTTAAACTTGGCTTCTGAAGTTGTTGTTGTTTTTTATTTGTTTTGTAAATAATATTTTAATCTATTTTTATTTTACATTGCTTGGGAAAGCAAGTGGGTAGAAAAGCCATTAACAATTTTTTTTTTTGTAATAAAATATAAATGAACTTTCCACATGGATCCAATAGGATCCATGGTTACACAGTGAGTTCAGTTGATCTTGAAGTGTATATGAATAGAGCTTCCATTTAGACTTGGACTGTGTGTGTCTTGAACATTTTAACAATTAACAAGTTTTATTTGACATAACCTTTCATGGACTCCAGCCAACACTAGCATCTAAAAAAGTGGGTTGGTGTCAAAGCAACCAGTGATAAGCAGGCAGCCTGGACAGTAATGAGGAAAAAAATGAACTAGTTTGAGAGATTTATAAAACTTTCATCTTATAAGGCACAGAATGAACTATATATTTGCATGTGAACATATGTCCCATGGTCATATTTTTAAAGCAACATGACACTGTGAGGCCTACCTAGATTGGGCACTACCATGAATCCAAAAAGAGCATTATTCGGACTTGATATATGTAAAATGCTCATTTGTATGTGGCTAAAGCAGTAAGATCTTTTGAACATGATACAATGGACGGTGAACAGTTGTCTTTCTAATCCTGGAGCATGAATCTTTTAGCTACAGTAAGAGCATGTGGGATCTAGCCAAGGTGGCCAAGTTCTAAATACCAGAATATGTTTTTTTTTAAATCTCTGTTTACAAAGATAAAATAATTGACTAATACAAAATTAATATGTTGCAATATCTGCAGTTAGAAAGAGGTAACCACTGGACATACTGACATCCTGTGCCACAAGTTAGCATTTGTATTATATTGCCAACATTTAGCCGAAGTGGCGAATTTCTTCTAAAAGTGGCATCCGATATATCCAAAACATCAATTTTTGCTGACCAAAACTACTTTTAAATCTAAAGACATTTTACATATGCTAGGGCAATTTTTCATTGATTGATTTGCACAGGATAATTGACATAATTTTTCAGTACTTTCAAAGGGACATTTCTAAACTACCCAACTACACTTTCTTCGGTTTCTCTGAAAATATAACGAGTGTTTCCAATGCAACAGGAGAGGCTGAGACACATGGAATGGATGCTCCATATATGGACACTAAAAGTTACTGTAATAGTAAATATTATCATACTGAACCAAAGGGCTAATCTTATGTAGACTGCAAGACTGAAAACCTATTTATCTAAACCATTGAAAGTATAAATTGAACAATCAGCCTGTTTCTTCTGTTAAAAAGGATTGTCTTGCCATTTTCAAATTGGATAGTACCAGAATTCTTGTTTAGCATACCTATGTAAGTTAAATTGTTGTTGATGATAGATTGTTCACCAGGCCTCTTTGGCAGTAAGAGAGTGGAACCACGCTATACTTGGAAAGGGGTCCGGATTTTCCTTCTTGCACCATTCTTCCCAATTACACCCCTAACTGTTGCTGAAGGTGCCACTAGAACAAATAATACCTTAGAGTTTAATAAGAAATAGGGAGTTGGAGTCAGAAAAATGGTACATAGGAGGCACAAGTCAACTGTCTGTCATGTGCTCCACGGATCTCATCCAGATTTGCTCCCCAGATGTCATCATCTGCTTTAAAAAAAATGGGATAGACAATTGTGTGCCCAGTGTATAATCTGTTCTGGGTCTAAGAATGGCAGCTTCACGAAAAGGAAATTAACTGAAAAGATTTATCTCCTATTGGACTTGACAGGCATGCCTAATATCTATTCAATTTGCCAATTAATAAACTCCCTTCTCTATAATGGATACACGAAAAGTTATAATGTTAACTCAGGCAAAAGAGAGGCCAGAAAACTGCTTTGCCTGTAATCTGTGTTTGAAACTTACCTCAGGTTTTTAATTTGACTTCACAGATTGTCTTCTGATGTGTCCCTGTGGCTTACATGCAATAGGACTATTATGCTAAGTGTGTGACATTAACGGGGAGTTCTGTGCCTTCCTGCTTGCCTGCCATGATGATTGTCGACTTCATCAGCTTCCCCTAGGAAGCTCATCTTAACATCTAACCCCCTTTTCTGCTAAGACAACAAGAAAAGAAGTTAATCTTTAAAAAATGTACTACATTCCTCTGAGCCCTGAGAACTTTGATGAGGCCCTTTGAGTTCCCCAGTGTTAAAAGTTTGAAAAGCAATTGTTAAAACTTGGAGCAGTAAAAGTGAGAAATACTGTAGTTGGATTTTTTCTTTAGTCGAAAAGAAAGGACCAAAGTTCCTCTGTTTACGTCAAAGCAGCCTCGGGCAAGGAAAGGGGAGGAAAGACTGCTAATTTTATCAGAGAACTGGTGCTGAGGGAAGGGGATGTTCTGGCCAATCAGTCTTCTTGATTGAAATCTTCCTCCAAACTTGCTATTTGTTCTATTGGGAGAAAAAGATAGATGCGTACAATATTATGAGTGAAATCCTAAATGGCCAAGATGGCTGAGGGCCAGCTGAGCCAATGTTGGGCCAACTGCAGTTGTACTAAAACCAAACCTTTCTTGGGTTAAGAGGTGTTGGGATGAGAAAGCAGGTGGGATGTGCAACAAAATTGAGACAGACATTGTTACTCTAGATGAATGTAAATAAGAACATAGGAAATAAACTCTCTCTTACTAGATAAGATAGTGTGTCCACCTGGCCCATAGTTGTCTTAACTGACTAATATTTGCTCCCCAGGGTTTCAGGCAGAGTTTACAGTCTGAGTTGTTTGCTTCTTCTCTGTATAAAGATATTAACAATTTGAACTTGGGATTTTCTACATTAAAAAGTGTTTGATATACTACTGAGCCAAGGTTCCTTCTCAGCTATAACCACACTTTATGAAATCTATGTTGATGTATAAAGTTACATCCTAAGCCCATTTACTTTAAAAGAAATCAACTAATTAAAATTACATATTATTTTTATTTGTGGTAATTCTGATTTCAATGGTTTTACAGAGGAGGTGAGCTCTTGCAAGAGAAGCTGGGCTGATCTACTACGGGGTGGGAAACCTCCTTTTGTAATCCTTGTATTCCCTCCAAGAGCCCTCTAGAGCCCCCAGATGTCATTTTTTTAAAAGGCTGAAAATACTGGCCATTTGGCTGTGTTATCACACCATACACCCTCACTCAGCAGGATGTGCTATTTTCATAATTGGACACATTTCATGGCTGGAACACATGTTTGAAAGTGCACTGGCTGTAAGCATATACCAGGCCAGGTGGCCTCAGATGTGATCAGGTTGTAAGTTCAGAGAAGATTAGGGGAAAGTCTGATGCTGACAGGCTTGGAATAATCCTTTCAAATGCTGTAGATTGTGAACACTCCTGACAACAATAGTAGGTGAAACTGCCCAGGTGAAGCAGTCAGGAACCCTACTGTGAGCATATCCTATAGAAACTTTCTGTATTCACACTACCTGACCAAAACTGTCATGCCCTACTTCCAGAACATGGACTCTGAGTCAGAAACAGGGGGCATGCCAGGACCTGCTGTACAGGAAGAGGTTACAGTGCCATGAACAGACCAGGGGGTGGTGCCAGCTCCACCAGAGTCCTGCCCCTTCAGACACAGAAGATAACTTATCAGTACCTACCTTTACTGAACACAGACAACAAAGAGAGAGCCTATGCTAATCCCCGAGAATATATAACTGGCAACAGTTAGTCAGGGAACAGCTGTGCTAGGTGGCTGACCAATATAGCTGCTGCCCTTCCCCTGCAGGAGTTGTCAGAGCTTATCTGACCTCTCTGTTTGCTGGATGGTTAGCTGCTTCTGTGCCTGACTCTGGATTACACAGATGCTGGATTACCTTGACTGACTTTGGACTTGCTGCCTTTGAACTCTGTTGGACTTTATTGTGATCTTTTGCTTACTGAATGAAAGTAAGTAACGAGCCGGGAGCTATACAGTTTGTTTTGTTTGAATGATCAGCTGTGCTTCTGAGACTGAAATAGGACAAAAACATAAAGAGATTGTCATGACTGTCATCAATATTTTATCACCTAGAGCTAAGACAATCAGCCCATTCTGGACTCCTTTGTCAGTTTTGTGGGAAAGCCATTATAGCTTTGTCCACACACATCCTTCAGGGTAGGGAATAGGGTATAAAAACCTGAACTCCAGCCCCAGTAATTTGTAGTGCTGGGGTGTA
Organism: Iguana delicatissima; assembly: GCA_948472985.1. Classification (NCBI taxonomy): domain Eukaryota; kingdom Metazoa; phylum Chordata; class Lepidosauria; order Squamata; family Iguanidae; genus Iguana; species Iguana delicatissima. Next base: position 868,698 of record CAOKZL010000112.1, read on the forward strand.
ATGTGTTGTGGCCAGACTTCTGTTCATTCTTGCTACTCTCAGAAGCACTGTTTGAGCCACTCCGCTTTGACTTTCTGCTTCAGGATTGGTAACTATCACCTTTTCCACCCAATTTCTCATTACCTAACTTTCCTACCTCATTTTCTGATAGCCTTGTGTGGGTCTTGAGAGTGTCTTTTGTGGTTGTTAATTCCAAATAAAATACTCTGTTTAATCTCTTAACTGGAGTCCTCTCTTCAGTTAGTACGGGTGTAAAGAAATGAAAAGATCCTATTATTACCCTCTTCTCAAAGGCCTCCTTTGAGCTATGATTCCCCAAATTCCAAGGAGATGCTGGCATTGTGGGTTACTCACCTTTTCGAGTAACAAGATCTTCCTGCTCTAACAGTTGAAACCCTGAGAAATCAATTGTACTTGGCCCAGTTGCTGGAACTGGAAGTGACATGGCATCATTTCCAGTGATCAGAAGCAACAGTGCAGCACAGAAGGTCGTGGTTCTAGTTAGGAATGGCTCATTCTCTGTCTGCAGTTGTCCATCTCTGATCCAGCTGTTGTTTTGTACAGAGCTTAGCTTCACTGCTATAATACAGAGGGGAAAACCATTCTGTGTCATCACCATCACCACCGGCATCATCATCATCTTCATCATCATCATTCACACATCTTAGATGAATGCTTTGGCAAAAAAGAAAAAATTATGATACAGGTGATACCCCTACATTTTTTTTTGCGTGTATATGCAATTTGATATTTTATTAATTCTCTAAGCCTCATAAAGATGGGACACAGTGTATTTTTTGCAATTTTTTTGAAGGCTATATTAATCCTAAATAAGTGTATCTCAGATCCAACACTCCCTTTTAAAGATAACTTCTAGAAAAACAAGGAGGAAAACTCTCTACAGATACAGCTAAGTGGAATTCAAATATAGCTATGGGCTGATTTTAAAAAAATAACACTACACCACATTGGTTTTGAAGATCAAACAACACAGTTTCACGTTATTGGGTATCAGGTGAGGTGTCCAGGGTTTGAAACTAAAACTGCATTTGTAATTGTCTTTTGTCTTTATTTTCCAATTCGTTTTCAGGGGCTTTAAAGATCTGTTGTAACAGGACTCTTGTTACATTTAATAAGTGCCATGTTGATTGGCGTCCTCTAAGTAGGCTTTTCAGTATGCCTGTGGGGAAATTTAATATAAAAACATTCAACATTCTTTTATTAGTGTTTTTTTCACTATTCCCAGTCCCATCAGACCTTTGGTGCAAGCAGTGTATTATTGAAAAGCTTATCTGTAAGAAGTGAGCCAAGGGGAAATTCAGTCTTTATTAATATTGACATCATGTTCCCGTACAATGGCTGTCTAAAGAAACTTTTCAATTGGATTTCAGCCTGCTTTGATGCTGTACAAATGGAAACAACCAAATGCATGATTTAATGTAGTGGCCACAATAGGCTGTATAGTCTGTGCACAGACAGTTGTAAGGCATGTGCTCTGATAATGTGTTAAGTACCATATAGATTCAATACTGCTTGCTCCATTTTCATCAACAAATGATTTAGGCACCCCTTTACAACTGATAATATTTATGGATACATCTCAAAAGAGTTCCTCAGGGAAGTGACGCACTTTAGTTCTGACTTCATCTTACTCTTAGGCAGAGTGAGACAAATGCCTGAGGTGACAAATGCTGGAGGATCAGTATCAGCCCACCCCAATTTATCCCAAATTCCCCACCATTGCTCTTTGTTAAAGGACAGAGATGTGTGTGACATGTGGTCCAAGCTGCTACCTTTAGGTGCAGTGGAGAACACAGGCCTGTCACCAGTTCTGAAATATAATTCAGCTGCCAGTTCACTACATTTCTGCATCTTGTCCTTTGTCTCAGCCAGAAAAATCTTTTGGGTTTGCTCCGATTTAGATTGCCTATATGAATTTACTTGTTGTCAGGGAGGCTTGCTCTAGGATGTATCTTTCACTGATGCTGGCTTTTATTTTGTTGCTTTTTTGATGCGAACCTGGCATGCACATTGTCTCAGACAGATTTGCAAAAGCTGTATCCCACCAATCTGAATACATTTTGCAAGCCATATTGGGCCACCCTCCAAGGCTACTCAGAACCCCCCTGTTTTGCTTCTTGCCTTGTCTTGCTCAATTGCTTCTTGCTTGTGCCTCCTCAAATAGCTTTTGGTAGTCCATCCTATGTAACTGGCAATGGAATTCATGAATAGATACAGATGAATCTTGTCAACTTTAATTTCTCTCAGTTTCTAATTTTGCCAGTTCTGTTTGTCCTGTACTTTGAGTTTACTTTTTGTAGTTTGCACAAAATTGTTTTCTCTGAACACATACAATGTTACACAACTTTGCCTAATCACATTTTTGGCAACCATTTTTCTTATTTTAAATATTTTAAATGTTGCCTTCTTTCATATATTCCTTTTTAAATGGAGTTTCTCCCAGTATAGATTTTTTTAAATACAGTTTTGATGGAAGATTTCTATTGCAAAATGTGGAGATACGTGAATGCTGAAGTTTAAGCACATGTCAGTTCACTTTGTGGTACAAAGTTGTGAAATTAGATCAAATCAGATTAAAATGTGAACCATATTAATTTTTCTTCCATCCCAGTTATAAGATGGGCAGGCATACTTCAGAACTATTCCATCCCTTGCTCTCATTTGATTTATATTCTATGAAGGTAGATGAGTTGACCTGGACATTGATAACAACACTAGCAATTGACCTACAAAATGTTGTTGAAGGTGGAGTGTTTTAAAGGTATCTATTCTTCTATGGATGGCTCTTTAGTATACAAAATACATTAAAAAGGAGATACTCTTCTCCGTGACTCTCAGACTCTAATGTAAATATGGTTCCCTGGCCTATACTGGTGGCTTAATTTTTCCTGTACTTTCATCACAGTAGACTTGTTAGTATGATAATCAGATGACTCTATAGGTTTAGTCATCTTAAAATCATCCTTGGTGAGAAAGTACACTGTAAATATTTTTTTTTTGATGGGGGTGGGATATAAACTGTTTCAAAAATGTTGTTGGTGGGTCTGAAAAAGCAGAATCTGGTGTACTGATTTATTATGCTCATGAGTCTCCAGCAAGTGTAATGAAAGCATAATAGAAGGTCTAAGAGGAGCAAGAAAGAAAAAGAACAGGGCAGCAAGAAATAACAATAAAAAATTATTAGCTCAGTTTCAAGCTGGCCTTGAAAAGTCACAAGGTCTTCCTAGGCACTCCTTGTTTGTGCTAGAAATGCAATATGCCAGGTGGGGAAACTATCATGGGGGAACTTCAGTGGGTGTATATGAAGAAAGTAGAGAGAGCGCTAATGACAGCACCAGCAGGGAGCTCTTAAAAGAAGGGAATGTCAGCATTCCTGGGTGGGAAGCCAAGCTCACTCTATTGCCTGAGCAGAAGATCTTTTTGTTTTTTTGAAGGCCTTCCCAATTGTTCCCTCTTTCTGTCCTTTTGAACCATTCTGGGGAAAGTGAAAGGTGCCTCTGATTAAAGTGAAGAAGTGTTAGTCTCATAATCTGCATGCCAACACCTGTTCATCTTAATGTTTTGCAGATTTCCTTGGGCTGTGATATTCATTTCAGCCAATAATACTCTTGTGTAAAAATAGTTCCCCATTGAGCTAGGGCCACTCTTTTTCTGTATGTTCGTCATGGTGGATGCTGAGATTGCTACCCACCAAGGATGCTCATTTGTAATGCTGTTTATATATTCTGCTTACATTGCTGTCCATTAAAGTCCTTTACTGGAGAACTCCCAGTGCTGAGCAGTGTGGAAAGAGCTGCGTATGTGTATCTGTTTAATTTCCTTTGAGTGAATAAGGAGAATGGGTCCTTTGGCTCTGGTGAGGACATGCTATTGGACATTAACTCACAGACACTTCAGGTACACTCAGACCTTGTTTATAATAATTCTTTGGAAATTTAACATACTTGTATAAAGTTGACTTGTACTGAGGCAGAGGTAGATCTTAGCATGTACCTTTGAAGAAGAATGAATATAATAACATGCTGAAGCTGTCCAGTATGGAGCCACAATAGAATGATGCTCTGGGGCAGCTGTCAGTCATTGGGAAAAAGTTTGTGTTACCATATACCATTATCTAGCAATATCCAGTGATTCTTTACTCCACATAGTGTAATGTTTGCTTGCTTTGTAGTGTATATAGGACCATAATGCCTTGTAGGGCTACATGCATTGCCCTTGGCACTCCTGCTACATCTCCTGTTGGATGAGCCATCTCTGTTGAAGGGGAATTTGTAATGTCTATGCCATCCAAATCCACAGAGGGGAACAACCAACATCCTATGAAACTACAAAGCTATCAAACACAATTTAAATTAAACCAGTAGGTAACGTAGTAGTTAGTAGTCTCATTAAAACCAACAAAGAGCAGTTATACATTTTCCCCTGGAAAATGAGTTTCAAAGTGATGTGACTACTTTTGCTAAAGAACTAGACAGGAGGGCCCCAGAAATTAACCACAAGGGCAAGGCAGATAGAGTGCAAGGAGGGACTACGTTAACTTTTCCTGTCACCTTTTCACAAAAAGCCTCAGTCTTTTCTCAAAGTACTTTTTGTCTATCCAGTGTCAATTAGGATTTATACTTAAGAGATCTCAAATGATCACTGTCAGTCCAGTTCTGCTGATAGTCCTTGCTTGCTGCACTCATCCTAGGTCAAATGTCCATCTTATCCATGATAGGACTGGATGGGTTACCTCTAACTCATGCAAATATGAAATACTGGGAATGTTTCTAAAAGAAAAATAAAACAATATTATGTGTCATCAGTACAGTGAAGAAGTGTGTTACTTGTTATATAGCTATTTTTAAAATTAGCTGTATAACATATTACAGGTTATTTTTTTTTTACCATTGATATTTAAAAGTTATTGGATCATCAGTGGTGGGAAATAAAGAAGAATCTTTTGTTAAAGGAAAAGGTGTAATCAACACTAGGACAAGAAATCTACGCAAAAACAAATTAGGAAAGTGGGTATTATTTTCTAAAAAGCAGTTAAAATAATTAGGATCCACCTTTTGCAGAACTGAATGGAAAATATCTAATAGTGTGATGATGGTTAAGATTTGCATGAAGTAAACGGACTAACAGTTAACACATGGTGTCTGTCTCAAAAAGATAGTAACAACAAGGTAATGGTAAAGTAAAGTAAGAAAAATGAGGGCAGGAAAATAAAACCTCTGAACAAAATGACTAGTGGCTCTGAATGAATGCATCATTTCGCAAAAGGACACCTTGTCCACACTTACTAGTGTCAAAGTATCAGGATCCTTTACACTGGGTGTTCTGTAGCAGATGTTCATAGATCTTTAAGTTATAGATGGACAATTCTGTCAATTTTTCATTTTTCTCCATTGTTTATTTATTGTTGTTGGCTGGAATCCTTTTGGACAGTAACAAATGCATAACATACAGTTACACATTAGTCACTGCTACCTATTCATGATCCCTACATAACCCCAAACTCCACATACCAGTAAGTAGCCACTGGGATCAATAGGGGTCTGTTCCCCTGTTGATTGAGAAGTGACAGACTGATGTTTCCACCCCCACCCCTTGCATAAGCCATTTCTGTTGCAAGGGGGAATTTGTGATAAGGATTCTTTTTCTGCCTATCAGGCAAGAAATTGCTCATGGGATGGGGTGAGAATGGCAGGCAGCTGCTTCTTGATCAACAGGGGAACAGATCTCTATTGATCTCAGTGTCTGCTTTATGATAAGTGGTATTGGGGCAGAGGGTTGGGCTGGAATCCACTATGTAGTAACGTAGGCCATTTCCATACTACACTGTTATGGTGCTATTATTCCACTTTCAACATCCCATGGAATCCTGGGGTTTGCAGTTTAGGGAAGAGTCTTTAAAATTCTCAGCCACAGAGCTCTTTGGCCTCAGTAAACTACAAACTCCAGAATTCCACAGGATGTTGAAAGTGGAATAATAATACTATAACAGTATAGTGTGGAAATGGTCATAGCTAACAGTACTGCATAGTACGTAATGGTCATATAGGATTCTGCTGATTATCTTTATTTATACCCTACTTCCCCCAAAAGTTTGGACTCAAGACAGCTTACATATTAAAATGAGTACAATATAGTTAAAAATCCAAAATATCAACATTAAAATAGAATTCAACTGCTGACAATATTAAAATAATTTAAAGCTCGACCCTACTTAAAAATGATAAAAAACACTACAAAATATACAGTTAAAACAATATAAGGTTTCCCAACTTTAAGTTCAGTTCATCTCATCATCTTGCACATTGAAAAGATCTAGCCACTCTGAGACTTCATATGAATTTCTCCTAATATATGAATATTTGAGAGAAATATGCATTTTGTCTAATATGTGAATATTTATGTGAAATTTTACCTAACCTGCATATTTTTGCAAAGAGCTTCTTTGAATATTTTGTATGCTATTTCCCCTAATATACATATTTCTATAATATACATGACACTTTGTGTGTGTGTGTGTGTATGCATGTGTGTATGTATCTCTGTGTGTTTGTGCTTGTGTATTTTTATAGAGTTGCATTGCAATATTTGGTTCATTTATTGGTTCTTGTCAAGGAAATGAGTTAGATTCACATTAAATTGTGAACTAAATGAATTTCTCCCTGTCCTTGTGGTCAAAACATCATAGAACTTGTTCTTTCAAGGCACAAAGTTTGAAATTCTAGAAACACAAGTGTAACGGGAACTTCATTTCTGTACAGGCTGCACGGAAAATGATATTAATGTAAAAGGCAACATTTCCTTTTTCAATCTGAATTAATTAATTTGTTGCCTCCAAATGGCATGTTTCCTCTAAGGAATACAGTGTTGTGGCTTGTTATTAACAGACTTTTCCTTTGATTGGATGCTCCAATACATATGCAGCTTCTCCATCATAGAAATACAAGTTGTCAATGCAAATCTGAAACAATAGACTACATCCAATCTTTGCCCCAAGTACAATAGAGCCACTGAAATCAATAGGGCCTATCTTGTCATTTACTGACCAGTCCCATTAATTTCAATAGGTATACTGTAGTTGGAACTAACATTGGACAGAGACCAATATCTTCCAGTGCCTCACAGATAAAAGTCATCCTGTACTTTTATCACCATGTCTTGAACTCCAGTGTAATACATTACTATAGGCCCTATTACACCCAATACCTACAGTAACAGTGTATCTTCTTACCGTCTGCCTTGGATGGATAAGAGTAGGACTGTGATAATGTATTTTTCTGGCAAAAGAGAAAGTGGCTGTCTTATGAAAGCTAACTGCACTGGTACTTGAATCTTATTCAACAACATTGTTCACATTACCCGGGAATCACGTGGGATACACATCTGTGTCCTCTAACAGAGAGGAGCAATGGGCCAATGGGCAGCTACTCCTGTCCTGTCCTCTCCATACCATTCAGACCTTGGAGCAGTTTCTTTTTGAACTTAAGCTACCATAACCCCACAACCATCATGAACAGTAATAGGAACTATGTTCTTTACCCTTGGAATGAGTTGACTTTTAAAAATGACTCTCCAAGTTCTGATTGAGCTTGATGAGGGAGGAAATGATGTGGCCCTCCAGAAAACAGACGGCAAGTCCCAGTGATCTCAGCTGTCATAGCTGGGGGTTTTCATGGCAAGATTTGTTCAGAGGGGGGGTTGCCTTTTCTTGCTCTGAGGCTGAGAGAGTGTGACTTGCTCGAGGTAACCCAGGGAGTTTCAATGGCTGAGTGAGAATTCCAGCCCTGGCTATTTCTGCAGGACGTTGCTATATCACTATAGCAGCAGGTTCTTACTAGTCCAAGAGCCGTGCTTATGTAAAACGTTGTCACTATCCAGCTGCTATCCTGTCCCCAAGTATCACCAAATCACTATATTCTATTTCCAGAAAAAATCCATTAAGAGCCTTTGATAGCGCTTCAATCCCATCAGCCGTCATAGTGTGGTACTGTTACAGTGCTTGATAGAACTTCCTGTTATGGCAGATCCAGCCGTGGGTGGGCTGTGGGCGTACCCAGCTCATTGTCTCCCAGCAACTCCCATGGTGTAGTAACTTCCTATCACTTCTCCCTGTTTATTTTAAATGTTTCCTTTGAGTTAAAACTTTTTATTTTTTAGCCCTTCCGGTTGCATGGCGGGTGCGAATGGCAGCTCGGAATGAAGCTGCACAATGGCGCAGCTCTGAGCAGCCACCCGCTGGATTCCAGCTGCTTCTTTTGGTATCTTAGAAGTGGTTAAAGAACCCTCCAGTACAAGGGGTGAGGAAGAGGTTCAAAGGGACCCCATAACTGGCATCTGGCTCTACTCGGCTGGGGGAGCGGAAAAGCGCCAGGGGGTCGAAGGACCATGACAGAGCCAGCCGGATCATCGCTGGAGCGGCACAAGCACCGCCGTTGACTTTTAATCAAGAAACAAGTAAAAAACAAGTAAGATATCTGTAACCTGTTCTGGACTTTAATTTCGGGAAAATCACAGCGAAGTTTGGCTTGCAATGGTGTGCAGAAGCAAAGAAATGGAGGGACCCAGAGGAATTGTGAGTGTGTCATGGCTTAGAGTTCTTCTTAAAGGGGCAGCTGATTTCAAAGAAAATGGTTAAGAGGCTTTTCTGTCAACGATTGGAGTTATCAATGGCAAAAAGATTTCTGATTTGCAACTAGGATCTACATTTGAAAATATTAAATAATTAAATGACTGATAATGGATTATGGAATAAGATTGGACTTTACAAGATTTAATAATCTCCATTTGGACATTGATCTTTCTCTCTATCCCAACATTTTACTATTTTGGTTGATCTGAGACGATGGGCGTTTTGGCTTTTTGACTCTGGATTTCTGATCTTAGAAGAATACTTTGGAAAGCAACAGTTATTGAACAGTACTTTTCTTTTTTTAGCTCCTGCTATGTGAGACTTGTTCCCTGACTTTTTTTTCTTGATTTTGGATTGTTGAGACTGCGAGCCTGTGCTGGAAGATCATTTAAGCAAAACATCCCTACTCCCATGGACGGAACTGCTTGGAATTTAAGCAACTATGAGAATCCAGATAATTTTCAGAAAATGAACTCCGGGCAGCAAAGTTCAAGATGGGTGAGGGGAATAGGAGGTGGACTGGCACAGGGCTCTGAATTTGACAAGTGGTAATGTACTTCAGCAATGTCAATTACCCTTACTTATTTGACTGATATATTCTTATTAATATTAACATTGTGACATTGTTAAAGGGTTGATGGGGGTATTGAGATTGGTGAGTCTGTGATGGAAGGTATTCAAACAAAATACCTTCACTCCCAGGGACGGAGCAGCCTGGAACTTAAACGACAGAGAGAATACAGAGAATTTTCAGAAATGAATTTCCGGGCTGCAAGGTGCCAGATGGGAGGGGGAGAACAGGAGGCGGAACAGGCACAGAGCTCTGAATTATATAGCGGCACTTGTACTTTGGCAATGTCAATTAAGCTGATGTATATTGATCGATATATCGGTAAACTGTCACTAATATAAACATTATGATATTGTTGAAGGGTTGAAAGGGGTTGGAAAGGACATAAGTTTGGAAGTGGGAAACAAGACAAATTAATATAATGGAATCCAGGGTAAGAAGAGGAGTGATTGTTGCAGTAATAATAGCTCAGACAGCCAGATATACATTGACAGACATATTTTAGAAATTGTAAGATTTTAGGTTATAAGTGATGGAGGTCCTAAAAAATATATGAGAACAGAGTAGAAATTTAAAAGAGATAAGTGGAGAGAAGAGAACACACTGGAATCAGACGATTAGAGAAAAGCAAAATGAGTGATAGCTGGTAACTGACAAGGGAGACTGACTGTATTATGATTGTGTGGGAAAGGGAAATGCATTTTCAAACAGTTAAGACAAACATTATATTGTGATGCACAAATGTAACAAGTGGGGTGAATTTCGAGAAATGAAGACCAGATCAGAGTGGAAGATCAGAAACAACTCATGTAAAACTACAGGATAAAGATTTTATTTGTGAAAATCAATAAAATTATTATTATAAAAAAAACTTTTTATTTTTTAAATACATTTTTAAACAGTATAGGGCAAAAATGCAATAATGTACCGGCATATCACACTGTTACAAAATCACTGTCTAATCAGGAGCAGTGGGGCAGGGTGAAGGCGGGACATGAGAGTGGTCAAGGATGCTGTAATGTGCCCATCTGCTTAAGGGGGAAGAGTGCAGAAAAGAGCATCCTTAACGTGACAGTATTGCATGAATGGCAATGCTGCCATTATCATGGTATACCACGCTAATGCCCTCTAGTGCAGAAATGGCCCCTGGTTTTCAGAATCTTAGTCCACCTCTCAAACCATTACACCACTCTGGGTCCCCGAAGTATTAGGGGTATATATATATATATAAAATCACATTGCAAATTCATTTGTCAAAAAACACATAAGACAACATTCAAGATCTTTCATTGCATTTTTGCATATTTTCATGTATGGATGGAACATGGAGGCAAAATCTAGTAAAGTCATAGCTGATTTTATTTTCAGTCCAGACAGCTGATGCATAGTTTTGGCACCAACTAGTGAAAATTAAATGCATGAGAAATTGTTATGAATTTATTTCTGAATTCTGATTACTTTTGCTAGCAACGGGACCATTTATTCTAGTACAGATACAGGATGATGACCAAGATTTCAATAAAATGGAAGAATTACAGCATTGGGTATTTATAAACATCAGTCACAGCTGTAGTAATGTTGGCAAGAAGGTGTGCCAAAAAAAAAAAAATCTAAATGTTTGCTACAACAAACTGTTCATTTCACCCTTTATTCAGCAACAGCTGGTGAACTGGTATTTAAAAGCAGTTTTGATTTAATCTAATGAGAAACTATGTTGCAACGTACTGTACTGTGCAAAGATAATAATTGAACAAACATTGATTTTTATGGCAACATAACAGTTTCATTTTTGACAAATAGAAATTTATATGCAATTACTTGTTATCAGTTTTATTCACATAGAGAGTATAGATTTATTGCTAATTTATTTGAAGGGAACTTGAAAGTATGGCCTGTCATCTTGGAATAGGATAAACAGTAGTGTGGTGTAATAGTCAGCATATCATAGTTTGATCAGGACAACCTGGGTTCAAATTCCTATTGAGCTGAAAAGTTTATCAAGAGAATTTTTTCTGGTCAGTCTCAGGTCTGGGAAGCATCATGTGAGAATAGGAAATAATAATTGAATAGTTGCTGGTTTTTGTTAAATTTTTGGTACCAGTGGTAGTAGGTGGTGGATTGTTTCTTGAATGATCTGCCTCAGCTCCCATTGCCAAAATAACTTGATCAACTTTGGGTATCGTTTTATTTGACTTGGAAGTTAGATGTTTATTGTTCTGCCACCAGCAGCCAAATGTCTCAGGTCAGCCTTGCACCTCACAGAGATCAATATGAGCTAGTAATCTGGCCCAGTAGTGATCGCATATAATAGTTCATGATACTGATATTTGTATCAGATTTTGCCTCTTATTCTTAGTGCAGTATCTTATGTCTTCTATCTTGAATGTAGGGTCCTGTTCAGACATTACTGTCTCTCATAGGATTGCTTGTGAAATAAGGGAGAGGACTCAAATAAGGGAGAGGACTCAAATCGTGCTGAAATTCCCTGTTATGCACTACAATAGACCAGAGCCTGTGCCTCATTTTATCTGGCAACCCTATTTTTATGTTTATCCCCCACTAACTATGTCTGTTTTTCTGATTCGAGGACTACTACTTTTAGTTTTCCTTTGTGTGTATCCTTTTTCATGTAAATGTTCAGCTGGCCCACACATAAGCTAGAAAAAAGGGAGAAGTAGAGCCTGGAAACTTTTTAAAAAAATATTTAGCATTCCAAGACATTGAAGGAGTTACTGGCAGAGTTGCTGTTTTAAAATGTAACTGTTTACTACCTTATTTCTCAGAGGGCAACTGAAACAGTTATCTTTTTTCTATGAACTGCTGGAATAGGAAACAATAACGTGTCATTATCTCAACACCTAGCAGAGAGCAGAAGGCAACACCATGATCCTGCATTTGAACAAAGTCCTGTGCCATTTCCACATGGTGGCACTAAAGCATAGCAGCTACGGGTTATATTTATTTCAGGGGACGTGGTTCTGCAACGCATTGTAGCTGTCCAATAGCCATCCCGTCTAAAAGTGTAGCTAGGATGCATTATTTGAACTACCGAAAAAATCAGTTTTCCGCCACCTCATCCGCATATATACCGCATGCTGCCTCAATGTGGAAATGTTAAATATGCTTTACTGTGCATTAAGAAAATGGTGGGGCTGGCAGGAGGCCAATCAGGGGCGGGGCAAAAGTGGGTGAGGAGCGTGGACTAGGACACTGCAATGGGGAAGAGACACTCTGCTTCAATTCTCATTATTGTTGACAGGTGCAGAATGCGGCACCTGTACTGTGCTTCAAGAGAATCCACCTTAGCTACAGTACGCTGTGATACTATCTGCTTCATGTCGTCTCATGTGGAAAGGGCCTTAGTTAAGAATGCATCCTCCCATTTGTAAAAGCTAAAACCTTACACTCACATGGCAAAAGAAGTTTAGTCCCTTATTAAGTCACAGTCTTAATGTGGTGTTATTCCTCTTTATTACTGGGAAAACAAGTTCATTACAAGCTGCTAATTATCTGCAAACCAAGCTCTGGAAGGAAACATGAATATATATGAAAGCCCCCTCCTGTCACATCCTGACTTTGCCCCTTCAGTCTATGACCTTTCCCATGATGAGGTTGGAAGAGGTATCTCCTTGTATTTGTTGGAGCTTCTCTGTGATTGGGAGTTTGCTTCAGAGCTTGTGGCTTAGGGCTGAGAGGGCATCAATTCTTTGATCCAGTCATCATTGACATATTTATTGGGCTGCTATTTGCATTGGGAAGGAGGCCTCTCTTGTTAACTATGACAGCCAACCATGAGAGAAACAGTCATGGAAAGGAATGGGGCCTGACCCACATTAGAACTATTATAGTAAGGGTTTTAAAAGCCCACTTCTCCATACCACAGTTTAGATTACAGCCCGCTTTGTCAACTTTTTGGGGGGAGGGGGAGGGAGAAACACTATTAATGACGTTAATAATTGCATTAATACTGTTTCTATTTCATCCCCAAAAATAAGTTGAAAAAATGTCACATTTCTTTCAGCCACAAACAACCTATATTAAAATAACTGCCTCACACCTCCATTAAGGCTACTAAACCAGGGACTCAGCTAGAGGCACTGATTCAGAACTGAATATTTAGCTGCTGAAGTTAGCAGTTTTGTTCAGTCTCTAAACTATATACGGGCCTATATAATGGGAAAGGCTTTCCAACAGGCCTCCATGGGCTGATTGGGAAACTTCTATGGGTCATCTCAGATCTGTGGGCCAAATGGTTCATAGCATGGTTCATTATAAGAAAGTCTCTATCATGATCTTTCCCCAGTCTACCCAGCTTGCAACTCACCAAGGGTGTGTGAGCATTGCCATATTTTACAGTCCCATTCAAGCAGTGTGGATAAAATAATGAAGCTGCTGGTTAGGCCACCCTTAGGGCTGCATTTGGCTTGAAAGTTTGAAAAGTGCTCAGTATTTCCTATCCTGCAACACTCATTGCAGCTTGATACCTGGTATTAACTGCCTCATTTCTTGGCTCAAAAGAAGGGGGAGACATGCAGCTGGCCATTTATGACCATTCTGAGTCTTGTGAATGCAGGCACTCTTTTACCATATATTGTCTTGTTCTTGCTTTATCTGCCACTGAAGTGTATAGGGGAGGAGGAAAGAGGACAATTAAAACAATGAATGCAGAACACTTGGTGGGACTGGATTAAGGAGCAAAGAGACAGGCTTAGGAGAAACAAAGTAAATATGCTTTCTTGTACAAGCTCCATCTAAAGATAGGGAAGTTAGGTTGCTGGGATAAAGACAGCTGGAAACATACTGGTGGAGGAAGGAAGTGGCGTAATTCTGAGTGTCTGTTTATATCACAGAGGGGGAACAGAACAGAGAAAAAAGAGGGAAATATCCACACACCTGTCTGATCCTACAAGTACAGCCCTCTATTGGCTTTTTTGTTTCTTTGTGGAAAGCATGGTTGCATTCTTCCCCACTTTCAACGATAGCTTCTTCCTCTGGATCTAGCTGTTGTTGTTGTGTGCTTTCAAGTCATTTCCAACTTATGGTGATCATAAGGTGAACCTATCATGGGACTGAAAGTGTATGATGCACCCAAGGTCACCCAGTGGGTTTCCATGGCTGATTGAGGAACTGAACCTTGATCTCCAGGTTTGTTATCCAACACTCAAACCACTATACCTCACTGACTCTCAAAAGTGTTTCACTGTCCTTGACTGTTGCTCCATCCACTACTTCATAATTTGTCTTCCAAATGGATGAGCCACGCTACATAGAGGAGGTACAACGAGACTCCATTTACAATGATGTTCCCAACTCATGCAAATGTTATTTTTATCATAGCCTCCCCTTCTCCCAAGTGTTCTCATTAGTCTTTCTGTTGTTTTTTTATAACTTTCTGAGTGCTACTAATCCATTATGGAATTGGATTCAGGTACTGAGGCGACAGTCAAGAATTGGGAACATCTTAGCTGTTTACAAGCAGCCACATTTCTAAGTGTATCTTTATGTTCTTGTAATGAGACTCAGCTAAGGATAAACTCCTTTCTCCCCCTCCCCACTGGAATTTATCATATTTTGTTTGCTATTATCATGATCTTCTCAGAAATGTTATTCTGAAGATATTTAGACAAGTGAAAGTTGCATGGCATTATTATTTCTCCTGCTGCACATTAGTCAAATGCAGAGCATTGTGTGCCTAGTTAGTTATTTCGGATGAAGCTTGTGATTCCATCCTCTACGTTTAGTTTGAAAGCTGAGACATCTGTTTATCTGGTGCATACAGAATAACTCTCATGTCTCTTTCATTCGGAAAATTTCAAAGGCTTTCATGCTGCTTAAAAACCCTTTGAAGAGGTGGTAATCAAAGACAAAAATTATCAGAGGTACATTTTTGTTTTCCAAACAATGAAAATAACAGCGCTCATTCGACTCCAGTTTCAAGCACCTGCATCGAAACTTCAAAACCAAAGATCTGCCACATGAATCAAAAAGTAATATTGGGAGTAGCAAACTCCAAAGTGCAGGCTGTATTACAAGCAATTTGGGTATTTCCCCTGTACTTCAGCTCCTCATAGAAATTCTAACAAGACATTTAAATAATAAAGACAAGTAAAGCAATGCAAGACATCAAAAAAAAAAAAAAAGGAAAGCACAAAACTTATCCCATCACAGCTTGACACTGCATCAAAGTTTTATTTTATTTTTTTTGTTTTCTTCTTTCTTTGTTCATCTAAAGAAGAAGAGTAAGAATGGTAGGGAAATGTCTTTGTGGAATGGATGTGTTCTGAAAACAGAACATCATGCAAACAGCCAAGCTGACCTCGCCTTTTGTCAAAGCCCCATTAACTATTGTCAAAGTTAGAATGGAGTTATTCACTCTTAAAAGAAATTCTTTCCAGGATTCTCGGCATTACAATTGGGGATGAACAAAATTAGTGGGCTTAAATCTAAAAAGTGAAAAGAAAAAGGAGTTGATAAAAACAAATAGAAACTCAGCCCCATCAGGGCTTCATGGTGAAAAGATGGTAAGGGAAGGGCTTAGTTTCAGTTTATTATGGGTTTCTAGATATTGCATTCTAGTGTTTTCTTTGAGTCAGCATAGGATCAGCCCACTTTAGCTGACAGAAATCACAAGGGCTTAGTTCAAGCTTCATTCAAGGTGTGTTGAATCAGTTGCGGACTACCTTGGATAAATTTATGTTGAAATCTTCATTTTCAAATATCTAATGAGCCATCATGAGGAGGATGAAGCATGTTTGTTTTTTGCTGCTCCAGAAGATAAGAAAACAGAGTCTAAGTAAATCTTTGGAATACTTCTTGACTGTAAGAGCTGTTCAACCATAGAACGAACTACTTTAGAATGTGATGAACTCTCTTTCTTTGGAATTTTTTTTTGTTTAAGCAGAGGTTAATGATATCTATCAGGGAAGGTTTGAGGTGTGGATTCCTTCATTGGCAGGGAGTTTGACTAGATGATCCTTGGAATGACTTCCAACTCTACATTTCTAGCTATAATTCTGTGAGTAGAAAAGATGAGATAATTTAACCTTGGGGTAGTGACAAAATCACTACAAATGATTGACTGAGCTGGTCACTGGCCACTAGAGGTAGACAAAAGACAAGTAGGTTAATGACCTTCTGTGCCCTTAAAAGTCTGTCATTGGTTGAGTTGCTTGGATCAAAGAAGCAGAAGTGCCTTCCAGTCGCACACCAATCTTTTACCTTGTGAGTTTTTCCCTAGGTGCACCACTCACTGGCCATGTGACTGGGTGACCAGATCTAAGAGAGTCTATAGTTCTCCTCAGGCAAATTTGTAAGTTTGGTGATGAAGAAATAGCTAAGTCTGGTCCAGGTCACTGTTTTTCTAACAGTGTGCAGAAAGGAACCTCTTTTGTCTCTGGAGACTTTCCTTGCAGTTCAAGAACCCTGGAAAACCAGAATTCTATATCATGGGGGAAATATCCATGCATAGGAGATACTTTCTCGCACATCACTTTGTCTCTTACTTCAGCTGATGGAGAACCCCAAGAGATGACACTGACAGATAATTACAGTGTATGGGCAGCAGGACTGTTTGTTTATGGCAGATCTTAATGAGTCCAGTCCTGGACTGTGTAACTCCTTTGCTGTTGTGTTGTGCCCTGTGTAGGCCTGGTGGGTTTCTTTCAAAGAATTGTGTACAGGGTCATTAGACAGTGGGTAGTTGTAGCCTTAGGAAATGGATGCTGCAAGGCAGCAGCAAGGTGCTAGAAGAGAGACCTGTATGTAATGTGTTCAGATGGCTTTTGTTCATGGATCAGGAATGAATGTCATCTCAGTCTTCATCTTAGGTGCAAAATATATTGGGTTGAACGAGTCCCACTTCAGTCTCTTCTTATGCAAATCACACTACTTGTGCCAATGGTTGATACCTTGCAGTTAATACATAAGCCGTGCTCCACCCTAAACATTTATTTTCCCACTGCTCAGCTTGTACGAGAAAGATGTTAGAGAACCATTTATGTCTGTTAGTCTGTATCTTCTTCATTGCTTTGTGTCTCCCCAGTTGTGCCTTTTCTTTATTCTGAACGTCCACATGGCAGCCTTCCAGTTGTATTTATCCACTCCAGCTAATTGAGTCACATAAATGCAAGTAATTTGAAGCATTATTGTGAGAGATTTCTGTTTGCTTCTTTAATTAAACAGTTGTTCACAGGTGCATACAGTTACAACAAAATTAATTGATAGTTTTTTATTATGATTGAAGTCTGCTGCTATTTGCTGCATGTGAACAACTTTCATTTGGCATTGCATCCTCTTAGTTTGTACCTTAGAAGCATTTCTCATCTTTCTGAGGTGGACATTAGGCTTTAAAAGAGCTTAACCCAGGTACTAGAAAGTCAACTAAGAAACAAAGAGAATTGCATGATATGATATGGGATCGTATGATGTTTGAAAAAGAATAAAAGTAGAATTGTCTATAGAAGTGAATCATAATTGCAACCATGAATGAATAATTTCTTTTGTAGTATAAAAGCACATGATTTATTGTGGCTTGGATAAAGCATTATTACCCAGAATATTCTGACAGACACAGTGAAAAGCAGAATTAATTGTCCTCTCTTAAAATACATTGATTTTGGTAGGATTAAGGGCATTATGTGTTGAACTGAAACCTAGGGCAGAGCTTATTGCTGGAGGAATTCTGGGATTTGTTGTCCAAAAATTTCAGTCTTATTCCTTTTGAGGAATTCATGGCTACTTAATGACCCTATTGCTATACACATACATATAACAACTGACCTGTGATCTAATTTTGCTCCCTAGCTATTAATGGTCAAAAGGTTTCGATGAAAATATTTTGGAGTGGGTAGAATACATTTTAAAATAGGGACTATGTTACACAAAAAACAGACTTCCCCCCAAAGAATTGGAAAAGCTAAAAAACAATTAGGGGTTAAGATATAGTATATCTTAGAATGATTAATAGAAATGTTCAAGATAAAAAGTTGGAATCTTGTTGGCCTTCTATACTAGTGCAATGGCCAATTATGCTCTTTGTTGCATTTTTTTTTACTTAGGTCACACAGCAGTAGGGCCAATGTGGTGTAGTGGTTTGAGTGTCAGACAAGGACACTGAGAAGCCAAAGACTGAATCCCAGCTCAGTCATGAGAACCTACTGAGTGACCTTGGACAAGTCACACACACTCAGTCTCAGAGGAAGGCAAGGGCAAACCCTTTCTGAACAAATTCTGCAGAAAAAAACCCATGATAGGGTTTCTATAAGTCAGAAAGGACTTGAAAGCACACAATGATAACTACATGCAGCAGCAGCAACAAAGGAAGAAAGTAATCTTCGTCATTGTTGTCATGAGAAGAAGGCTGCTGGCTCTGAATAGCCCATTTCTCCAGTGCCTGGCTTCTTGTGTGTGTGTGTGTGTGTGTGTGTGGTGGAGGTTTCTATGAACTAAAAGCACTCTGGAAAGGCTGTTTTGGAAATCTCCTGTCCTGATGGAGGCACTGATAGGATTCTAGCCCATGATTTTGCTCCTCTAAAATGATTTCTAAGCAGACTTAGGACTTAATACTGAAAATAAACTTTCAAATGTTGCAAAGTATGGGATATTTTTAGGTATTTCCTTTTCCAGGAGTATAAGCTGGGATTTTGCCAAATATGCATGGCTGCAAGCCCATTGCACCATACAGGATCTGAGTGCTTTTGCTTCTTGCCTAAAGATCATGGTTACAAGAAAAGTTAAGATAACTCCAAACAAACAGTGGGCAGAATTCTTTTAGTAATATACTTTGGAGTAATGCCTGGTTACATATCTGTATGTCTGCCTGACTTCCTCCCTCCCTCCCTCTGTTCCTTTCTTTTTTGATGTTGTGGAAGCTAGTATTCTGTACCTCCTTACAAAATAATGTTTGCCTTGAGCATACGGCATGTAATTGTGCCCAAAAGCAGAGATGCTCATGGTGCACAAAAATGGGGACAGGGAGGATTTACAAGTACAGCTCCATCTTTCATTTATCTATTTCCTGTGAGGAAGTGGCTGGGCAGATTCCTTTGTGCACCCAATGAAGAAGGAAGATGCTTATACTGAGGTGGAGGCTGTTCTTCCTTTTGCAAAGGCAGTCAGAATATGTCCAGGAACACCCCTGCTGCTGTTTTGTAGCTGAGAGAATAGAACTGTGTCTATGAGTACCCCCCTGCTGCTTTGTGCATCCAGGAAGTGGGGAAAAGAAAACCATCCATCCACCAGTATGCTTATTGGATCTCTTTAAATATGTGTCAATTGTGGATGTGATTCTAAGATCTCAAAGAATACTATGCAGTGGGTAGAAACGTATACTTAAGTTGCATATCCACATATCTCCAGTGCATCTTCCTTTCCAAAGTTTTCATATTTCATTTCTCTTTTACATACATTTCTCCCAACAGTTCTATTAAGTATAAAAAGTAGAATATGAGAACTGGAGCAGCAGTACATTTTTTTAAAGTTCTCATTGGAAGAATGGGTGATGTTCAAAGTGTCACAAAATGTCTTCTTTCTTTAGAAAACTGAGATGTTTCTTAGGAAATGTGATGCTGCTCTATGGCCCTATAAAAGAAGTGCATAGTGGTGTAAGTTACATTTGATAATTAACCGTTCTCATGTAGCTGTAAGGAAGATGCCTGTGTTTGACTAATAGCTATTGTTTTTGGATACACCAAATCGGTTTCTCATTTCTTTTGTAATTAGCTTGGAAGAGGAAACTAGGGTCAAAGTCCCTAGCAGAACCACAGAACAGGAACAAGGGTGAAGTGATCCCTTTTTACTCTTGGGAATTACCTTGACGGTAGCAGCTCTCTTAACCAAATCGGATGAATAGGGCCAGATACTAGACTAATTATTGTTTAGATCTGAAGTAATAAGAAAGTGCAATGTGATCAGGAAGCAGAGAGCACTGAAAAGACAAAGTGTCACTCTTTAGTGTTACTTCAAATCCAAAAAGCTAATTTGAGTTGTGGGAGCAAAAAGTTGGAACTTCACTATACTCAGAATGCTTTAGTGAGGAGTCAGATAGCATTTATCAAGATTACTGCTTAATTTGTTCAGGAGAAGAAATTTTTTTCAGAAGAAAAATAATACATACAAGGGTTTTTTTTTTTTATCACCACTAGTGATGCAAACAATTTTTCTTATTCTCTCTCTGTTGCCCTGTGTTTGTCATTCTAAACTCCCTGTCAACTAGTCTGTCAATACTGGAATCATAAACTTCTTGCAGCTGGAATTTCTTGTTTGCTTATTCTGCCCGGTACTGAAAATTTCATTGGTATAATAATGCCAAAAACATTATTAGCCATTAATTTCTTTGCAGATACATATTCTGGATCTGGGTTAGAGATTCCTTTTCATCCTAAGGGCTTCATTACATTATGGTAGGCTGCATGCTAGTGATGGGAAGCCTCAGCTAGGTTTGAAATGAATCTCCCATGTGAGCCAGTGGAATTCCCTTCCATTCTAATTGTCCTGTGGAGGACATACTGTGGGTATGGAGTCCATGTAAGAAGATAGCTCATTTTTCTCTGGCTTTGACTCCTCCTGTAGACTACAGTTGGCTTGAAAAAAGTGTCCAATTGACTCCAACTTTCACTTTTTGTGAATGCCAAAGAAAGATCATAAACCATATATAGGGGTCCCAGAAGTCACATGTGGCCTACAAGTCTGTAGTTACCTAGCCATGCATTATATAAATCATAGATACTATATATCCATTGGAAATTCTGTACATGGCACTGTATTGTATTACTTGTTTTAATATCCTGATTTTCCTCCAAAGTTGGGACTCACGGCTTACCAGCAGAAAATAAATACAAGTAAAAACCACATGTAAATAAACATGTACAAAACTTAAGTTTGAAATGGCATTGAACTGTGGCATTACCATCATGCCACTACCTTTCCATGGTGGTGGGATTGTGAGGAACTCTTGTGAGCCACCAGGCTATGATGATGACAGCACTGCTGCTGGTAGAGTCTCCCAGGTCATACAGGCTTTTGCTGAGGAGACAAACTAAATGTGCCAAACAGCTATTGGGCAGCAGCAGTAGTGGGAGGTGACACTGGTATATGATCTCTCAGAGACAATGGCAGTGGCATCATAGCTAAAGTACTACA
This sequence comes from Iguana delicatissima, assembly GCA_948472985.1. NCBI lineage: Eukaryota > Metazoa > Chordata > Lepidosauria > Squamata > Iguanidae > Iguana > Iguana delicatissima. The sequence goes on from CAOKZL010000112.1 coordinate 890,054, forward strand.
AAGAAGGAGGCACAGTAAATCCCTTTTGAATGTCTTTACTGTGAAAACCCTATGATGAGACAATCCAGAATGAAACAAGAGATAGTACTAGAAGATGACACTTCCAGGATGGAAGGTATTTGGCAGGCTATTGGGGCACAGTAGATGACAACTATGAGTAATGCTGTGGCTAATAATGCAACTGGGTTCAAGCCCATTCTGCTGTTGACAGGCTCAGAGGTGAAAGGAAAGTTGGAAGTTGCAAAAAGCATATTATGGGAACATGGAATATGAGGACCATGAATCAGGGGAAGCTAGCCATAGTAAAACAATAAATGGAATGTATAAACATTGCTGTACTTGGGGTAAGTGAGCTAAAGTGAATAGGAATGGGATATTTTGAGTTAGATAATTGCCCAGTATTTTACTCAGGAAATAAACATCTAAGAAGAAATGGACTGTCATTAATAGTGAGGAGAGATGTAGCAAAAGCAGTCAAAGGATATCATGCGAAGCCTGACTGAATCATATCAATAAGACTTCAGGAAAACTCATCAATGTAACCATAATCCAAACTTATGTTCCAACTATAGAGGCAGAAGAAAAACAAGTGGAAAGATTCCATAGTGGAGTCCAAGAGAAAATTGCCCACATACCAAAACAAGGGCTTCTTCTTAATCAAAGGGCATTGGAAAATAAAAGTAGGAAACAGAGCAGGCTCAAAGATTGTAGGAAAATTTGGACTAGATCAAGAAATGAAGCAGGAGAGTGAATGAATTTTATGGGGCCAACAGTTTGTTCATCACAAATACATTCTTCAAGGAATCAAAGAGGTAACTGTACACATGGACATCACCTGATGGCCAATACAGAAATCAAACAGACTGCATAATTGGAAGCAGAAGAAGGAAAATCTCCATTCTTGCCGTAAAAACAAGACCAAGTACAAATGTGTGGCTCAGAACATGAGCTGCTAATTTCAAAAATTAGAATACAGCTAAAGAAGAACATGAAGCCAATAACTGTGCCAAAATACAATCTGAGGAACATCTTATAGAATTTAAAGTTAATGTTAAAAAAATAGATTTGCACTATTAAGCCTAATTGACCAGGAACCAGGAAAACTCTGGACTGAAACCAGAGGCATTTTCAGAAAAGAATGCAAGAAGACACTATTTGCAGCCAAAAAGAAAGAGGAGTCTCAATTATTGACAGATTAAACTCTTCAAGCAGTTAAAAACAGACAAGAAACCAAAGTGAAAGGTAACAGAAATAGAGTCAGAACCCTAAATTAAATTGTTCAGTGACTTTTTTTGCAGGGACAAGGAGAACTACTATGCAGAGAAACAGAAAATGACAACAAAAAAAGGAAGAACAAGAGACTTCTTCCACAAGATCTAAGATATCAAATGGACATGGAAACACTGTACAACCAGCAAGGGAGCACATTACATGACCAACGAGAGATAAAAACCTAGTGAAAACAATACACTGTAGTGCTATATGAAAGAGATGAAAGGATGACAGACTCATTCAAGGAAGAACCATTTGAAGATAAACCTACAGTTTTAGAAAGTAAAGTGAAAGCTACACTCAGAGCAGTTGGGAGAAAGAAATCACCAGAAACAGATGGCATGCTAATGAAGCTGCTTCAGGCTATAGAGACTTTACTCTAGTTCTAACTAATATTTGTCAATGAATATGGAAAACCAAGACTACACCCATTTCCCACAGATAGAAACTGGGTATAAAACCCCCTGGTTTTGAGCAGCCAGGCACAATACCTCAAATGCTGAACATCACTATGTCACTCGAACTCTGATTTGAACTGTCCTTTGATGCATGTTTAAATCACATTGCTGTTTCTTCACTGCTCTTCTGGATTGATAATTATCACCCAAACCCTGAACTTCACTATCAACCTTTCTTCCCTTTTCCTTTGGCTAGCCTTGTGTGATTGTGTGAGTGCTTGCATCTTGCGTTTGATTGTCAATTCTCCCAATAAAACACATTTTACTTTACTTTTGAATCTCTGGCTGGTTCTTCCCTGCAGAAGACACCATAAACATTGGTGTCAAAGATCTCGTTAGGTTGCCTCCCGCTTGCAGGCTTCCTAATTTGAATTAATAATTCTCCACCTTTGGATGGAGGTACTGGTATCACAGCTGGACCCCTGAGTCACCCATGTTTTGGTGTAACAGAAGGCCTCATTGCAGATGGATAGACTCAATCAAGGAGGTTGTGGCCCTGAGTTTGTAAGGCCTGAGCAGTGATTTTGATGATAGAGTGACTGGGAGACCTTTCCATAAGTTGAAGGATCACCAAGTCGAGGTTGACTTGATGGCAGTCAACAACAACAAACTGTCTATACAGTTAAAACCATTTACAAATCTCAGTTTAAAAGCACATAAAGCCAGCAAGTAAAGTGTGCACGGAATATGGCCGTTTCCGCACAGGCTAATAGAAACGGTGGAGAGTGTCCTCCAAGGAGACGTCTGCACCTGGGAGCGGACTGGGTCAGACCTACTTAACATAGATCCGCACCTCAGCCCTCTCCGGAACGACCCCGAGTAGTCGTCAAGCATGCTTTTGAAAGACTGCTTAAAACAAGTCTTTCAAAAGCATGGAACCCGGCATTCCGTTCCCGCTCTCTGGTGCAGATTTGCAGGCTCGCACCAGTGTGAGCCTGTGATCTGCTGGGGGCAGGCTTTAGGCTGGCGAGCTTCAGTGGTTGGTCAAGACCCTTGACCAACCAGAAGCCACCTTTTTGTCCCCAGAGCAGTGCGGAGCAATGAGCACGCATTGCTCTGGAGCAGCGCAGACCAGACTAGGGAGCCAAGAAGTCCAGTAAGTAGCGGTACAAGACAATTCCCTCACTCCATGTGGAAATGGCCTTAGTACACTCTTCCACATGACACATGGACGCATGCACACTTGCCTACTTAAAATTACTTATTATAGGATCCCCTGTCATGTTGTTCTTCTCTAGACATATGTTCAGAGGGAACACACACTAGCATTTTCATCTCAAGTGATAGGGTGGCCAATAGGATATATTAGATTTGGGGAAGTGAAATAGATCTACTTATACTCTTTGCCTTGATTGTGTATATAGTTGCCCCTCTACTTTAGCTAGGATTCAGAGTACAGAACCCTCATGAAAATGGAAAAACTGAATAACAACCCCCCCCCATGATCCCCCTCTCATTCCCTTCCGGGGATCCCCCTCCCACTCACTTGTCTTTTGTGTGCTGAAGCCAGAGGTAAAGGAAGGGGAGAAGCGAGCTCCAGAGAGGAGAAGGAAGGTGCACACATGCATCCTCCCCATTTCCTTGCATTTTGTCCTGGCACTTGCCTGCCTTCTCTGCACCCAGCAAAATGCAAGGGGAAGGCATGCACACACCTTGTGAACAATCAGATTTGTGAAGATCAAACCTGCAAATGTGGAGGGAGAACAGTAATGTGAGTACTTTGGATACTGAGCCCTATGGATGAGAGAAGCAATATATCACAGTACAATGGTACCTATATCATCTCTTATGCCCCATGGCAAGGCTGCTGTGTCTTAAGAAAGAGTATCCATACGTATGCATCTGTTTTGACCAATGTCTCTCATATTCAGATGGGTGCATGGTTACAATCTTCTCCCTATTAACCAACATCCCAGGAACTCTCAGCACCCTATCCATGCCTGTGTGCTCTATTAGCAATTTGCAGATGACACTCTATGTCCTTACATAAAGATTCACAGACTTAAGTAAAGCAGGTGACATCTCTCACCCTGGAAATCACTCTAGTCTGCCCACTGTGTTTTTAGCACCAGGGATACAAAGATAGGCAGGGGTATAGTAGAACCAGGGATCACAGGGTCAGAGCTCTTGGATTTTTTGATGGTTACATCAGTAGCATCTCCTATTACCACATTAGGCTTCTCTTTTCCCTCTGAGCATAGTGGCAATCCCTACAGCAATTGCAGTAAAGGTGGGGAGATATACTTTCCCAACAGCAGTATACTGCTGTGAGTTACCCCCGTTGTAATGGAAATGTTGCAACAGAAGCCCTTTCCGCACATGGAGGGGGAAAGGGGGGAAACCGCGCTGAAACGGAGCTTACCGGCAGCCGGGTAAGTCCATCCCCATGCAGAGCAGCACAATCTTGCTGTTCTGCAGTCCCCGATGTCCAAAATGGTGGCTCCAGCATCCAAAATGGCAGCTTCCAGTTGGTGGAGGTTCTCCACCAACAAGAGAAGCTCGCCAGCCGGAGGCCCCCCCAGCAGATCTGCAGGCACACACTGGTTTGCGCCTGCAAATCTGCACCGAAGCGTGGGAACGGAGTGGCACGGAGTGATGTGCTCCGTGCTTTTGAAAAACCTGTAAAAACAGGTTTTTAAAAAGCATGCTGTGCGGCTACTTCGGGTCACTCCAGAGCGGACTGAGGTGCGGAACTGTGACAAGTAGTCCAACCCAGTCCACTCCCACTGTGCGGACAACCTCTGTCAGAGGTCGCACCACACTGTACTACTTACCCCGTGCAGAAAGGGCCAGAATCACAGAGTTGGAAGAGATCACAGAGGTCATCCAGTCCAAACCCCTGCTGTGCAGAAACACAAAGTATTCCCAACAGATGGCCATCCAGCCTCTGCTTAAAAACTTCCAAAGAAAGAGATTCCACCACACTCTGAGGTAGCATATTCCACTGCCGGACAATTCTGTCCATCAGGAAGTTCTTCATGAGGTTCAGGAACATGGTCGTTTGGTCATGAAAAGGCAATGATGACATAATAGTATTAACAACACCATCTCTTAGTGGACAGAAATGCTAGAACTGGTTTGTTGAATGGATTGGCACAGCAGCTTTTGCTTTCTTGGGAGGAGGTGCATGAGGGGACTGACATTGGGAGCACCCATGCTTCAGAATTTACCACTATATCATTGGACAACTGCTGTATGAGACTATTTCCTTGACATTTGATGGATTCCATACCACACTGAACTCAGTATTTCAAAATAAATAGACTCTGGTGTAGTAGATTCTCTGTGTATATTGGTATTTGGGCTATTCACATTGCGTTTGAGTGCCTGGAGCTCATCAGGCCTGCAAGGGGAAACTGTTTTGATCATAGCAGAAATATAACTGAAATGCAAACACTCAGTAATGGGCATTTTCTATTAATAACATAAGTTGTTTCAGATTTGGCCAATAAAGGGCATACAAAAATTAAATATTTAAGAATATTTCCCCTGCTAAAGGACTGACACTGCTACCAGTCTCCAGGGAGGCATCCAAGGAAATAGTGCATAATGGGCATTGTTCTGTTTTGAATAGACTTCTACAATATGGTTTAAAGAATATAAAATATTATGTTGTTTCTGTAGATAATACTAGATTAAGGTTAATATTATTGAAAAATATCTACATTTGCTCTTCTTACCCCCTCCCTGTGATGTTTATCACCTAATAAAAATGCTAAAGTTACCATGGAAAGATGCTTAATTTGCTCTTGTTGCTCAGTTGCATGTTGCATCCTATTTTGTAGTAAATGCTGTAATATCCCAAGTGGACTGCCATACTGTCAGATACATTATTTATACATAACATTACTGGTTAATCAATGAAAAGAAAATGCAAGGAGACTCATTTTTGTTGTTGTTCTGCTTTAAAGCAGAAAAGATCATTTGAGAGAAAGGGAAATTTCAGGAGCAGATCAGAAATGTCCCCTTTTCACACCTTACTTATTTTGTGTGGGATCCAGGGGGAAAGAACTATTTCTTACTTCAGTCAGCACTGCATGCCCACCAAGATTTGACAAGTGTTTGCTATATGCACATAAAATATGAAGGAAAGACACATGTCTTCAAACATTCAATATGAAAGGAAGTGGAATATGTGCATCCCCTTAGATGTTGTTGAAGCCTGTTACCCCTAACCAATATGGGTAGTCCTAAAGGTTAATGAGAGATGGTATCTAACAACATCTGGAGAACCAGAGTTCTCTATCTGTCTATACACTAATAAGGCAGCTCTCAGCTGTATATACTACCCACACTAGAGGACCTATATCTGCCTTTTTATACTTGGCATCAGCAAGCAGTACTGAAACATACTTCCAGTGCTTTTAGGGGCATAACAAGATGCAAAAACAAAGGTCCATTGAATAGGACTTCTTACAGTCCTTCCTTTTTCCTTCTTCTTGCCCATGTCTAAAATCTTTTGCAAAAGAAAAACAATTGCACAAACCAAATATCACACCCAACAATGGCAAAAGTAACTTAACTCTGGTTGGGTCTGATATCTCAATCGACAAACTGTGTTTGGATGTATTTTCTCATCAGCAGTATATTAGTGTGAGCTATCCATATTGTAATGCAAAATGTATGGGGGTTTGATTTGGAATGGGCTTTCTTCCAGATTTGGCTGGTACAAAAGGCAACTGGTTTGTTAATACAGATCAACACAGCTGCCTGCATTTGTGAACTCTCCTTGGGAGTGTGGCAAAGGGAATTGCTATGATGACTTGTTGTTGTGTGTCTTCAAGTAATTTCTGACTTATGGAGATCCTAAGGTGAACCTATCACAGGGTGTCCTGGATCTTAGAGCATGTGACATGTCCAAGGTCACCCAGCGGGCTTCCATGGTATTGATTCCTGGTCTCCATATCATAGTCCAATGCTCAAACCACCACACCATGCTGGATCTCTGCTAAGATGACTATCTGGACTTTAAAAAATATAACTGCACCACTGCCTATCTCAGCTGCATTCTAATCAGGCTACAGTATCTGTTAGCTTCAGCTTCTGATTGATTTGTTGCACCCATGGCTTTACTTTTGAGAAATGTTTCTTGATGATCAACCCTGAAATAACAAGACCAAACTTAGAACATCAGGTTAAATAAGGACCACTTTATTTGACTTAACCTATTTAGGTTGTGTTGGCTTGAAAATGGAGCAAGAGGGCAGAGCAACCTGATGAAAGTCCAGCTGAGGCCCAAGTATCAACTCCATGATAACCTCCTCAGACTTCCCTGGGGTGAAACACTTAAGCCCTAAGGACAATCCAAATATTGTGTGATGGTTCCTGGTCCAGCTTAGTTGGAAGGTATCCCAGGGACTCCCATCCAAGCTGTCAGGCACTAGAATTGTGAACTTGAATCCCAGATTATCCTCAAAGGTAGGCTCCTTCGCCGTCCTATGGGACATGTGAAAGGGTGATGAGGCTTAATCACCTCCAACCCTGTGATCTGGCACAAGGTGTGAATCATCAACCTCCTGGTCTCCATTATGGAGACCACCAAATGATTACCCTCCCCAGCAGTGATATTTGTCACACAGGTCCAGGTAAGCATTAACCAGGCTGGGACAATGTGACATACTAACAAGGACATGCAAGACAGATACCATCATGCAGCTTATTTGGCCTAGTTCATTTTTACATTCCTCATTTTATTTTTCATGAACAACAGGACAAAATACCATTTCCTATTGTAATTTGTGAAAGAAACACAAAACTAATAGTTGAAAAAAGCAATAGAATCAAAAAAGAGAAGATATGATTTTTCCATGAGGCTGTTTCCCACCCACTCAAATTGGCTCTCCAGGTAACAGTAACCATTTTATTATTCATTCTGAATCATCCCAAAGACACAGATTTAAACAGAACAGAGGAAACAAACACTGAAGGGCATATTAAAGTAATGAAAATGCAGTAGGAAGGATAGGAGAATTATGATGTTTTTCTGCTCCTATTTAGCTCACTTTGTTGTATTTTGTTAATAGAAGCTTCAGATCAATACAAAAATATTCCGCTTTGTTCCAGTGATTGACTATGAATACATTATGTGCATGCAAAAAATAGTGATAATCTGTGTTGATACAATAGTTCATTTTGCATTAGTGTCCTAGATGGAACAATGTTAAGAAGCAATTTAAATGAAATTCATTTAAATGTCAGCTCTCATGCTTGCGATTTTTCTATAATTGGTTATTTAATTAAAATAATTCTCATAGTCATTAATTTAGACTAAAACTTGCTGTGCACTGACATGTTTTAATTACATGGTATTAACAAAATTGATATACTTTAAAAAAAAAGCATGGTTAAATTTTAAACAAGAATAAATTAGAAATCTCATAGATCATCCTACTTAGAGTATTTATGAGAGAAAATATCAGTCTTTTAAAGTGTTTATTATAAACAAAGTCACTGTATTATTGCTTATGCTTCATAGTTAGGTCTTGCTTTTTTTTTTAATGTGAGAAGAATTATATTTCCTCATAGTCCCCCAGTCTCTGAATTCCTTTAACCCTCACACTATAAACAAAGTAATGAACTTGAATTAAATATTAATTGGAAAAGCAAACAAACCATGGATACCACAACAGACAAACACAGAGCCAATGTCTGAGCAATGCTGTAACTTTGATTTCATTAGCACAACAGATATCTAGCTTGCTAGCTATTTATCATCTCTCTATTCATTCAGGAACATCTATCCTTCCTTTTAGGGTAAACCCTCACAAGATAGCTCACACAAAAATAAACACTCAAACTACAATTGCTATGCAAGAAAAATGTAAACATTTAACACAGTATTTTAAAATATATCTTATGCTTTCAGAATCTGTATTAGCTGCTGTTCAATAAACAAAGAAATAAACCTAAATCTCTTTACTTTAAATAGTAGTTTTCAAAGAATGAGCTGTGTTAGTCTCTTGCAGCATAAAAAGGAGGAAGGGAGGGGAAGGGGAAAAAAGAAGGAATTTAGCCACACCTTATGATTAATTGGTTTTCATTTTAGCATGACCTAAAAATCAGTTTATCTTAAAGATGCTGTTACATTCCTTCTCCTCTTCTTTTTATTTTATTTTATTTTTTATTATACTTTTTATTTAAATTATCAATGCTTATAAATAAATAATAGCAATATTTGGTGTTTCACAATTTCCTAAAATACAGTTATATTAGTATCCTTATTTTCTGATATAATACAGTATAGATGAGGATCTATCTATTTACATTTGTTTCATATTTTTTATTACTATTACTGTTCTTACTCTTATAGTATTACTTTCTTGAAAAAACTTATGCATTTCCTCAAATTGATCCTTATCTATATTCTAAATGAACAATTTCAACTTCCTACATTCCCTTTCTTGGTTGATAATTGTCAGCTTAAATGTTTCCTCTGTGTCTGTAATTGACAATGATGGCTTGACTACAATTCAGAAGAAACTTTAAAGTCTCTAACATTACATGATCCTCACTTATTTTTAAGTCCTCATTGCCATTACTTTAAATAGTGTATCTCTTTATTTTACCAAATTTTCTTATAGCTTCATCCCAGTCTAGAAATATTGAAAGTACTCAGCTTTTCAAATAGTTTTTGGAGCCCTTTCTCTTTCATTTTTCCTTGTACTTCTCCCCTTAGTGCTAGAGTTAAATTCTCTAGTATCAAAAATTCCATGACTTTGATTAGCCATTCATCTGTTTCTGGACTAACACTGTTCTTCCAATATCAGGCGTATACAATTCTAGCTGCCGTAACCATATATAGTATTGTCCTCCAGTACTTCATCATTAACATCTTATCTAATTCATGTAGCATATTTAGAAGAAAGATTTTGGCTCCTTTTTACTTTAAATAGGTTATTTTAAATGTCAATTTGGATTCAACTAATAAGGATATTCTTCTGTGATAACTAACGTGATACATACTTTATATAGGCAGAATACAGCTGAAGTATTGGTTAGGAAAAAGGCTAACTTCTTTCACAGGTGGCCAGCCTGCATGAGCATTATGCTAACTTAACCAACTCTAGTGACACTGCTGTTACCCTCCCACAAGCTGGGACATCGTAACTACAGATTTTCCACGTTACAGAAAGAAATGGAGTTATTCTGGGCAAGGACCTGTTCACCTGTGTGACCATTAATTCCAACTTAGGCTGCTCTTTAGAAATGGGAAAGGAATTTATTTGAATTAAATAAACAGTTATAGAACATCATAAGCATGAGAAATGATATTTAAGGGATGGAGATTCATATAGGTACTTTTTAAAATCCCCCCTCCTCATTGTTCCACAACTTATTTTCAAGTCATATTGCAATATGGTATCTTGTTTTTCTTCATTCTGATTTAACTAGCCATATTACTTGGATAAAATGTTTTCCTTCTTTCTATGATGTACCATGATAGACTGTTCCCACCTTTACATCTACTGATGGCTTTTCACCCCACCTTCTTTGTGGGAGAGGATCTATTCTATCCACCATCCTACCCCCTGCTCCAAACAGATATTCTTGTATATCTTTTGCCATGCCCTTATCTCCTCATCTTCTTTTATTCCACCCAGGCCCAGCCCAATCTTTCCTGATGCCTGAGGCAGAAGCAAAGGGGCCCTTACCACATTGCTAGTGAGATGAGGAGATGTAGAGGAAATGCAACCCCCGTTCATCCAAGAGGAAGAGATGAGGTAACCCTGTGCTGGCACCTCCTGCCAAATGTGGAGGCATAGGTGAATTGGATTTCAAAGTGCAAGTTTTGACTTTTTTCTATGATTCTATTTTTAAGCAGAGGCTGGATGGCCATCTGTTGGGAGTGCTTTGAGGGTGTTCCTGCATAGCAGGGGTTTGGACTGGATGGCCCCTGTGGTCTCTTCCAACTCTACATTTCTATGATTCTATGATTCTATGACTCCAGCCAGTCTTCCTCATCATCCAGTCCCAGAGCCATGAACACAAAGTGGACAGCTACACACAGCAGTGTAGAAGGGAGGTGGGCTGTCACAATATTGCCCTTGTCTTCTTTCTTTTCACTGGATGGGTGATGGTGTTGCTTGGGCAGGCAGTTGTCTACAGAGTAAGTGAGGAAGCAGCTACAACCACATTTTTAAATCTTGCAGGGTGACTGGGAATCAACTGAAGCAACTGCAGGAAAACAGGTGAGGGAAATACTTGGAGGAGAGGAGTTGTTGCCAGATGACACACCCATAATTTTATTATCCTTGCCACAACATGAGAAAACTATCAATCTATAACATCTATAACCTGGATCTTCTACAAAGATGGGTTACATGGAAGAGTGGCAAGAAGAGCCATTGGTGAAAGAAACCCTGTTTGGAATTTGCAAGAAGACATGTGGGAGACACAGCAAACATCTGGAAACTTTTCTCCAGTCTAATTAACAAAACTGAATATTTTGGCCTTTATGGAAAAATGCAGTCCATTGCCCTGAGAATATGATAGCCATGGTGAAGCATCATGTTGTGGAAACACTTTTCCTTCACAGAGACTAGAAAAGTGATCAGGATAGAGGGCAAGATGGATGGAGCCAAATACAAGGTAATTCTAGAGGAAAACTTGTTTCAGACTTGTTTCAGGACCTGGGACTGGGTGGAAGTCCTCCTTTCAAGAAGACAGTGTTTGTTAAAAAAAAAAAAAGGCAAACCAAAGTAACATTCAGTGGTTACTTGAATGTCTTAGAATGTCCCAGTCAAAGCTCAGATCCCCATCCAATTAAGAGTCTTTGGTGAAAGTTGAAAAGTGGCTGTTCACTAATGGTCCCATTCTGTCATTGCACAATTTTTCCAAGAAGCATTGTCTAAAGTTGCAGGACTCAGGTGTGAAAAGCTGAAAGAGACTTAGGCAAAAAGCTTCACAGTAATAATTGCTGCCAAAGGTGCTTCTATCAAGTATTTATTTTTATTTAGGGTTGCCAGGTATAGTATAAGGGACGTCCCTTATTTGAGGACCAGAAAGCTTGTCCCTTATAAGGCTGACAGATGTCCCTTATTGTAAAGGATGTCCTATTTGAGGGCTTGAAAGTTTCTACTTTTGCATGGACTAAATGAGATGCAAAAAATCCTAAAGACAGAAACGCATCATGTAATTTATGTTGCTTTTGCAGAGAATTTTGTTAATATTACATTATGTTAATTTTGCAGAGAAATACATGGCTAAGTGAACTGAAATCAGTACTCTCATGTGGTATTTGAGTAGAATACAACCTTGTTAATAGCTGCTTCATGATCGTCAAACCTGCATGTCATTAATTTCAGCTGTCCCTTATTGCTATTTTGAAAACTTAGCAATACTAGTGTGAATTCTTATGCAGCGAACAGTGCCTATTGGATCACAAAACACTTAAGTTTTGTGAGCCAATAAAATTAACTTTATTGGGTCACCTACACATTGCTGAACATCTTGTATACACCAAATGGTAACAATGCCAATTAAATCCATCTCAGTTCCAAAAGGTAGAAAAGTCAAATGAGGCTGTCTGAATACTACGGCAAGGTAAATCTGATATTCCAGGATTATGTCCATAAGAACATTTCAGCTCACACATGCAGATGATTGCCTTGCACAATCAATTATTGGTGGAAAATATTGGCTAAGTGTCCAGGCTAAATGTTGAACATCAGACCTACAAAGGAGTTCTTACCTCAAAAGAACTATTTACCTTCCCCAAGTAACTTGGATACCACAAAATTTTTTTGTGGGTTTAGTCCTTGGGAATAATAATCTGTTAATTAAATCAGTTCTTTAGTGTTTTGACCTTTTCAAAATTCTGCCTTTTAACTGGATGATCAGGCTTCTCTTTGAAAGGTAGCTTTTTGTGCAGGGTGCCCTTTTGGTATAGAAGTGCTATCAAGTGAGCAAGCCACCATGTGATATCTGAAATGTTATGGTCCCATCACATATGTGTTTGAAACATCCAGAAATATTGTGACATGCTTGCAGTTTGTACTTGGAAACCAATCCAAGTATGTTTGTTGGCTGTGCAAAATGATGTCTTGGATCTACATAAATAAACACAAGTACATTGGAAAATGTCTTAGTAGTATTCTGAAAAGTTTTGACCAAGAGCTAGGGCAAGACTTCCCACAATGTTGATGTAAATTGCATAAGGAATTGGAGTGGCAGACTTTGGGTTTACAGGATCTACCAGTGAAGAAGAAAGATTGGCTGAGAACAGCCAATTGCTATGCAGATGCTCCTGTGAGGCTGGGCTGTCAGTGAGAAGCATGTAACAAAAACACAGAGTGTGTCTCTAGGAGAGCAGAGAGAGGGTTTTTAAGCTGAAGACAGATTGACTCTGGAGGAGACAGAGTGTGAAAGAGATGGGGTGTGTGGGATTCTGATAGAGACAGGATTCAAAGAGAGAAGGAGATCTACCTGTGATTGTGGGGAGGTTGAAATATATATATATATATGTGAAGATTATTATTATATTCCTTTACTATGTTTAATAAACACATTCTCACTTTTGTTTTTAAATCTTTCTCTGGCTCTCTATTAAACCTGAATTAGAGTCAAGCCATGCATACCAAAGCTAAGGAACCCCCACATCAACACAGCCACAGGTCCACACTTAAGGGGTCACCCTGAGGTCCAGCAACCTTAACCAGCAAAGGAATAATTGGGGAAACAAGGGCAGTGTGAGTGGTAGGATTCCTGGGGGTTGAAGTTTTGGGCCCAGCCTGGGCAAGGGGATCTATCACACAAACTTTTGTTTTTACCAGTACCCTGGGATCCACAAACCAGTCTTCTGCAAAAGGCATACACTTAGAAGAAGAAAACAGAGGTCGGGGGTTGTTATAAATGCCATAAATGAATAGATCTCACAGTCCTTCCACACAAAAATGTGCTCTTATTTAGCCCAAATTCTTCTTCCGGGAGCATTATTTTGGGAGGTGGTCATTTCGGGTGAGACTCATTTGTTGTTAAAGAATTTGCAGTCAGAAATTCTTGCTACTCTACTGCAAACATTTACCAGTAGATGCAGATCTGCTTTCTATCCATCACTTCATTACATATAAAAAACAACGCCCTTTCCACAGCCTTCCTTCCTATGGTGGCAGCCTGTGGCGATCCCAGCAGTGGCTCTGCCAAGAAGGGAGCATGATGGCAGTGCTCCTCTCCACATGGGTCTGGCTTCCTGTGGAAAGGAGCACAATGGACATGCTGCTTCCTTCCGCAGTGCAGCTGGGTACTTTCCCAGGCTGCGCTGGGGCAGGAAGCACCGCCATCACACTTCCTGCCCTTCCGCAGGACAGGTAAGTAGAGGATGGCGGCACAATGGCGGATCACTGATGGGAAAAATCTGCCTAGGGATGGGAGAAGAACAGGGCTGCAATGATGTCATGCAGAAGCATCATCATGTTATCATCGTTTGCTAGCCCGACTTTGGAAGGCATTAGATATCATTTTGATATCATAATTTGGCCCCATTTTGCCACCCTCAGCCAAGTGTTTGCAAGGCCCCCGGACAAGCACAGAACTAGGCATGGCCATTGATTGCTGAACATTCCATTCTCCACCCAGGCAGGCCAGACTCAGCCAGATCGCTGCTTCAGGAGACCTCTCAGACAAACACCTCATTAAGGATGCACGCTACTACAAAGAACTCCCTGCCCTGAGCAGGCCACTTGATAAATGAGACGTTTAACTGTCAAGTACTCTGTATCTGCATACTGGCCATTCCATTGTCAATTCGGGCTTAACTCAATCATGGTAAATTCTGACCTTTCAGAGACATTGTTCCACGCCCAAACCTCATTGTTCTCCTCCAAGTACAGACTAGCCTACGGTCATATTTTCCCTATAAAAACCCCCGATTCCAAGACCTTCCTCGGATCGCTCTGAACTTCCATCCAGCCTTGCTGCCGCTTCAGCCGCCGAGCTTTCCCCTCAGTCTCAGTCTGAGACTGCACACCTATGGACCTCTGCAGTGATCTACCCCGGGCTTCGGACAGGTGTAGTATCACCCAATTCAACAATCCCTCTCAAAATTCCTTTATACCACTACCACCTTTATTTTCTATAGTTACTTGTGTGAGTGTGTTGCATACACTGTCTGCTTGTATTTAATAAAATCACAGTTATTATTTCGTATTTGGTGTGCTTCTTGGCTTGGCCTGACCCCGTAGACGTTGGATTTAAAGATTCCGATGCGTTGTCCTGCCTCTCACTTTGCTAACTTGTGCTCTAGCTAATTTCCCCACCATATTTTAAGAGCACACTTTGGAGTCCCTCCCGGGACCCCGCAGAAAACAGGGTAACAATCATGGCCCCATCCTTCTTCTGTCCCCATGGCAGGATGGGAGGGTGCTGTGGAAAGTCTCAGAGAATAAGGAAAATGTAGGCTGTAGTGTATCAATTCTAGTTTATTCATAAACATGAAAAAACCTTAAGAAAGAAAGTGTGTAAATAGAAGATGCAGTGTTGTTTTGTCAAGTTGAAAACAGCCTTTCTGTGAATCAAAAAAAGCTTCCTATGACTGGAAGACCATCTGAGGATTTAAACACATGTTTTGGGGCATTTGTAGAGCATGATAGATGAAGGGGCTTGCTTCACTGATTTGGGGAACTGGAAATTATGTGGCAAACTCCTTCTTGGGTGAAGGAAGTATAAATTTTAATCAAGTTTTTTGTAGTTTTTGTTTGTTTCAACTATTTATATTGTGGATTGTGTTTGTTTCTTTGTTTATAATTTTATATCAACCTTTGTGCCAAAAAGGCACCAACTGCAAACTCGATGTAAAATAAAATAAAACTAACAAAACTCAAATGCTTAATGAACAATTAACATGCAACAATAATCAACAGCAGTCATTGCTGGATGTGATAGAAGTACTATCCTTCTTTAAGAGCTTCTGCTATGCCTCTTCAAAGCTACCAACAGTGTTTTGCCAGTGGTGAAGACAAATGAGCTCCGGTGAAATTTTTCACTTTGGTCGAGATCCTCACTGTTAGGGTGGGAGATCCTAGATGTGGTGTAGTAAGTTGCCCTGCCATTGGTGTCAGTAGGAAGGAACAAACAGAAAAAGAAAAATGTTTACCTCAATTTCCTGCCCTGACAGATGCAAATCAGCAGCCCTCAGGAAGCAGTGGTACCTTCACTACAGAGTCTCCTCTCCTCCCCCAGTAGCACTTCCCTGCTTGTTCTTAATTTGATTTTTTAGACTTAATCAGTGAATATTTACAGCTGAGTTATTTGATACAGAAAACTTCAAGCACACTTGTAGAATTCTAGTTGCTAGAAAATTCAGGGATGTGGTTGAAAATGTGGTGATAAACACAAAGAAGGCAAACTATAGTCCCCTGCCATCACCCACAAGGCTTGAAAAAAAAAAAAAAAAAAGCATAATGAGTCTTTGTCAGTCTGCCCTTCTCTCACAAGTGGGTAGCAATTTCCACACTTTGGCTCATATACTGTAAAAATGTTGGATTGTTGCTGCTGTGATCTTCTGCCACCATCTTACTGCTGTACTTTGTCTCTGCCAACACTTAGGTCTCTGGGTTGTGGACATGATGCTCACTCTGGTGTTTTGGGGGAAAGATGAAGGTATTTTAAATCACATCCACATAGCTTCTAATTCAGTTCCAATTATCTGACAGGCTGCCAAGAAATCTATTTTTATTTCCTCTCATGTCTGTTTTTGGTTTCCTTGAAATTGGTTGCCCCATTGCAAAACCTGGTAGAGACCCAGGGGTTAGGCTGCGTGAAAGAAATTGCTAAGATATCATCCCTCGCATCATCTGCATTTAGTATGTTATTGAAAAAGCTGTGGATTGTCATTAAGTGACAAACCTTCTGCTGCCAAGTTCTTGTAAGAATTGTATTTGTTGTCTCATGCCAAACAGCCTCTTTAAATGCTAATGAACAAAGTATGGCACACATTCTGTTCTTGATAGATTGTGCCGATGCCTTCTGTGGTCAACAGAAGGGGAATTCCAGACCCATATGATTTCCATTCTGGCACCCTCAGCTTGTCTCCAGTTACAAGCCAGTAGGTACTCAGAAAGATTAGTCTATCTTATTTTTAAATTGCATTCATATTTCTTTCAGTAATGTGCACAAGGAGAAGCACAGCATTCTGTGCCAAACTCCTTATGTTCCGCCCCCACTTCCTTCAGAGAATTAAACACATGATCTTAATATCAATAATATTTTCTGTGTATCGATATACTTTGAAATCCCTATCATAAATTTTTAATAAATAGTTAATTAGACATTTGTCTTTAACTCATTGGAGAGAGAAAGTTAGTGATTTTCATTTTTTAAAATTGCCTTGTAATTATAGTCTCCCTCTAGTGAAAAACAATGTTTTTCTTTAGTTTCCCTCTCCTCACAAAAAAAAATGGCTTGTTTTGTTTTGCTTTGCGTCTTTGCCTGCTACATATCTACTGGCACATAATGAACTCCACTTTCCAATACGTGAAGGCTGCTTAGTCCCTTGAACTATCAAGACATAAGTCAAGCAGAGATGTACTTGTGTGTGTGAGAGCCTTAAGACACAAACATGGATAATATATCTCTTAGTAATAGTTGTCCACGATTGTGGTAATTCAGCATTGCCTTTCACATAGTCTTTACATTCCAGGATTTAATTTTATTGAAAAAGTCCTACTGTTACTTCTTTATACCTGTGTGTTTACAGCTGTATGAGGACATACTTCATTCCCAGTACAGTGGCAACCTCTAAGTTTTTCCTTCTGAACTCCCTGGCCTTGCCCCTCCCAATATTCAATATTTCTCATTCCTTACCTTTCACTCTTCTGCATGGTCATCCAGACCTGATTTTGGGTGGGACTGTAGGAGTAAAGGGGAAGGTCAGGATGTGACTTACCTAAGATGGGGTCACATCCCCACGTTATCAGGAGATCCCTGCTCTGAGGATGTTTCTTCCAGTAAAAGAAAAATAGCCATTATTTTAAAAGAAAAAAACAACTGCTATCATAGTAATAACTAAGCCCAAAATGCAATTGTCAATCCAAACTAAAGTAGACCCATTAAATACATGTGGTTTACCTACATGTTGCCTTATCATTCAGCAATTGATTCAATTAGTCATCTTTAGTTGGGACCAGCAAAATTTCCATTTTGTGGTGGGGACTGAGCAGATTTAGCAGCTACATTCTGAGATTCCAAATAAGAATAAACAAATAAATAAGAATCTAGGTATTATATCTATAACCTGTCCTTCCTTCAACAAACTCAAGATAATAATGCAAGCTTTCCCAGTCTCACAACAAATCTATGAAATAGATTAGTGCGGAAATCGCCGTTGGTCCTCCCTATTCCTTTAGTGGAAGCAGTTGTGTTACAGGTGGAATTAACTGGAAGCAACCCTGTTTGTGGGAATTTGTTATTCAGGTTTTATCTTTTGTATGTTATTGGGTTTGTCTTAAGCACATAAGGTATGCTTATTCTTCTATATATTTTGGTCTTATTCGTAGGCCATTCCCACACTACACTGTTATAGTGCTATTATTCCACTTTCAACTTCCTATGGAATCCCAGAGTTTGCAGTTTAGGGAAGGGCATTTAGAATTCTCAGCCAGATTGCTCTTTGGCCTCAGAAAACTACAAACTCCAGAATTCCACAGCATGTTGAAAGTGGAATAATAGTGTAAACAATAACATGTCTTATGAACATGTCTTATGAACTTGTCAAAAAAGTATATTATATGTTGTATATTATGGTCTGTTATAGTATATTTTATATTGTAAACATTAACAAGTCTTATGAACTTATGCTTGTAAGAATGAAAATTTAAAAAAAAAATTAAAAAAAGAAGAAAGTGGAATAATAGCACTGTAACAGGATAGTGGAGAAGTGGCCTTAGTGAATCAAGAAGCCCATTTCTGCATAAGCATTACAACTTTTCTCTGTTTTACCATTTGCTTTCACAGGAAACATTTGGAACACTTTTCAAGGCTTGTAGCTTCCATATCAGTCCCATGGTGAGTTTGCTCTGGGTCTTAGTCCAAACTTTAAAGGAGCTCTCCAAAATGCTGAATACCATTTCTCAAGTAGGTTCATCATCTTAAATTAGCCCTTTAAAATTTGACCTACAACTCAGAATCAGTTCCTCGCCTACTGATATGGAAGCCACCAACCACCAGTGCAGTAGACCCCATGAGATATAGGATAACCTTCTGCTAACATCACACTTTGAACTGTTATCATGGGACAGAGCTCTTACCACTGTACAGATAGTCTGGGGATCACGTTTCACCAGAGATTGGAAACATTATTTTTCAAAATTAGTTTCTCTCCTTTGGGTTATGCTAAGCTTGATGTTTATATGCTTTGCCTAGATAATGTCTTTTTAAAAAGGCATCAACCCTTCCAAATAAACCATGTATAATCTTCTCAAGGTGGACCTGTTTTTATTCTATGCAAATGGAAATTCTTCCAGAACACTCTCCCTCCAGTACCAATTACAGTTTTTGAAAGATTCTCTCTCCATCCACTTCCTAGCTAGAATCTATAAAGTGCTAGAACTATAAGAACTTTCTAAATGTAGAACATACTGAAAGAATCAGAATCCTTTGTTACCGTCCCTTTAACAATATACTGTATGGTTAAAGCACACTACATGTTTATGAATATTTACATGATTATTAGCCTTGTTTGAACTGAAGTGGGCATTTACACTCCTCTGTGCTAAATTTGGCCTAGATCATGTTCTGGTTCCCATTTGACATACATTAAAAATGTTGCTGCTATTTATGGTAAGACCTTTAAAGGTCTGGACTAATTAATAAATGAGATCAATTTCAGAATTTTTTAAAAATTACCAGGGGCCACTTAAGTATTCCATTTGGGGAGCCTGTTAAAGGCCATGTCTAAAAGAGATTTGTACCCATCTCCCTGAAGTGAATTTTTCATTCATCGTGGTGTGCCAAACTGCTCTGTAAAATAACCTTTTCTCTGTTTTGAACAGGGATTAGAATAATATATTTGACCCTTTACAGTTGCCAGAGAGAGATGCTGGTCCCCATGTTCAATAAAGTGAAATATGCCACTAGCGTCCTAGGGTTAAGGCTACTGTGCTAAACTATTTAACGCCAAGTACCCTGCTGATTTGGTTCATTCAATCTGTGCAGAAGGTTTGCTTTTATAATTCAACTGAATTATATAAGCTTAATCACAAGAGTTTCTCATCCACAATACAATTAAGGAGAATATTTAGCTTTGCAAACAAAGCAAGTTAACCTGGTCACATTGTGCATTATAGGAAAATTTATTATTGCATAAAGAGCAGTGTAAACCTACAGAAGGACTGGTAATTATAGTACCATTGATGGTCTTTGTTGCTTTAATTCCAAGGCAGCCAGAATGATTAAAGTGAATCTTAATCGACTTCTCCATTAAAAATGCTGGCAGAGGAGCTCCTTTAACCTTTCGCATTGATTGAACACAACAATCACCATTCAATTATAATGCAAAAGGACATTTGTTATATTGTACAAAAGATGCATAAGCCATTTCCTTTCCTCAAGACAATCAATGAGATGACTTCTATCTCAGAGAAAAGTCAGCTCCCCATACCTGCAGAGAAGTATTATACAGCTGACCATACAAATGACATATCTGGGTTGTTCTTGCCCACCCCTGGCAAGAATCCCTGGATTGTTATAGATCAGAGGAAACATATTAGAAGGAAAATACCAAACTTTTCTTAATCTGAAAGGAAAAATACCACACTGCATCTGGATCCTAGGCACCTTTACTAAGGTATTATCTAATGGGCAGTACATTTATACCAAGATAGCTATGTGGAGGACTACAGCCTTCATAGGAATAAGAAGTGCAATCTGATGTTTGTTTAGCTGGAAGTAAGCTGCCCTGTGTTCAATGGGACACGTGTCCTAGTAAATGGGGTCAGGATTGCAGCCAAAGATGGAAATTAAGGATTTAACATTTTAATGCAGGTTTTTCAGTATTCCAGAACAAACCATGGGATTCTTTAATTTTTATAAGAGATACAAGGCATTGCTTAGGCCTCATTTGGAATACTGTGTCCAGTTCTGGACACCTCAATTCAAGAAGGATGTCGACAAGCTGGAACGTGTCCAGAGGAGGGCGACCAGATATGTCCAGAGGAGGGCGACCAAAATGGTGAAAGGTCTGGAAGCCACGCCCTATGAGGAACAGCTTAGGGAGCTGGGTATGTTTAGTCTGCAGAAGAGAAGGTTAAGAGGGGACATGATAGCTACGTTTAAATATTTGAAGGGTTTCATGTTGAGGAGGGAGCAGGCTTGTTTTCTGCTGCTCCAGAGACTAGGACAAGGAACAATGGATTCAAGCTGCAGGAAAGGAGATTCTACCTGAACCTCAGGAAGAAGTTCCTGATGGTCAGAGCTGTCCAGCAGTGGAATATGCTGCCTCGGAATGTGGTAGGGTCTCTTTCTTTGGAAGTTTTTAAGCAGAGGCTGGATGGCCATCTGTTGGGAATGCTTTGATGTGTGTTTCTGCATGGCAGGGGGTTGGACTAGATGGCCCCTGGGGTCTCTTCCAACTCTATGATTCTATGATTCTATAAGTGAACCTTATGTTCCTAGTATGGTATTCAAAAATGCACGAGTCTTTGCAGGAGAAAGTGGGGTTGTCTCATTCACTGTATTCTGTGGGATCAATGCACTAGTTATTTGTATAGGAAAGCATATTTTTAGTAAAAGAACAAGCAACTTCAGTCAAACATCTTCCCAAAAATAACTTGCTGCATTGGCTTGATCAATGGTTCTTAAACTGGAGCCCTCACAGGGGATCTGATAGGGTTGCCATTCATCCCAGAAAATGGGCAAAATTCCAGATCTAAGGGAGTAAAAAAATGTCCTGGAAAGTTGTGGCTGGTTCCTCAAAGGCAGTGGTGATGATGGCAGCAGCAATGACAATGTGCTAGCAATATCTCACCCTGCTCTGAAAACTCTGGGCGCTATTGCAAAGGTGCACCAGAGGGCGCAGAAGGCAGGAAGGTGAGAAGAGAGTCCAAAAGATGAGGGAAGACACCAAGCCCATGTCTTGTGTGGTGAGTGTGGCAATGCTGCTTGAGCCCAGGGCCAGACAGCATTGTGGAGCTTTGCTTCCAAGCAGCAACAAGAATAGAAGAGAGTCCCTTTACTTTTGTGGCTGCTTGGAAGTAAAATGGTGAGGGATAAGGATGAGCAATTGATGAACAACTTTAAATAAATAGTTGAATATTTAAATAAGTATATGAATATTTAAATCTAAATTTAAATATTTAAATCTTGAGTTAAGTCTTGGGAGTCACCGGCAACAAATTATGTTTACACGGGTCCCCAGTAAGGGAAAGTTTAAGAACCACTGGGTTACACCAATCCATCACTGATGGGCAAGATGTACAATATGGTCACTATACTCCTTCAAAGGTACACGAAACCTCTTCACCGCATCTATCTATTACTCTATTTCTGGGGTTCCTTGCGGGGTGACTTAATGTGCTCCATGTGATAGGGACTGGAAACTAGCTATAGCACGAGCAATAGCAATGTGAGAGTAGGGTAACTTAGCGGGGTCCTTTTACCCAGTTTTTATGGGGTCAGGCCAAGCCAAAAACCAAACAAAGATGTCTAATGAATGATTTTATTGAATGAAAGTCTCACACACCAACACAATCACTCACACACTCACTAAAGACCTATTAAGAAGCAAAAGAGAAGAAATTGGATAGAGGAAATATCGAAGGGATTGTAGCTGGGGTAATACTACACCTTTTCCTGAAGTCCTTGGTCTGGGAAAAACAGCAGAGCTTAGCACGGAGAGGGATGAGGGGATTACTCGACGGACGGAGAAACAGTCTGCTGGTATGACTGAGAGTGATCCAAAGAAACTCTCAAAAACTGGGACTATTTGTAGGGGAAAAGGTACCTGGAGGGCTAATTCTTTGCCATAGAGAACAATGGGTGTTGCAATGGAAAAGAAGCTCCACGATGGCAACTCCTTTTGCATGACGAGATCACAAGGTGTTGCCAATGTTTCAGGATCTTCAGTTACTTTGAGTTGTGGTGTGAATTTACGTAGATATTCCTTGCCTGATAGGATTTTATTGCTATCAGTGCTCAACTTGGGGAAAGCACATTAATCCCCTCAAGTTGGCTCCTCAGTGGCTGAGGACCCTTTGTTTACTGTGGGTTTGCACAGCTTGAGGTCTCCTGGGGCTACGTGATGGGAGATTTTACTGGCCTGACCTGGTTCTTGTTGCTGCCTATGTGCCCATCCGGATGGCCTCTCAGGCACATTGAATCATATTTAATATTAAAATTGTAGACCCTGGGATAGTGTTTACCAGTCAGGTAATACATCAACTTCACCAACTGATGTCCCTGAGATGTCAGACTTGCCTTAGTTACATACCAGTTTGATTACTGTAACATGCACCACGTGGGGCTGCCTTTGAAAAGTTCTCGGAAACTTAAACTAGTGCAAAGAACTGCAGCTAGATTGTTAACTGGGGCTGGTGACAAGAAGCACACAGCAACTTTGTTGCAACAGATCCACCGGCTGCCTGTCTATTTCTGGGCATAATCCAAAGTTCTGGTGGTTACCTATAAAGCCCTATATGATTCAGGTTCAGGTTATTTGAAGGATTATATTCTCTCATATGCACATGGCTATGTTTGAGATCTTCTAGAGAGGCCTTTCCTCTATTCTACCACCTTCACAGGTATATTTGGTAGGAACACAGGAAAGGGCCTTCTCTGTGTCTACTCCCAAAGAAGTTAGACTGGCACCTCCTTACCATCCTTCTGTGAGACAGTATAACCCTTCTTATTGCAGCAGGCCTTTGATTATTTTTAAGGAGAAGTAGCCCCTATATATAATGTGCTGGACTTTTATTTGTTGTGGTTTTTTAAAATGGCTTATGTTTTAACCTGGTTGTAATTTTATGATAGTTTAATTCCTTTTCAATTTTTGTATTCTGTGAAGTTTTTAGCTATATTGCTTTTAACTGTTGGAAGCCACCTTGTGGGATGATATTATTATTATTGTTGTTGTTGTTGTTGTTATTGTTATCGTTGTTGCTGTTGTTGTTGTTGCTGCTATTTACTCAAAAATACTGAAAAAGAATTGCAAAACATTGTTCCTCCAGAAGAATGTGGATTACTACTGGTGTCTCCAAGTCAAAAGTTGTGATAATGAACAAGTTTTGCAATCTTGATGGCATGTACTCATGTCATGTATGTACCAGTGCAGTGAGAAACTATCCAATGTGCATAGAAGAATATAAGAGAATTCTGCAGCACCTTTGATACAGACTTTTGAGAAAAAGAAATCTCTAGTATAAGCTTTTGTGGACTCCAATCCACTTCACCAAATGCATCAAAATTCCATTGTATCTTTTTATGCAGAAGCAAACGTGGCTTTGTCATTGTATACAATCCAATATGTAGTTCATGAAGAACAGTTACATAGAATTGTAAACATATGTAAACACATGCATGCAAAGACACACACTGAATGAGTCAAGAATGATATCAGCATTTTTTAAATGTTGTACTTTATGACCAAATTTAAACAAAAAGTGCAAGATGTTACTGACAAATGTATTTCTTGCATATGTTACTATTGGAAATGTTATTTGGTTCTTACCTTTGGAACAGTGCATTTTGTTCTAGGGTCAAGAGCTCTCCTGAATTTCCTTGCCAATCTGCTATAAGCTCACAATTCTTCTTTGAGAAAAGTTTCTCAGTAAAGAAAGAAAAAGAAGCAATAACTTCTGACGTTCACAGAATTATGCCTTTATCTACTAACTGTCTTCAACCTGATGCCTTCCAGTGGTTTTGGACTACAACTCTTAGCACTCCTGAGCTTTGATAGCACTGGTTGATGCTTGTGGGAATTAAGGTTTAAAATCTGGTGGTCATTGCAGTGGTGAAAAGCTGCACTAAAATACTGATACATAAATTTAAGTGGCAGTGTTGGCCATTTACAAATATATTTAGCTGTACAATGAAAGCAGCAAGAGATTACTGAAACCAGTTTTCTAACGTTTGTAGATGTGGGAAGCTATAAAGAAGGGACAGAACTGCCCCCATCTTGGTTCCACTGACAGAAACCTGTCCTGGATTTCACTTTTTATGAGACAAGTTCTTAACACTTGATTATGCAGTCACCAGAATAAATGTTTCTTTCACTGGGGCTCATAGGCTTAAGATATTAATTGGACTAAAGTACCATGAATTGTTAGGAACTTCTATATGTGCAGTCATGTTGAAGTAGTTTCAGCCACCGGCATCACCTTTTACATTATGTGGGTTGGACTCTGATCAGCATACTGTTGCTTTCTGAAGTGAGGGCATCCAGAGGAGAACTTTTATACTGTTGGCAGCATCATTCATATCAAAGATCTTTGGCTGGAAAAGGAAATTCAGAGGACTTTCACAGAAGCATCCAGGTGCCTACCTATAAATGGTTTTTGGTTTGGTTTGGTTTGGTTTCTTGTATCTTGTATACAGGCCATTGGCTAGATTCCATGTTGTATGAATGGACATGTATGAAAACCCTTTTAATCTCTGATTTGATTACACAGAGAAACAGAAAATAAGAACTTATCTAAGAACTTTTTATCGCCTTAATATAAAGGCTATCATTCAAAAGAAAAAATAAAGATGATGACAATGATAATGACTATCATGATGATGATGATCATCATCACCATATCCATCATCATCTCCATTTATACCCCACGTTTCCCTCAAAACTCTAGTTTATAAATTAATATACAGTAAAAAAAATACATAAACCAAGATGTCTAAAACTAAGAAAAATGATGAATCTACAAACATGCAGAGTTTGGAAAGTAAACCTTTAGACTATAAATCCAAGAGTCTGCTATGATGGCTGGGAGATTCTGGAGGTTGTAATCCAAACATACATTTTCCAAGCTCTGCAAATACTATAGAAGATAAACCACAGAACTGGCCATGCTTGATCTGTGCCTGATTCCATATCAGGATCCAGAAAGAGCATCTGTTAGTTTGATTTGTCCATTTCTACTTTATCAACAACTTGCATGCAATAATATTTCAACAGATAGCAAACAGTTAGAGCTTTACATACCAGTGCAACTGTTTGACAATGAGCAAGATTCTGAGCCAACAAGTTTAATCTAAACAAACAAATAAACAAAACAAAACAAAAAAATTACAGAATATCTAAAATTCTGGAAAATACACAAGGGAAAAAAATCAGTATTTAACTTCACAGGACAGATCTTGAGGTAAACCTCTAATGAACCTCTCATTTGAGAACATATTTTTATTTCACAGCGGGTTCAGTCTCTTTATAATCAGGTTGGCCAATTCACACATGTATTTACATCATTTGACTTCCCATTGCTTGATTGTTCAGCAGTTGGTGAATTGTAGCTGAGTGTGTGAATTGACTCCATTGGAAAGCATTTTTTTCTGGGATGACAGAAATGCACACTGCCTGGGATAATGAACTGATGAAAGCTCATTCCAACATCTGAGGCTACATGGGCTGTGCATCTTCACTAACTACATGAATAGGGAGTGAGCTTGTGCAAATCTGAGGCTTACTTATTCCCGGCCCGCATGTTTTTAGAATCAGTATGAAAGGGCACTCTGTATATACAGAGGCATTGATTTAGGTGCTCCTCCACATGAATGGAAATCAGGGATTCAGCTATAAGGGGGGATAAAGCCCTCATTTTGCCTTTCCTCCCGTAACTGTCTTAAAAGTCAATTAAACATGTTTTAATACTTGGAATATTTAATCTCTTAGTTACTTTTGTAAATTGAACATTTCTGTAAATTGAAAGTTTCAGTTGTGTCTTTTTAGAAAGGCAGGATATAAATGCAATAGACAAACAAATAAATAAATAAAATAAGAATTCTGACCCCATTCAAATTTTTCTTCAGTCCCCAAATTCCTAGCATTGCATAAAGTGAGAATTTAAAAACCAATAAGGTCGAGAACTCTTAATATTTGCTGTGTTTGTGTTTCCTTGGTAACTTTTGTCTGCCTCTTTTCTTTGTATGCATAAACTGTATTTCTTAATGCTCAACTGGAGTTTTAAATTATTGCAATGCTAGAAATTTGAGGAGTGAAGGAAAACTTGCGGGAGCGCAGAGTTTGTATTTAGGTTATGTCCTCATTTTGCCTCCCTCTTAGCCTGGTAGGAAATTTCACTAATCAGGGTTCAAGCTTGTGAGGAGGAGTCTCTACACATATAATAGCCATAGTCAAAATCAGTTTATTCACATATCACATTTGATGGAATATGCTTTGCTTGAAGTGCTTTACATAAATAAATATGTTATCTTTAATTACAATTCTTTACCAGGTTAGGAGGTATAGAAGATCAGAGGATAGGGAAGCAATAAGAAAAGTCCAAGAATGAGGCCCATTCTTTTTGCGCTGAAATCTGCAGTTAAACTTAGTCCAAGATTGTGATGGCAGACTAAATCAGTCTCTGGTGGGTATAGGTGATGTGCACCCTTGTATACTAGGATGAAGAAAAATGGCCGTTTTCCATTTATTAAGACAAACAAGGGTTAATTTAAATAAGAAAAACATATTAGGGTCTCTTTAAATTGACAATGAATGCAGAACCACCATCTTTGCTCCAGTAATAACCATTGAGGGATATCACTGAACCCTTTAAAGCAATCACACACAATGTGTATGTATGTTGTGCTGTGTAGTTTCACAGATCACTCAACAATTTCATATCTCTTAAGGCCCCCTAAACAGCTGTGATTGGCTAAACTCATTGAAAGGCAATTGCAAGCTCATTTCTTGCAAAACAATTGAGCAGAACAGTGACTGTATGTTTTGCCTCATCTTTTCACTTCCAAAGAGCTGGACATTTATTTTTTTAAAACAAATAAAGTAGAATTCAACTAATGTATAAATAAGTGGCAGGTGACATGGCTAATATTGAGTTTCTGGGTAACATGCTCTTGCCTACTAGCTGGCAACTTTTACCTTTGGTGATCAGGAGTAGGACCTAAAAGCAGAGAAGCGAGTCAAGAATGCATTTTGTCGAGTACTGTGATATGACAGTCAAAACATGATATGTGTGCAATCTCCTAAAATAGGTATGGAAAACAAGTATTTTAAGAACTGCTTAACAAAGAATTGTCTTGGATGCGTTTCAACAAATGTTTTATGGATCAATGTTAGGATTGAAACATGAAGATCAAAGATAGCTTATCAAATTCACATATGTTTTTATATACAATCTATGAGAGGAAGTACTACTGATTGATACACATATCCTGAAGATAGATGTCCTGAAAATTGCTATATACACTACTATACTTATTCAAATGTTTATCTGCAGCTATCACAATTATAGTTCTTGGTTAAAGAAAGTGCAAGAGGGAAGGGAAATACCTTTTGCCACCAACATAATGGTGGGATCTTTAAGGCCTTGCTTTCCTTTCCCCAGAGTTTTTCTTTCCTTAACGAGTCAGATGTTTTCATTAACTGCTAATTACTTTTCACAAGCATGAGGTCTGTGTGACACAGATGCTCACATTATGTGGGTAAAATGTCTTGCAAATAATACAGAAATAGAGAGTATGTAAAAATCAAATAGGACAACATCTAATTTTTTCAGAGTTAATGAGCAAACTGAAATTTCAGAGGTCAAGTTTTGGAGAACATCAGAAAGAAGATTTTTTAAAAAATAATTTTGGGTAATTTTACAGCTGTTTGTAACAAATGATTAAGTAAGTAAAGGTGGCATAGGATGAAACACTGATTACAAAAAGAATAAAACCTTAGGAAAAGAGCTTATGTATTCTAAGAAACTGAACTGATGTTGATTTCTGAAACTCTCCACCTGATTTTTTTTTCTCCCTGAGTCATAAGAGTCATACACTTTCTGAGACAAATTGACATCACTGCTCAGTTCCAGAACTAGATTATATCTAAAAAAAAATTGTTGTTTAATGCATTTTAAGGTACCTATCTCAGAATCTCTACAACACCCTTGCAAGATAGGCTGCTGTTATTCCCCAAACTGCAGTTCTGAGAGTGGGGACTGAGACTGAAATTATATAGCGGCTTGGTTTACAGTAAGTCCATGGCAGATCGAGAGAATTTAAAAAAAAACTTTATTAGATACAGATGAACCAGTCTGTTTCCAGTTAATGCCACTACTGCATGTCTTAATTCTTAACCCCAGTTCAGTCTTTCACATTTAAAAAAAATTGATGCAAACATTTGCATCTTTTTTGCAAAGATTGGGAGCATTCTAGTCAAGACATGTATTTTAGGATACAGAGACCTAAATTAAATTGCTAATTCAACATCAAATCAGCTGAATTGCTGAAATGTAAGCAATATTTATTTAACACCAGTTGCTTTCATTGGTCTACTATCTGAGACTGGAAATAGATTTAGATCTCCACTTTAAGTGGTTTTGCATGCTGAGTAAATTAATGATTTTACCATTTTCTTCTTGGTTATAGGTACTACCCCAGAATAAACAGCATAATTGTCAGATGCTACATGTAACCATTCCAGTCTGCTAGATTTGGGTATTATATTTTACATATGTGCAAATTTGTATAATATGTAAATAAAATATGCATTTTTAATACTATACAAAGGAAGCATATTAATAAGGATGGGCCAACCAAATTCTTGAATCCTTGGCAAGAATTCGAGATTTGCGAGTCCAAATCCCTGTGCCAAAATAAGCAAACCAAATCTTTTGAATCTGCCACCGAAATATTTTATGGAGACCAGGATGCCTGAAAACTTGGGAGACTAGATACACCAGGGGAGATGGCAAGTAGGTGAATTTTGACCTTGGAGTAATAATGGCCTTTGCTAACAATTTCAGAACTTACATCTGGGGTTGTATTCTAAGATATTTAAATTCAAAATTTAATATTGAAGTTCAGCACTTGACTGGAAGGTACAGTCTTCTTGAGATTTCAAGGACAGCTGAAAGATTGCTTTGCATAGCTCCCTTGCAAAGCTCTTTCAGACACAATTCTGGGCTTTGTAGTTTTACAAGGTGTCACAGCCTTTTCTGCCAAAGTATGCTGGTGCATCATCAAACTACAAACCCCACGATGCCATAAGGATCTATGCAAAGAAAATACAGTTTTGACCTGGATTGTCTCTCTACTGTAGTATGTGGCCCTGTTTACACAGGCAGGCAAATACGGCATTAATTCACATTTTCCTGTCTATGCAGAAAGGGCCTTCATGTCATTTTCAGTCTGGGGAGATCCTGAGGCAAAACTATGACTATTGTCCTGGCCAGATTTCTTCAGATGGAGGTTTGCTTTTGCCTAGGCTTTTTCTAAGGCTGAGAGAGTGTGTCTTGCCCAAGATTATCCTTCTTTCCCTCGCTTTTTAAACCCTTTTTAAAGAAAAAAGATTCAAAAGATTCAAGATTCGTGAGATTCGTGGATTCTCAGAACCTTCCAGGGATTCGGATCTGGATTCAGATTCAGAAAATTCTGGATTTGTCCCATCCCTACATATTAATTATGGTATGGTGTACATACATATATATATATATATGTATATATCACTACATCTCATCAGCAGCCCCATTTATAGTGGGAGTACTGAGAAATTCAATTTAGTGTAATACGGTGCAAGACTTCAAAGAGGTATACCCAGATTCGCATCCCTGCTTGGTTACAAAGCTTAGAGGTCAAAACATATGGAGACCCAAAGATTCCCCATGCTTTTATATAGGATGAAGTACTGAGCTTGAACAAAGCCTTCCATCTAATAGGGGAATAAAGGCTACCAAAGCTAGTAATGTCATACTATGTTCCTTCCCCTCCCTAAACTCTGATACAACTTATTAATGCCCTGACATCACTGCATTTTATCTTTCCTGTACCTTGTAAGCCTTAATCAGCCATCACTGTGGTAGACAGAACTCAATCTAATAATATCAAGACATTGCCGTGGGGAGAATTAGCTAAGAATCCAAATGTTTACAGTATTGTTAGATCCATTCCATCTATGTCCTAAGTGCCACAGTAGTTGTTACCACTGTAAGAACTTAAGGAACATGAATCTGAGCAAGATAACTATAATATATGAACACTGTTAGCTAAGTTCCAAACTGGTTATGCATAGAGAGATCTGAATTTTAATCTATACTCAATTAGACTGATTGTAGTTAATTTTTTCTGAACTGAAGCAGAGAATGGAAATATCCTCACTGACTTTAATAAGGATGGTGGAAAGCTTTTATGTATTACATGCAAGTATTTTAATTACAACCATGGTGGAGAGAAGTTAAATTATTGGGTAATGTTTTGGGATAAAGATGAATGCTGTTAGATGCTTTTTATTTTATTTTTTGCTCTTACCCTTCATGCCTATTTATATTTTAAGAGTTTGTTCCTAAATTGTGAAATATTGGCATAATCCAAGCTGCTAGCAAGCATTATGTAAGAACAAACTGAGAACTTGCAATGAGCAAGTTTGAACAATACTGTTTTGACAAATAATGCACCGAAAAACAAGTTCAGCCAGGTTTGCTTTTCTAGTCACAACACTGTTTTAATTTTTCTGTACATTGACCTTTCAAACAATAAAGTGCAATTTGTACTTTTGAAAAGAACTGTTTTGCACTGAAAAATACAACTACATTTATTTATTTAAAATAGTCACATGTAATGCTTCTCCTTCCTATCAAGGTGTTTCAAGTTGTTAAAATCAAACACATAAAAAACTAAAAACAACAATACAATTGAATGGAAGACCAGAATCAGGGGTACCACTTCATACTAATCTTTTAAAGAGAATAGAAACCTTTCCTAAGCAAAAGTGTTCCAGCCTGCCTCCTAAAACCTAGCAAGCCCGAGCAGTGACTGCCTGTGGAGAAAGTTTTCATGATTTTGGATGATCAGAATGAAAGTTTGATTCTGAATGGAAACTGCTTCAGAATGTCTCCTTCCTGTTGCACTCGGATACTGCAGAAGCATGAGGTCCATTCCATGGAAGCAGCCTATGTTCTGGCTCTTCTCTGCACTGGTGCTGCAATGGTTGTAGATTCAGCAGGCCTGTTGTGTGACACTGCAGTGCTGGCTCATCAAGACTTCTCCAGGGCTTCTTATGTCAATCCAGGGACAAAAGAAGAAGAAGGAACAATTTGTGCCTTTGTCTCTTTTTCTTTGTGCATCTGAAATAAACCCATTCTCTAAGATGGCATTCACCTTGGCTCTAGACTTCTCAAGTGCTTTGTTTGGTACTAAGACTGGCACACATCACTGGTATAAAATAAGCTTTGTTGATGATTAATGGACACAGTAGAAATTTCATTTCAGAGAAAGGCTGCATGATCTTTATTCTATGGGGAGCTGGAATCCCTTCATGGTAGGAGGAATTTTGGTCTCCAAACAGTAGTTTCTGTCCAGGTGACAACTGGGCTGATCCAGGTTTTCTAGGCTTATGCATGTCCTCCTCTCTCAAGTGGGATGAAGCATATAATTGCAAGTAATAAGTTTTATAGTAGAAGTCTAAACAAAAGCTCTTATTCCTTAAGAACTGTGGTCATAGAAAAAATAAAGAGAACTGAGGCAAAATTACCCTGATGTAACCTTCCCTAGTTAGGTCAAAAGAGTACCATAAGAAAACAAGTGCATAGTTTATCTCCTTATCTTCTAAAAGGCTCAGTGAAGATTAATGATGACACCAGCTTTAGTAAGTACAAAACAACCCCTTCCATGCCACTGTACAGCTGTAAAATGTTACTGCGTGATGCTGGCCATATACTCCAGAAACCACAGTGGCCATACTGTGTGCACTACAGGCATTGGCTAAGGTGAGATTAGCACCCAGCAGGGGAATATGAACCAACTTTCATCTTCTTTCACAGAGTTCAGGGTTCTGAGCATATAACCAACATGGAACTGCAGGCAGCCCTGATACAGAGTCCACAGACTTATTTCTGAGTAAGAACTGGTTTGTAGAGGTGAATTTCTAAGAGTTCTATAAAGGGGAGAAAAACACTTTTGAAATGATCTGTCAAGATTCCAATTATTTACCTGTATAATAGTCCTGTGGAGAGGTTATTTTATACTTCTTGAAATATTCTTTGTTGAGGTCAAGATCTGAGACTGCAGACCAAGCATATGATATTATATTATGTTACAGATAGCTTTTACATCGTTATCCACTATAGAAGGATATAAAAACTATCCATAATATACTACCCTCAACAATAAAATGATGACAGTATCAGATTCATTATCACTGTTATTCTAAGGCATAACCCCCCCCTTTTTCTTTTTCTTTTTTTTTTTGCTGTGGTAGCATGATTCCAGGTAAGGATACAAGTCTAATTTGACTCCTGACATTTAGAGCATTATTTTATAGCTCAGTTTGAAACTCCAGAAGCCCTGTTTTGCTTTAGCCCTTTATTTATTTATTTATTTATTTATTTATTTTCAAAGACAATGGCAAGAGCAGAATACTATAAACTATACACTCGGCATCTGACTACAGCCAAGAAACAAAGTGGGATCAATAGCTACAGCTTTACATCAATATCTCAATTTCTGTCAAGACATCAGACACAAGAAGCTTATTGTGCAAGGCACTGAAAATATGCTTTCCAAATGCACTATTGACAAAAAAAGCAGGGCATAATAAGAAATTAAATGAAGCTGAATAAACACTCGCACACAATGGCAGACATTAGCTTGAAACAATAACCCAGAAGAGATGAAGACATTTCAGCACAAGACCTTTTTTTTTCTGGGATGCGCTATTATTTGAGGCAGTTAGTGCACAGTGCAGCATCAGAGACAAAGCTATTCCAACTGGTCAAGGCTTGGATGAAGCACCTTTTTGGTACACCAGTAACAGTTGTGCAACAAGACTTCTAAAAATGATGCACTTAGATTGAAAGATTAAACCAAGGCCAGAGTTCTGTTGGTTAGTTTCAGTTGGAGGAGACCCATTAACTCACTTGTAAAATAGTTGAGCCAACATATTGGTAATTTCAATGGCTTCAACAGCTAAACTGATGCTATCATACTTTGGACATCTTTTGAGATGACACGACTCATTGAAAAAGGCGATAAAGCTGGGAAAAATAAAAAGCAGTAGGACAAGAGGAAGACCACTTTACAGATAGATTGATTCAATCAAGAAAGCAACAGCTCTGAGTCTGCAAGACCCAAGCAGGGCTGTTGATGGCCAGGGCTCATGGGCAGTTTTCATTCATAGGGTGTCTGTAAGCTGAAAATGACTTGATGGCAAATAACAACAGTCAATCAAAAAACAAATCCATGAAACTGGTATAGCAATATTTCACTATTATCATCACTGCAGTCATCAAGGGCAGAGGAGGGCCTCTGGAAAATAAAAATGTTTGTGATTGATGATGTTG
Source organism: Iguana delicatissima (assembly GCA_948472985.1). Lineage (NCBI taxonomy): Eukaryota > Metazoa > Chordata > Lepidosauria > Squamata > Iguanidae > Iguana > Iguana delicatissima. The sequence goes on from CAOKZL010000112.1 coordinate 924,201, forward strand.
GTGATGCAGATGATTAGTATTTATTCATTATTGATATCATCTCTAGAGGAGCAGTAGGCATGATGTTTTACTGTGTGACAACAAAAGGAAGGTCCTTGCCCTATCAATCTTAAATTCTAATATTTGACACAGGAGGTTGCCACTTAGGCCCTTACCGCAATATGGCACAATCCTGGCATGGGGATGCATTGCTTCTGGTACACGACATGTGCCACTGCACAACGTCATTGTGATGCCACTGCTGTTGCATCCTCAACCGTCGTGATAGCACAGTAAATCATTAGCCTCCCTTCATGCAAGGTTGCGGGCATGCAGAAAGGGCAGAAGCACTATCAAGCGCTTCCTTCCTCATTAGAGCTGAGGAAGAGGCCAGCTATATTGTGGGAGGGAGCAGCATGTCCTGAACACTACCCATCTGCCAGCAGCCAACCAGTGCAGTGGGGAGTGTTCTGGCCCCGATTCAATCCTGGCAATGGCATAGGCAGAATCGTGATGTGACAATGTGGGATTGCAGTGTGATGTGGTAAGGGTCTTAGAAACAAATCCAGCTCCAGACCATCAAAGGTCTTCATATTGTGCATGAAGATTCCTGAAGCACATTTCCACCCTCTGATCTAAGACGGTGGTGTGGGGGGAGGGGGAAGGTGTCCCTTTAGGAATGCTTACTCCTTCCTTTCAGCTTTTCCTTGCATTTGCCACCACCACCGCCACCACCACTACCACCATTTCTTTCTCTCTGCCTACCTGCCACAATGAATATTGACATTTCTTCCAAAGTTGTGGCAAGAAGTATATTAAAACAACAAAATAATAAGGCTGATCTCTATCTCTCTCTTAGTCCTTTGTTGCTCTTCCTTACTCCTTTGCACCTAATGGGATGATGGGGAGAGAGAGAGAGAGAGATCACTGTTGTCAGAAGTATGAATTGATTGCTTGAAGATGACTTCTGAAATCAGGCTGAAGACTCCAAGCCCTACACCAATGAAAGAAACCTACTCCTTTAGCAAGGGGAAGTGCAAGAAGCAGCTATAAAATGGTAACAGATGTTGGGATTCTGTTATGTTTATACACTGGTGGAAACATCATTACAGGGAGCCTCTGCTTTTTGATGCCCTATTGCCTGATGACTCCTTCTTTCAATACTTCCAAATTAAGGACAAGTTTCATTAATTCAGCAGGGCTTCTGGTCTTTCATCAGTTCTCCTTGCCTACAGAGGCCCACTTGAGACTTCTTGCATGTATGCACCACTTGCAAAGTAAGCTGGGGTGGGGTGGGGAAGGCACTAAGAGACTTTGCAAGCAGCACACATGTATCTGGTCCCAAGTGAGCCTCCATAAATCCTCCATGTCCCTATTGTATCGTACATGTCTTCTGCTTCTCAACCAATTCTGTTTTCTGACATTGCTCCAGATAAGTGGGGGAAGCCTGTTTGCAAGCGGTGGGATTTTCTAGGAGGTTATGCAACAGCAGTATCCTATTCAAGATTACACAAACTTTGTGATATTGAAGTAAACCATTGCAGGAGCACTGCCTAAGAGATTCCATAAGTGCAATCATTAGCAATGGACGTGGGAATGCATTGGGAATGCACATAGCCACACCATCCATTTGTGTGATCAGTCGTGCAATGGTGTGATCCAGCTACTACAGCATAGCTATGCTGGCATAAAGATATGCTATGCAACTGATAAATGGGATCTCGAGCAGACACATAGCCCCATAGAGGGGTTACTACTGCACAGAAACCCTTCTCAATATCTGAGGGAAATGAACAAGCCATTGTTTGTTTGATAAATGTTCACTTTCTGTGTTACCATGGTTGTCTAAATTCATGTCTTATCCAGAGAATAAAATGGCAGGTGAATGGCTTAATTTTTAAAATTATGAGAGAATAAATACAAACAATTGTACCTTTTTGTTGACTATCTTCCTATCCTTGAACTAGAAGAGCTGTATAAATCATCATACCTTGACGATAGGCATTTGGGGAAAAATGTATCTTTGGATTCACTGTTAGCATCTGAGAAAATAAGTATACAAACTTTGATCTGGAAGAAAATGGTGATATTTTTACAGTACATGAACCCAACCATTTGATTTATAGTTCAATCTGTTAATGCACTCTGCTATTAGGCCACCTGGCAGTTTTATGCATTGTGAATTTAAAGAGGAGCTCAACGTAACATAAGCTTTACAAGCTGGGGAAATATTATTGAAATGAAACATGAATGAGAACCATTTAAACAATAAAATAATGTGTGCAGACAATATATTCTTTCATTTTTGTACAAATATGAGGGACAGAGTTTTATATGCTGAACTTAGATGAGATTTTTAGAAGACTGAAAGATGAAACTTATTTTTTTAAACCCAGTAATCCTGCAAAGGGAAATTGAAAACACAAGCACAAACAATGTCTCTGATAGCTATGGTGGAAGGCTATCTCTCTCTTCCCCTCTTGCTCTAATTTCCATAATACATTCTGGCTGGCATCCTGTCAGTGGCAAAAGCACATGTAAGTTTCCTTTCTGCCTAGGTATGTCTTTTTGGGGGGGAATGCAGAGGCTGGTATTCCCTTTGTCTTTCCATGGTACCCAAAACCCACTTTTGGACTTACTTTACAGCCTCTGAAATCCCCCGGTAGGATTGGAGAAGCATCTGGCTATGTCTCCATAGCCATATGCAAAATTATTACAGCAGCAATGAGACCTGCTGCTGTAATCATGTCTGGTTACAGGGATGTAGCTAGATGCTTCTCCAATTCTGTCACCTCCCCACAAAGCATGGGATGGCCACGGAGGGAGAGGCTCAATGGTTATAAGTCCAGAGGGATGGCATATGGTACAGGCGAACTTAGGTCCATATATGCAGCTACTGTGCTGTTCTGAGTCATACAGGATTGCACCCTTTGCTTATCAATTGTTTTCTGATTCGTATTTTGCTGATGAAGAAATGGGAGCCACTCCTCAGTCCTGAACTTAAGAAGTACCTTTGAGGTGTCCCCCTGCCTGCAAGGTTCTGATTCCTAGCTCCTAAAAATGTTGCATCCAGTGACTATATTTCTAATATGCCTTGGTGGTGGGTAAAAAATACTTCTCTTGTTTTGAGATTTTTTATATTTAGTCCACTTTTTTTTTAAAAAATGTATACTTTGGCCACTTCAAGTAAAAGTGTGATATAAATTTGGAGTAACAGGGATTAAAACATTGCTAAGATGGAGCAACAGAACCTGGTTGACTCGGTTGACTAGATGTGTCTGAGGTAAATAAAGCAATATCTTGTATGTATAAGGAATGGGGGATATTAAGAACTGGGGCCTTTTCAGAAAAGTATGAAAAAGTTACTTTTGGAGAATGATAACTTCTAGAATCTGCCAGACAGTATGTTCCATGGCTATGTTGATTGGTGTTTCTGGGGGTTATAGTTCCCCCCAAAATAGCTTCTTTAAGTCTTGCTTTTCAGTTGTACCATCTTATTTTTGAACTTCCCTTTTCAGAGATCCTTGTCTGACACAGTATGGGTATTTTTTCTGTGGCATGTGGTTTTTAACTGCTCTCTGCTCTTCTTCATCGATTATTTACAGTTTTTACCTGCAAACTGTTCTCAGACCTAGGCCTCAAGTGCAGTCTAGAAATGCCATTAATTAATTAATTAATTGAAACAGATAAATAAATAAATAAATAAATAGCAGTGATATTTATTTCATTTATGAACTGCTGCACAGCCATAGTTATCAGGGCAACACACATGAGAAAACAACATAGTAAAAACAGGAATAAAACCAATAAACACTCACTTAAAAACACACATTGAAAGCAACAGAAAAATAGCACATTAAAAAGCACTGCAAAGAAAGACATTTTTAAAATATAGCTTTGTAGAGATATCATGAGGAGCAAGAAATAGCAAGGTAAGAACTATTGTTCATATTCAAGCCCTGTGAAAATAAAAATCTTTCTTATGCTGTCAAGTCAGCAAAGTTATTAGTATTGGTGCCAGGTGGATCTTTCCAGGGTAGGCGTACTCTTGGGGCCTTGTGCACCCCTCCAGGCTGTTTATGTAACCCTTAATGTCCTTATCTCCCCCCTCCCCACAGACTTCCTAGGCTGCCTCATTTCTGGCCCAAAACTGGTGAACTGCCTCTCCTGGAATTTTCTAGGAGTGACAACTCATCTTTTAGATGGGCTGCAGATATTCCCTTCCCTTGCACTGTTTAACTGTTTCAAGACAGTTAATAGACATTTGGCAACTTCTGCCCATTTTTGGCATGAAGACCCTGGAGGTTGTTGGAACAAAATAATGAACTCTGGATCTGCCATAATTTCCTGTCCCTGTTCTGGAGGAGGTATCACAGAAAAGATCTGCTCTTGAGTTGGAACAGGTTGTGATCTTAGAGCTGCATTTCTTAGGATATTTTATGTGGGGACCAGCAGGGCTTTTTATCTCTATGTAAAGGGCAACATCACCTCTTTGTGCCCATTGAGTACAACTGTTTCTTTTTTTCACTGGAAACTTACTGGAAATTGGTAGCCAAAAGTTCATGGACCAGTAGCAGTCCACGACCCACCATGTGAGTAGCACCAACTTAGGCAATGTAACTTCGGAGCTAAGAGGCATCCTAGCACTCTGCCTTACTCCTATAGTATTGAATGCAAAAAGGACTTGATAGGTTATTAGCTAATAGTATTGAGCTTCTAATCTTTTCTTTTGGAAGTTTATTGCATATCCTGCCCTTCTTCTAAAGTGCTCAGGAGATCAAGCAAAGATCTTGTGCAAAGTGCACTTTTCCCCGGGACATAGCCACAAGTTCAGGTTTTTGAATGGGCAATGGGTGCCCAAGTTTGTATAGCATGAAGTAAAGATAAAGCAACCAGTGGAGAGTAGTTTCTGAACAGCAGTCTTTTGAATGGGCACCTCCTGGCACAGAAGGCTAGAAGACACACCAAGCAGAAAGAAGACCAGGAGAACCTTTTTCTAAGCAGTTGTTGGAAGCCACATAGGAGTGTTTTATCTTTCTCAGGGCACCTCCAGAAATGATAAAAATCTCTGGAAGCATTGAGACTATCCAATTCTTTTTTGTTGTGACTGTATCTTCTCATTCATAAGTTGTCTCCACGTTTTCTTCTCTCTCCCTCCCTTGCATCCTTCCCCTTTCCCCTCCTGCCAATCATGTATCACATCTTTCCCCTCCCACCAGTCATATATCACACAGTCTCATGCAACATTTTAGAATTTTATTTTTACCAATGTCCACTGAGCCTTTTTTATTCAGGAGTAAAAGTGCTAAAATGCTTGAAATGCTTGAAGCATCAGGATAATTTTGTTTTAGTGCTAGCATTCCTCTTTCCCTCACTTGATCTCGGTTGAACCTGTGTCTTGGAAACAACAGCCATGCTTACTTGATGGTGCCCATGTTAGCTCTTTCTGAGAATGCAGAAACACAAAAGGCAAGCATAGATACATTTCATTTAGGGAACTCACAGGAAATATTTAGGGATGAAGTAAACTTCACATGAATCTCCTAAATAAAACTGGGAAGAACAGGTACAAAACCTAGGACTTCTCATGGGGTTTTTAAAGATCCCACTACTGACAACCTTAAATTAGGATAGAGCAGAACCAGTAAACTTCCTATATGATCCAATACAGCCAGATTAAATGTGAGCTAGTGACTAAACCTGGAATGAGACTACTCATGCAGGCTGTAACTACACCCTGGCTGCTATTTGCAATTTGGTATCACTCTGTTGTGGTCCTAATTAAGCCTCATTACATGGAAACGGTTTAAACACAAGTTGGGTTGATTTCTGTAGCTGCAGATGTACCATATGGCATTGCAAGAAGTGAGCTTCAGAGCTTGTAGTCTGCTGAAGGTTTCAAAGAAATACAAAAACAAACAGTATGACTACAAAACTATGATATGATACTTGGGTTTATCATATGGTCTTGCTGAAAAATATTGAGGAATTTTGTGAACAGCTGTATTTATCTCAAAGCTTTCTTTTCTGCAGGACTTTTGGATGTATCTGTGCACATTTTTTAAATGCAGTCCTGCAAATGCTAAAATTTAAAAAGAAAAGAAAAACCTTTTGATGAAGCTTTCCAAATTTTGTGGTAAGAAAAGGCAAATTCTGCAAGGTGTGCAAAACAGAGCCATTTCATGAAAGGAGGGAAATGTTTCTTATCCACAGCGTACTATTGTGAACTAATTCACTCTAGCATACTATTTCTCTTTCCAGGTCTGCCCACAGACCTCCGTTTGACCTTTTGATTACTTCCTGTTCTAGGCTGTGGCCTCCTATCAGTAAAGGCTATTAGTTAGAGATGTGTATGATAATAAATTACCATGCTCTTTCCTTCAAAAATATTACAATATTATGGTCTGCTTAATGCTAATAATCCTCCTGCTATTCCATGTTTGCTGGCCACTCATCTCAAGCTCTCAGAGGTGTGACATTCTGCCAAGATCCTGAGTAATCTGTAGCAAATCAACAATTTCCATATCATCGGCAAGAGAAAGCATTTGAGACTTGTTGAACCCTGGTTATTATAGGCTTGAACAACTCCTGATATAGAAGAAAGATATGCATGATTATGCAGGCAAGTGCGAGTGAGGCTAACTCCCACATACTGCAAATCTAATTGACAATTTTGTTGCCCTTCTCTGGCTATTTAGGAGAAGTAGCGAGGTCAATGGTAATGACGCATCTCATGGTCAGAAAGAAAAAGAGAAGTAAGAAAAGCAACTCACCTGCTTGGTCTTAAGTTTTTTGAAAGTAAAAGGAGATGAGAAAAATTTATTGAATAATAAAGGGTAAAAATAGTGCTTGTAAAAGGAGACAGACTATTGTGCAGCTGTGAACTGCTGTAGGTAGAAAAGTTCTGTTTTCTGGAGAAGAGTACTGTGTGGGAGACTGAATAAGGTTGTGCTTGTTTTATATACTGTATCCATTTTCATCAGAACCTGAAAAGGAAAAACATCTTTTTCATCTTCCAGTTTATTCTCTTTTTTCAACACCTTTTTTGCAAGAATAATACCTTTATTTATTTCCTCTGAGCTGCTTCATTTCCAGGCATTCTTAGATCAGATATGGGGTATCTTTGGGCTTCTAAGTATTTTCTAAATATTTTTGGACCTCCGGCCCTCTGCCAGCATGGCCAATGATCAGGGATAGTGAAACTTATAGCTGAAAACATCTGGTGGGTTCCTGATGCCTGCATCATATAATAGGGCTTGTAAAAAATTCAAACAAAACAAAACACAAAACACACACAAAAATTAACCCTCCAGATGTGTGGTTGATTCAGTTTTCTGTGACTGGTGCACAACTACAGTGCCCTGAATTGCTCATGCTTTTTCCTTATGTTTAGAAGAACCAAAGTGATTTTAAAAATGAGAAGCATTTTAAAAATCTGTTAAAATTCATGCTGGATTTTCTTTTCAGTTATTGCTTAGTTAACCCCATAATGGACCTTGCAAAAATTCATTCTCTCCAATGTGGAGAGAATGAATATGTCAGGCCCATTCCCATGTAGGGGATATGGCTTATAAAGTAAGTCTTTTGAGATCAAGTTTATGAATGTAGCTTTTGAGAAGTTAGATAAGTCAACTGTTTTGTAGGAAAGGAGTTTCTGTTTATGCTGCATTGGAGTGACAAGATTCAAGATCAAAATGATCTATATGTATTTTTGAGTATGATATAACGTATTTGGAAATAGATTAAAAATTGTCTACTGGCTTATATATCAATGCAAATGCAAAACAAACAACATGTAAGGTTTGAGCTTGGGAATTCTTCAGTTCTAAAGTGAAGGCCAGAAGGTTTTTGAGTATGGGATTTTATACAGATGATTGGCCAAAGGCAGCCAAAGAGATTTTCAAGTGGTACAAGGTAATAGCTGAAATCAAATTGCATTGGATTTCAAAATTTTCCAAAATTTATACAGAGGTACTATAAGTAATCTATCAAATATTAATAATTAACCCATACTGGCTGGTATCTTCTTAGTGACAAACATACCTTGTACCTAAAACTCTGTCTCCCTCACTCTCGTTCTCTCTCTGGTCATTGTAGAAGTTGGTATTCTTTTCCAGCACTACCCTCTGCAACAATCAAAGCCACTCTCTGGATTCAACATTTATCCACTACAGTCCACCCCATGGCCATTCAATGGCTGCTGAAGAGTAAGGAGGAAGTAGATTGGAGGAGCATCTGGCTATGTCCCCATAATCAGGCACAGACTAGTGACAGCATCTGCTGAGACTCCAGGTTACTTTGGAAGATCTTGGTGGATGATGCCATTAGTTTGTGGCTGCCTCTGGGCACATAACCAGACAATTCTCTAAACCTCCTGCTCTTCACCAAACTCTGAATGGTTGGAGGGGAGGGTAAAACAGCTAAATGATGAATCCAACTGACAGGAAGAGAAGTAGTATAGTTCTGCTTGTGGAACTATTACTCTATGCTATTCCATAAAGGATCTTGGCCGCTGACTACTACATGTAAGATACTATCAAACCCTGACTGTTTCTAGGTGGCAGCTACTGCTGGAAAACCTTTCATGTTAAATGTGGATACAGTATATTACAGATTTATTGGATATTCTGAAACTATTCATTCACCTAAGAGTATTCATTATTAAAATTTCCAAAAGAGACCATTTTATATTTTATTTTGGCAAAGTAGTAAAGTTATTTTATCTTTCTTATGAGTCACAGTGGTTAAGTTAGTCACTTGGAAAACAACTGTATGTGCCCTCATTCTCTGTTACATAGCTAACAACTGAGCCGCCTGCAAAAGAGTTCAGTTTCAGTCCCTGATAGCCCAGGTATGTATAGGAAGTACTTCTTCTTGAATCAGTGGACAGCTATTGTGAGTCCGCATAGACCAGTGCTATTCAAAGAGGTGGTCTCCAGACCAATGGCTGTCCCTAGGCCATTGGCTCTTGGTCTGCAGCAAGATTGCAAGAAACTATGTGACTACAGTAATTATAAAGCACAGATATGGTGGTGGTCTCTGGCACAATGGAAAAATGCAGTTGAAGAAGGACTGGTGGAGATGGCATTGACCTTGAATGGCCAATTGTCCATTTCTTAAAGCAAGTTCCTCTTTTACTAACAAAACTATTATTTTTATAAAATACTATTTTATAGATAGTTGTTCTCTGATGCTCATAGAGACAAAGGCCTTGGGTTAAAGATTCAAAAGAAATGAGAACATCTTGGCTAAATAGTCTCATCTAACACTTCTATATATAATGCAAAAGAAAAATCAAGGGAGGAATATGTGTTTCAGACACTGCTGCTAGAATCTGTTAGGAGTTAGGAGAAATGGGTTGGTTTTGTCATACTTTGACAAGGAGTTGGGTCTCAACTCTACAGTAGATTCATTGAAACTAATGAGACTTTAGTTCTGATAAAATGAAGCTCAAAGGGTCTGCCCAAAACATGACTGAGTTTAGATCCAATCCAGTGTCCCCGAATGTAGCAATACATTTTTCCACTTTAAATTAATGTGGGAAAAGGGAGCCATTTATTTCAGTTGGAAAAAGCAGAGGAGTAACAAAAACTAGGAAAAATAATAAAATTCAGAATCTTGAAAAGATAGACATGTTCTATTGTCCCTTAACTTCACTCTGACTTTAGCCTTTGACTATTATGGCACCAGCTTTCACCTGTATACTTCCAACTAGGGCACAATTTCTTGGTTACACTGCAAAATGACATGGTTTTGTATATAGTGCATAATCTCATTATATTGATCATGCCCCTGCTATTTCCTAATTAAACATTTTATAAGAACAAATGCAAAACATGTAAGGAACTTTGGGTAACAAGTTGCCCTTAATCTGTACGTGAAGCAGACAGTTAAATCTAAGGGGGGGATATGAATATAGCTGATGACAGATTTCATTTCATTCTGCTATTGCTTATTAAGATGTCTACAAACAAAAAAGGCATTATCTGAGTACATCTCTTTCAGCAAACAAAGGAAACTTTTAATTGCTTTAATCAGCATTTGCTTTGTCTTTCCAATGACATACAAAAACAAGTTGGGTCTAATCACCAAATGTCTTCTCGGGGAATGTCTTTTACAAAGACTTTACATGAGAACAATGCTACTTATGTCACGAAGATGAAATATAAAAATCATACAACTGCTCATCTCTAGAAATGCAAAACTGTTCAGAGAATTTATAATTTACAGTTTACAAGGGGAGCAAAATCATATTGCTTCTTTGTTCTCTACAAATAAGCTGCCCTACTTGCAAAAATTGTTAGAGAAAAGAGTGAAAGTTGTTTCACATCTGTACACACTGCTGGGATAAAGCAGCCCTGGTTCACAGGGCAAGAGGATCAGGATTATTTGATTAACATGAAAGGTGACATTATCTGCTACTCACTCTAGTCTCAACTGTATTTGCTGAGCATGTCTGCAGTCTTCACAATATTGAAGGGAAAATGCATGTTTCAAGCGACAATATACAGCTGTGAGCTATTGTTATTATGCAAAATATTTTGGAGTATTCTGAACTTCAACAGGCGATTCAGATCCATTAACTCTACAGAAGACCTATTCCTGGTGGAGATAGTAACTGGCAGAACTGGTTTATTGATGTGGGTCAAGGCAACTGGGGTTCTCCATGAGGGCTTGACTCTAGGAACTGCAGGGACATGTTACAGATGACTCTATCAAGGAAGTCATGACTGTGAATCTAAAACATGAGCAGACCTAATGATGATAAAGTGACTTGGAGGTCATTCATAGGGTTGCCATAAGTCAAAGTTGACTCGGTGGCAGTTAACAACCTGAAATGATGCCTTGGAACTAGTCAGAAACCAATGTGGTGCAAACAATATTCATCATGAAGAGGATTCTAGCCAACATTCTGACTGGTACATTTTGAACTAGCTGAATATGTAAAAAATTCAACTTCATGTAGAGTTTGTTACAATAATGCGTGTGTAACTGTGACTAGTTTTTCTCCAGAAAAAGATGCCCACTGTAGCCACCATCCAGAAGCAAAACTACAGTCTGGGAGCATTCAAAGGTTAGAATCCTTGTGGGGCTTTAGACCTCAAAAGCCAGTGACCGTATGTTTTATTGGCTTGCGTAAGGAAATTGCTAGGATTTCCTTTTGCATTGTTGCCCTGGTGATGCAAGAATCCATAGCGCTCTCAGAAAGACCTGTCGGCACAGCTAAGCCCTCCCCACATGATCCTGGCTGCTTCAGTTCCTTCTGTAGTCCAGCCAGAGGAGATCTCTGCTATGCAGGCTCTTAAGAGGGCCCTGCTCCCAGAATGCATACTTGATCTTCCCAAGGAAATATAGCCAGTGCTGACTGTTGGATTCCATGTACAGTAGAGTCTTGATTATCTGACATAAATGGGCGGGCTGATAATCGGATAGCCGAAAATGTCGGATAATCTGGAGGCCCGTAGTGGCTGCCATGTTTGGGGGTGTGTCTGGGGTGTGCCTGGGAATGTCTGGGCATGTCTGGGGGCGTGGAAATGCCTACAGCCATGCCCTCAAGCAGCCGCGACATCAGATAATCTGGAATGTCGGATGACTGAAGGACGGATAATCAAGACTCTACTGTAAGTAGAAGTGGTGAATCTGATGTGGGTTTGGGTCTGAACTTGGAAGGAGCCATCTAACGTTCAAAACTTATTTTGGAGATAGGGATCAGCACCTGGGATAGCTTCTTCAAAGTTTGGACAAAATTTTAATTTGCCATCTCACAGACAGTGAGGAAGCCACCAGCCACCAAGCAGTATCCAGAATAGCCAGACACCTTAGTGTAGATTAGTTGCCTTACTTCTGAGCAGCACTTCAGGATTAAGCCATTCTATTTGCCCATATCCAATGCGCAATGGAAGGCATTGGTTGAAAACATTCCTAGTTTCCTTAATGTTAAATGAAAAAGAAAGGTAGAGCCTAATCATCACACCAAATCTTGTATCAGCAGACAACATCCTCAGCAGTTTCATGTAGATGCTGAATGGGTTGGGAGATCCTATGAAGAAGCCCTTTGGGATCCAACTGGCCAAAACTACCATACATGTGTGCTTGCTATTACTTTGCTCAAAAGATATCCTCATTGTTTTTCAGAAAGAAAAATAAAGATCATGCAGGAGCAGATGTGAGAAATTTGGACTGTCCCTGGTAAATATGGACAGCTGGAGCATATGCTTTATGCCCCTCTCAACATTTGTAATCGGCCATTTTTGCAAGACCAGGTTTCATATGTTACCATACTGCCAGGAGTTAAAGCATGGTGAAAACAGAAGTCATTTGAATCTACCCAAAGACAGCATGGGGGAGACATTCAGATGAGAAATAAAGTGTTAGTTTCTTTTAGCCAGTGAGCACACATTAATTATTCAATTCAACTAAACTGATAGGACATTTTGTATTCTCTGTGTGTATATGTGTGTGTGCATGTGTACACTATAGTCAGACTGCTTCTCTGAAGGGTGTTTTACTGTAAGAACAGATGGCACTGATCAAAGGATCCAGACCCTCTTTGCTTGTATTCCATTCCAACTGAGACATTTTTCTTGGTCTGCTTAAATGTCACATTTTGAACCTTTGCATAAAACAGACCAAAATGGGCACACAATACCCAGCGCTTTAGGGAAAACAAAATTATTTTACCTCTCATTCACAAAACAAGCCTTTGGCCTGGTGAGTAAAAGATGGACAGATTCATAGAGACAATAACCCTTCAAGGATAAACACTCTTTTAAAAACCTTCTGAAGAACCTGAAGAGCACCTTAATCATAAGCACAGACTGGCAGGTCATTTTCTGACACTCACACACAGTGTTTGAAAATCAGCCAGAACTGACAGGTGCGAAGTTTCTGCACTTCTGCCACACACATGATAATTCCAGGCTGAATACATTATGGAGTCTGATTATATTTAGAGATATTCTGGGAACACAAAGTAGTAATGGGGAGGGGGTGAGAGAGATCATTTCTGATTTTAAGTTAAAGTTGTGATTTTTGATTCAAGAGTATATACACTTGCTGAAAAGTGGGGTTGTGGGCACTCACAAAATCCCAGACACCCCATATCTTGCACAAGGAAATGTTGAGTTCAATGATCATGTAAAATACGCAAATCAAGTTAATTGTCACAATTTTTGTCTATTTAAAAGCAGTTTATGTGGATTGGCTGATGATACTAAAGGGCAACCAGCACTGAAACTTTGTCAGGCTTTTTCAGAGCCAAAATTTAACAGAACAACTTTATTGCAGAGGAGTCTAGAACAGCAGTGTGGCTGACGGCCTCAGTTTGGACACAGAGCCACCTATAGATCAAACACAACATAGCAGTAAAGCTCACTACCCCAAACTCCTCCGGTCATTTAAAAATTTGCTGTCTTCTACTTTCACTTAGATAATTTCATGAAGTAGTTCCAATTTAAAGCTTACCTTTGCAGTTTCAAGAGAAAAAGCTTGCTTTAAAAATCAACCTGGAGATTTTTCAGCGTATAGAATTCTGTACTTTTTCTGCACTCAGACAGAATTGGAGAACACATTATTCTTTATTTCAAAAGTGCAAAGCCTGGGAAAATTAATTTTTTTGGACTACAGCTCCTGAGATTCTGAGATTCTGAGAGTTGTAGTCCGGAAAGTAACTTTTCCAAAATCTGTAAATCTGTTATGCTACCTTTCAAGATCAAACCTGCCAAAAATGTTTTATGCAATAATATACAATACATCAGATATTAATAAATGTACAATTTAGCATTAAAAGCAGCAACAGTAGAAACAATACATAACATCACAATTCTTTGGAAAGCAGAATCTGACGCAAAGAAATAACATATGCATTATACATGTGCACATTTAAAAGTTAGCAGATTGTAAATACAGGGAATGTATCTTCCTTGCTGCTTAGATACTCTGAAGATACCAGATCCCATCTGATTCTGAAGCTAAATAGGATCAGCTCTGGGTAATACTTGGATGGGAGACTGCCAATAAATACCAGGTGCTGTTGGCTATATTTCAGAGGAAGAAACTGACAAAACCACCTCTGAGTTTCCCTGTTTAAGAAAACCCTGAGAACTTCATGGAGTCACCATAAGCTGACAGGCAACTTGAAGACAAGCACACACACACACACACACACACGTATCTTTTCTAAGTAAGGAGTTCCATAGACAAGAGGCCACTAATGAAAGTGTTCTGTCTCTTGTGTCTGTCAATATTGTTGGCTAGTGGCTTCCATGTCAGCAGTATGGTTCTGGGTTTTAATGTGAACTTGAAAGGTACTGATCCCTCCATTGTAGATTGAACAGATAAGGAGTGTCTACTGGTCTCAACATATCTTGATAGTAAGTAGAGCATCTGGGACCCATATTCAGGCCTTTGTAGGTTTATATGGGTTCAGATAGTCCTTCAAATAACATGGATTCAGGCTATTTTGGACTTTAAAAACTATTCCCAGAATATTGACTACAGATGTAGAGAGGCAATAATATCCTATATTGTGAATATATCTTCTCAGACAACATAGTAAGTATAAAGCCCTATACAGCATAGGTCCAGGCTGTCTGAAAGAATGTATGTTCCCATATGAAACTGCCACAGTTTTAAGATCTGCAGGGGAAGGCTTTCTATCAGTCCCATCACCATTACTGGCTTATTTGGTGAGGATACAGGAGAGACACTTCTCTATGGCTGCTCCCAGCCTGTGAAATTCCTTTCCACAGAAAGCTCAGCTAGCCTTCTCTCTGCTTTCCTTTTGCTACCAGAAAAAGACCTTTTGTTCAAGAAAGCTTTTAATGAGTAATTGCTTGCAGGGAGCATTATGAGAGTTTGTATGCTCTGCCCCTTAAAAACATTTGTACTGTTAATGCTCTTTCTAAGCTATGGTTTTAATTGTATTTTAATTTTTATTGTCAGGTTTCAGCTGACTCTTTCTGTGAACAACCTTGGGTCCCACTCTGGAGGAAAGGTGGTGTAGATGTGAAAGAAACAAACAAAATGTTGTCCACTCATTAGATGGTCAGACAAAAACCCTGATCAATCATTGTCCCAGGGAAGTTTTTGTAGGATTAAAACTGACATCAGAGCAGCTGAGCATAAGATGGGTAGGTGAGGTGGAAAAGGCTGGCTCTGTATTTGTAATTTTGTGCTGTGTCTAATGAGAACACACAGGCAAAAATGACAGGAGTTCATAGTTTGACTTATGCTAGAATTTCTGGATGGAATGTTACTGTCTTGCCAAACACAGGGTAAAACCTCAAATAGTTCTGTTACTACTACTAATATTAACTGCTGGTGCTACTACTGCTACTTTTACTGCTGATGGTATATATGAACTTCTTGCCCTATCCTATTCTAAGAAGGAAGCTAGGCTGTAATGCATTTGCTGCACACCATGAGTGACCTGCCCTGTTTACTATCTTGGGTGCATGATTTTGGCACCGTGCTTCAAAACTGAGAACTTGTGTTCAGCTCAGTAATTCTAAAACATCCAACATTCCAACTTGAATTCAATGCATATTTTGTAGCCCTGGTCCTTCCGTTGCTGCTTTTCTACTCTAAAGGAAGTTGTTTTCCTGACTCTTCCTTATGGTCTGCATAGTAAAATTGATGCATGGCAGGCATCTGTTCAAACTGTCTCTCATTTCAAGTGGTGACCTGTGACTTGTCTGGAAGCCTCTGTTGTCCAGAAAAAGCTGAGAGAAGCATTTGTGGGTGTTTACCAAAGAAGGGTCTTCTAAAAACCATTTTCAGTTCAGTTTTAGATAGGATGGAAAATAAAAATAGAAAAGAGAGGAATTAAAATGATGTTGTTATCTCGCATCAGTAATATATTAAGGTTCCAGACCTTGGTCTTCTTTTCTTGTCCCATTTTATATTTTATAATGGAAATTTTATAAATGATATTTTATATATTTATGGTTTATATTTATATTTTTACCTACATATTTTATTCAAACTTATAACTTACACTTTACTTTTTATGTAATATTGCTGAATAATGTATAATCTACCTGTGTTTGTTGTTGTTGTCGTTGTCGTTGCTGTTGTTATCATCTTTGGATATGGCCAGCAGCCGCAATAAACTATATTGTAAGGCTCCAGACCAAAGCATACTCATTCTGGAGTAAACCCCTGGTGACACTTAGGGCTTTTCTGCACTACACTGTTATAGTACTGTTATTCCACTTTCAACATCTTGTGGAATCCTGGGGTTTGTAGTTTACTCACTCTGACTGAGGATTCTAAATGCCCCTCTCTAAACTGCAAATCCCAGGATTCCACATGATGTTGAAAGTGGAATAATAGCACTATAACAGTGTAGTCCGGAAAGCCCCTTAGTTTTAAGTAGATGTGCATTGAATAGCACTGTGTATGTCTTTGATTAGAACGTAGGAGATATTAAATAGATCAGGCTCTCTTTGTTGGCAGTTAGTGATAGGGTTCAGGAAGGACTGTAGAAAACAGAAAAACCTAGAAGCAACACTTGGATAGTAGGCAGTGCAGATGCACAAGCCACTTGGACATGGTCTTCCACATCATAGTCAGCCATCTTGTATTTCTGATTAAATTATTTTTTGCTCACAGCTGCACATTAGATATAGGATTCTGTCATGTTTCATTTTCATGTGAGCTTAATTAGTTCACATTTTGTGAAGCAAGAAGCAAAATAAATGATGCTATTCCCACTTTGCCAAATTTTGTTGTGCAGTTTGTCAATTTTTTGAAAATGCATACAAAAATCCACATATTGGGGAAGTGTGCACAACTCTGGTAAACACTGGTAAAATAATGTTCAATAAACGGCATGTCTTGGTGTCCTTAAGGCCCTGGAAAGCTGCCACACATCACCGCAGAGAATGGTGAACCACGTGGACCAATGACTAGACTTGGTTTAAGGGAGTTGCATAAATTCACATGACTTTTG
Organism: Iguana delicatissima; assembly: GCA_948472985.1. Lineage (NCBI taxonomy): Eukaryota > Metazoa > Chordata > Lepidosauria > Squamata > Iguanidae > Iguana > Iguana delicatissima. The sequence goes on from CAOKZL010000112.1 coordinate 941,134, forward strand.
AAGGAATAGCAGATTTGGTCTGCTGGTCATTTATGCTGTCTTTTTTTTTATTGTACCATTGCTGTGTTGGAAATATTTGTTTTCAGCTGCAGCCCTATAAACACTTAAGTAGAAGTAGGTCCTGTTGAACCCAAGGGGGTTTACTTTACAGTATGCATGTGTAACATTGCGTTGGTAGACCATAATCTTAAACACCCTTCCTGGAGAAGCCCCACTGAACACAAAAATGCCTGTCTGTAATTAAATAGAAATAGGGGTGCACAGCAAGAATATCAAAATTGATTTTATGACTTTAATTACTGTGAGCTGGGAAGTTTTTCCATGTGAGAAGGAGAGTGTTTTTTTGTATGGGATCAAACTATTTTAAAGAAGAAATATGCAAATCCTTTCAGTACCGTTTATACAGGAGCCTTTAAAAAATGACATCAAAGGCTTGGGTATACAGTACATTTTGTTTATTGATTACATTGATATAGCACATTGTGTTATCATCACAACAACCCTTTGAGGCAGATTGAGTTGTGAGAGCATAACTGCTCCAAAAAATAGACAACTGTGACTAAGAGAGGATTTGAACCTCCCTAATTGAATCTTGATACTCTGTCCAATACACCTGACTAGCTACAATGATCATATTAAATTATCTCAGTTCTGAATAGCTTAATAGATGCAGTTCAGACTTACTTTCTTGCATGTGCTAGTTAAGTCAAAGTCAATGCTGGTTCTACATTTATGCAAATCAATTCCTTTTTATGAGTGTCCAAATAATTTTTTAAAAATTAAAAATAGGGTTTTTTTCCTTAAAAAGATGGAATACCAAAGAGACATTGCTGGCATCGCAGATGGCTCTTCCTTCACCTTTTTGAAAGGTCTTGAAAAAAATCAAGGAGACTACAAAAATGTGAATCACATTGGGGTGGGCATGGGGAGAGAGGTATTTACAGTAAACTGTGCTACAAAACTGCTTCCCCCCCCACACACTTTTTCACTTTTTAAAGATTTGCATTTGCATTTAATGTTAAATGTGCTTCAGAAGATTAGGGCCTTAAAAAAAAAAAGAACTTAAAAAAAATTAAAAAAAATTGGAAAGATAGTTTCCTGTCCCATTCACAGGGTGAAGTGAACAACTGTTCCTGCACAATTAGAATTGTTAATTGATTTGAAAACACAGGGCTTTGAAGGTGGAAAACTGCTGACATTATTTCAATGGGGAAATGCACTCCTGAGAATGAACACTGCAGTCCAATTTCTTCTCTTGTTTTGTTGAATATACATCTATAAAAACACTGTGAATCATGCAGTAAAAACTGCTGTGCTGATATCATAAATCTCAGATAATAAAAATTTCATTGTTGAAACAATAAAATAGACTTTTATTATAACACAGAGTATCCACCTAAACATTGTCCTTTTAGTTTCTTCGAGTTAAATGTATGCACAGTTTTACAGTCTATAAACAGATCTGGAATAAAAGTTAATAAATGTCAAAATTTGCATTTCAAAAAATTCTTGCTGCATTTTAGGGAAGATCAATCTATGAACCTTTCAACATTATGTCAAATGAAATGCTAATTGTACCTTTAGGAATTTCAGAGACAGTGACAAGAAACTAAATGTTCAGTTCCTTTGCATCAGCAAGTCGGGTATAATTGTATATCTACTCTTGTGAACTTCTAAGGAGAAAAAAAGAAAAAATGTGCTGGGAAAAAAAATGATTTTCTATTCTTTAAATCAGGAGGGTAAACTCCTTCAACAACCCTTCATCAATCCACCTTCAAATAAAGTGTGTTAACATGTTGACAATGGACAAATCACACAGACCTACATTTTTTCATTTTATAATAGGTCTGTCAAATGAGCTACATCTAGAGATTTAAGAGTAAAAATGTTTGCAATGGGGACCAACTTATTCTTCTCAAATTACCAGAGCGGCACTGCAGAAGGACTCTTGCCTAAAGCATGTTTATGTGTCCTAGGATAACAACTCCCAATATTTTTTTCCCAATCAAGTGGATACATTCAAAGTTCGGTTAAAGGAGGAATTTGCCCCTAGTTAGTTGGAGATTCTTCCATTAATTCTGTTGTCACCTCAGAGCAGATGGCTGTATCTGAGGACAGCAGAAGAAAAGGGGTTTCACAAGCAAAGCTTTGTTTGGCTTGCTCAGAATGTGACCAAAGACAATGATTGAAGAAGAACTGTGCTTAAACTTCCCTAGGGCTCTCTCTCTTGTCAGCCAAGTATTGCTGACTAAAAAAACCCATGAATCAAACGTCTAGAAAAGCACTGGATTTCTCTGACTGTCCAAGGGCTACCTTGGTATGAACAGGCTATGTCAATGACTTGGGTGTTGACTCTCTGCATGTCCATTGTAAAGTCCAAGCACACTTAGCGCATCTCGAAGAGCCAACCATTGCTAACACTGGCCTCATTTCAGCACCAAGTCAAAATTTGGCTCTTCATCCAAGCTTTTAGGGTTCAGTGCCCATAACTTGGTTCTGACCTGTTAGGTTGTGGATGTTTGTACATTGTCCCACCTTGTTTGAGACACTTTAACTAACTTTTAAATTGATTTACTACAAGGTTGGGACCATGTAGTCTTGCGGATGTTGATTAACTACAACTCCCAGCAGCCATAGCCAGCATGGACAATTGTGGGCAATGCTGAGAGTTATAGTCCAAAAACATCTGGAGAGCCACATGAGTCTCATCCCAGTGTTACTATCTATGTCCCCATCTAGACTCATGACGATAGATGTAAATATAGATACAGTAAACCCAAGAGTACGCTTTATCTCATTTTCACATTCAAGAATAACAAACCAGTTAAAAATCAAAAGTTTTCTTCCCATTGGATGAGTTAATGAGACATTTTGCACACTTTTTAATGATTTTCAAATTTTGAATGATTTTTGTAAAAAAAAAAATCATGGGGGTTATTTTGTGCAACGCGCAAGTTTGTACAAAACCCAACAAAAATGGAAAGGCAATAGGAAGCATGGTGGTCTTTTGCTCCCATACAACCATCTGAGAGAGGCTTACAATTTTGTTGTTGATGTCAATGCTGGTGAAAAACTATCAATCCTAGTATTGCACAGCATTTGCCATGGCAGTTAAAATGGAATCATAGCACTATAATTTGTTTAGCGTGAAAAGACCTCAGCTTGCTTACTTTCGGAGTTGCTATCTTCTTTATTAGTTACAAATAGCAATGGAGAAATAAGGATATTCAACCAGGATTACAGCACAAGGGGGTGGGTGGGGGACTTTAAGGCATGCTCAAGCCATCTATTACTTTACTGTTTAGTTATGGATAGCTTCTTTCTTCCACACAGAAACTTTCCAAGCTCTGGTTTTGCTATTCCCTCCCCTCACCATGCAATTTTCTTGAGTCAAATCCCCTTTCAACTGTTATTTTCTCCCATGGGGGAAAACACATTGTTGGTTGCATATGGTTGTTGCCTGACTATGACATTTTGATACCTTCCTCACACTTCCATGTACAGAACCTGCTTTTCACCACACCTGAGAGTAACAGACTAGCTTACAGAGCTCATATAAGCAACACAGCTCTGTCCTCCCAGCACATTACTCCTGCCCCCAGCTTTTGCTGTGTGAGATGAAAGGCCCTGCATATGTCACGCAACTCTCAAAAGAAAGTAAATAGCAGCAGTAACAAGTGGATATATTGAAATGTGAAGAGCTTGTTTCTCTTAGACATTTGGAGAAAGGGGTTAATGATGTGGAGAAACTAGAGGCAGCAGAAGAGTAATGGAAAGAGTGCTGCTACTATTTTTTAGAAAAATAATAATTAGCTCAGTTGAGATGCTAGTCTCTACTTGTTTAATATTACTTAATAGGGTACCCTCAGATCTTAGCAAGCCAAACATTCCAGAGTTTTGGTTTTGAGTGAAATTCCATTACAGGGAATGTGAAACCGCATCAACATGATTTTAACAAAAGCAATTGATTTGCAGTGATCTTTAAGTATCACTGCAGTGGGGCCAAATGCAAGACTATGGGACACAAATCTAAGAAAGGGAACTGATTTAATATAACAACTGCAATGAATCCTATGAACCTACAAAAACCCATCTTTAAACAGTTTTAGTTATAATACCTTCTGCATACATTCATACCCTTAGACATCTTTAATAAGTAGACTAATCAAAAGCTAATAATTACATAACATAAAAGATCTAATATTAATCATTGAGCAAAAATTTTCACTTGTGAGCTACAAGTTCAGGAAAGAGTTTTGTTGGTTGACACAACATTGCATCTGATTTGTCAGTGAAGTGGAGAATAGAAGGGAAATTTTGAGGGAATGCTTTCCTTTCTCACAGGAATAAAATCAAAACATTTGAAATGTAGTGATGAAGGAATGTTCCAGGGGTGCCATAATATGCCAAAAAGTAAAAATAATTGGATCTGAGAGCAAATTAGGCCTCATTGGAAACCAAGATGACTAAACTAGAGACTGTTGTACTTTGTATACATCATGAGACAATGTGAGTCACTGGAAAAGATTATAATGCTTTTTAAAATGTAAGGTAGCAGGAAAACAAGAAGACTGCATTACAAATAGATTGATTCAATCAAAGAAGCCAAGGCCCTGACTTTGTAAAATCTGAGCAGGGCAGGTGATAACTGGGATTCATGGGGTTCTCATTCACGCAGCACCTTAGGTCAAAGTTGACTTGACACCAAACAACAACAAAATCTTTGTCCGCTGATTGTTAATTTATACAACATTTCATTTGGTATTTTACAAAAGTAAAACTTTTATGTTGGGTTGTTGTTGCTTTTGTTGTGTGCCTTCAAGTTATTTCCGACTTATGGCAACCCTAAGGCAACCCTATCATGGGGTTTTCTGGGGCTGAGAGAGTGTGATGCACCCAAGGTGGGTGGCTTTTGACAGCCAAGTGAGGAATCAAACCCTGGTCTCCAGAGGTCATAGTTCAAAACTCAAATCACTATACCACACTGGCCACTTAAGAAAAAATTTAATCAGCTAGGCCACAATATTATATCCAGTTGCATAACTATAAACTACATTGAGCTCAGTGGGACTGTCTGTGAATAAACATTGTTAGGAATGCATTGTGATTGGTTATAAGGCAGATGGTTAATTGACAGTGCAAACCTATATGTGATTGCTGAAAAATACCCCTGGGGAAAAAAGTATAAGTTTCAGATGAATAATACACCTTTTCAGGTACAGACAGGCAACCTGTAGCCCTTTAGATGCTGCTGGACTTTAATTCCCATAATCCCTGATTGCTGACCAAACTTATCTGAAGAAGACAAGGGATGAAATCTTGCAACGTCTGGAGAATCACAGGGCCCTCCACTCCTGTTTTAAGGCAATTGTGTTGTGAGAAGGGAATGACAGTGCATCACTGGATTTAGAGCTTACTGGTTCTTCCCAGCTTTTTAACATGCCCAGATTTAAGTTGCTGAACCATTTCTTTATTGTACATAGACAAAGTGAACAAATGAAGATGGAGGAAGGTTTAATCTTCATGTCAGCTATTACTCTTTTGTAACTGAGCTAGTTGCTTCCTCAACACTGTAATAGCAGAGGCCTTACTTAGCCAAACTTATTGGCCTGGGAGTCTATATTTATATGTATTAGGAGATCAGCCTTAGATTCATTCCAGCCTTCATTTCATTTTTTTGGTATGAAAAAGAAGGATGTTTTAAAGCAGAAATTCATATTTGATTCCCACTTATAATAATAGTCATTGCTACAAGACAGAAGAAGCTAGTCACTATTAATTTTGAAAGCAGATGTCTCTGCATTATTTTACAGAGATATTTGGAGCCACTACTCCTACCTGAAAAAATGCATTGGTTCCTATAAGATTTTTTAAAATCTAGCTTCTTCAAGTTGAATAAGACCTCTATCAAGTCCAGACTTCAGAAGAGATAGTGCCTAGCAGCTGTGCAAGGTATGGCAGTAAAATCAAGAGTTAATTTGCCCTCCCTACAGCATCAGATTCACCAGTAACCTTTAACTGCTAACATCTTAAGAAACCTGTTATACTCCTAAATGTCTCAGGGCTTCCCAGACTTCACTTTGAAAATCAGTGGCAGGGTTGGTCCACAACATTTGCTGTCTTAGGTGAAGGACAAGATCACACCCCTCAATTTCATGTACAGTAGCCAATGGAACAGAACTGGTAGTTTACTTCAGTACTGACAATTTGGACAACATCTTACTACATCTGAGGGCAGAGGATAGCTTAAAGTGCACAGGACAGCCTGAAGGGAACACATACAGCTCTGTCCTACAACATTTTGCTATCATTCTCCATTGTAGAGCATCTTCCAAATGAAGCAACTTCCTCACTTGGCCAGTGCTGACTACTGATCTTATATGGTATCTTATTTAGGACAATCACAACACAATCTTTTAGGTATTCTAATATTCAAGAGCAGTCAATGGCAAGATCATCTTTCATTGTTTTTGCTCTTTCCTTCACTGAAAGTTCTACCTGAAGAAAAATGAACAGAAGACTTCTAAACAAAATGTTCCTCTTTTCTTTTTGGTTAAGAGGCAAAAATGGAAGGCTAATAAAGACCATTTAAAATAAAAGGGACCATTACTCCTCAGTTTTATATGAGCTTACATGCTTTCATTGTGCAAAGTGTGTTATTAATTTAACATGCCAGATTCATAGGTTTCTGCAATATCAGGTTTGATGTATTCATTATCGGCACTCAGTACATTAATTCATGCTGAAGTCCGGTAAATCAAAATTATACCATCTGGCTTCCTGTTCTTAATGATGAATTTGATGTAGGGGTGATTAAGATTGTTAGGCTTTTGAATTTTAATGTAAAAATTAGGGGATTAAAAAGGCATTTAGAAATGACCAATAGTTAGAATAAACTTACTGACAGGATCTAATTTGTATACTTGCTAGTAAAGCTCCATTTTAATTAGCAGCCAGAGTCTTTCAGCACAGGCTCAAAGAGACAGAAGTTTAGTGATTAAGAAGATGAAGCTGTTAAATTGATAAATTGACCTTGAAATACTTGTAACTGTGGGGGATGGCTTAGTTGCTATATGGTTAGTGTGTCACAATGAACATGTGGATAAGGTGAGTACGAGAAGTAACCTCCCTCAAAAGAAACCCGCTGTTTTCCTCTGGCTCAGTAAAAAAACTTCTAAAATCATAGAGATGAACTCATACTTTATATAGCAAGAGATCAAAGAAATATGTACCATTCAGTATAAGACTTACCTCTGGAATGATCTATAAATTGACTTGCTTTTCTGGGAGAAAGAGGAAGGAACTATTCAATATTGGTCTAGCAGAAGCCACGGCAGTAGTACCACCAAGAAATATTTACTTATTTACTATCTCCCTATCACCAACCTCACTGAAGTTTGGTCAGACAAGATTTATAGGTCCCTTAAGCTTATACGAAGACGCAGAACCAAATGATGCATTGCATTACTCTTGTTTTTGAAAATGAGAGTGTAGGACCTTCCCTGTGTCAGTCTTTGAAAAAAGTAGTCCTAATTGGAGGTCGAGGTACAGATCCCTGAAGCAAATAGCACTTTGGGGACAAACAGTAGTGCTGAGGTGGAAAATCTTTTTGTTGTTGTCCTTAGAAAGAGGAATAGTCCTTAGACTTACATCATTTCTGCACTACGCTGTTATAGTGCTATTATTCTACTTTCAACATCCTGTGAAATTCTGGGGTTTGTAGTTGACCGAGGCCAAAGAGCTCTCTGGTTGAGAATTCTAAATGCCCCTCCCTAAACTGCAAACCCCAGGATTCCATAGGATGTTGAAAGTGGAATAATAGCACTATAACAATGTAGTGCGGAAATGGCCTTAATCCTCACTGTGGAGGTAAACATGTGTCTTGGTTGTGTAGAACATGTCACTGTTGCTTTCAGGTCAACCGCCAGAAGACCTCTAGCAGGAGAATACCAGTCACATGGCCAGAAGCTGGAGGATCTTCTGTATGATCCTGGATGAGGATCATTGTCTGCATGTGTCAGTGTTAACCAATGGATATTTACACAACTTGGAAACATTAGTGGAAATGGCTAATAAGTTAATCCAATTTTGGATTAACATTTTAGTAGCACTTTAGTCTTAATAACACTGAACAAATTAAAGACAGCTTAAAAATAGAAAATTTCCTCCAAACTTTGTTACCATAATGAATAAACACCTCTTATTACACCAAAACCCACAACATGTTAGCATTAATGTTGGGGGGGAGGTTTCTGTTATGTGCTCTTTACAAAAGAAAAAAAAGAAATGTGTTATACACAATTACATTATTTGCAATATTTTGCTTACAATCGCTAGACACACATTCACTAAGAAACTGTTATTTGTTACCTATCTTGGCTCAGTGGCTGTTTCCTGAATTAATGAGATTATTGTGGGCTATATCAATACTTTTCAAGCTATCTGATATGGGGACTGGCAGGGTTTGTTTTCTGAATGTGCCAGAGACTGGCATAATATTTTTGCCTATTGGCTACAACCCATTATTTTGTTTGTTGAGCTATTGTCACTGGAGACAATAGCCTATGGACCACCTCATGGACCACCACTTCGAGAAGCAATGGGCTATACTGCTTTGGATTGCACGTGAGGGCAAACATTAAGAAATGCTTCTTAAGATGTGTGAAAATTGTGGTGTGCCACAGAGGACAAATAAGAATCTGATCTTCCATTTCTTAACACATTTTAAACATATTTGGGCATTCTTTAACTTATTTTGAGCATTCTTAGAGGAAACAGTTTGTCTGGATCTCTTTCAATCTCATTTCAAGCTGAAGTTTGGCACCAAAACACTCTCGTTTGCCCTGATCCATGGTCTGCTCCATGTGAGAAATTGGGAAGTGCTGGTCCTGTTGGTATTCCTGAATCTCTCAGTGGCTTTTGATACCACTGGCCATGCTATCATGTCAGACTAGCTCTTCAGGGTAACAGTAGAAGACATCGTGCTGCAATGATTCAGCTCCAATCTAGATGTTCAGTTCCAGAGAGAACGTCTGTTCAACCCCATGGCTATTGCCACAGAGTTATCTTCTGTCCCCCATGCTGTTTAATACTAATACAAATCTGTAGTGAAAAGTCTTTAGGGGTTCAGGGATTGGATGCCATCAGGATGCTGATGATGCTCAACTCTGTTTCATCTTATCATTGATGTCAACCAGAGCTGTGCAGGTGGTGGACCAGTGTCTGCATGCTATAATGGATTAGATGAGAGTCAACAGACTGAAGATGAATTTTGAAAAGTTGCATGATCCATGGGCTGGTGGTTCCCAGGTCTAGGAATTGGGTAAATGGCCTGCTCTGGATAATATTTCACTCCCTGAAGGAGTAGGTGGAGGTACCCTGGTTCTGTCCCTGCACAGGTGGGTCCTATAGCTCAAACTGCTTGGGGCTAGTTTTGAGTGGCCTGCTAGCTGTGGCCTTTCCTGAGTATGGATAATTTGGCCAACGTAGTCCAAACACCTCCCAGTTAGATGACCAGAATACAGTGTGTGTGGTGCTACTCTTGAAGATGGTGCATAAGCTGCAGCTAGTGTGGTATATAATATGAGCTAGAGATTGCTACCTGGAACATCTTACAGAAACTACATGATTTGTTTGAAAAGAATGGCATGGGTACCCATATGCTTCCAATCTCAAGTCAAAGTACTAGTGAAGACAGTTGAAGCTGTAAATGACCTTAATAACTGAAAGAGTGCCTTTCCGTATCAATTGCTGATCACTGAGACCTGCTGGAGGAACCTTCTTCTGTTTCCCAGCAGATGAAAATATCATGTGAAGAAACAAGGAAGCACCTTTTCTGCTGTGGCACGCTAGTTATGGCACACACTTCTCTTAGAGGCCTGAAAAGAACTGATCTTAACTTCATTTCAGTGCCAATCTAAAATGTCATTCTTTACAAAGTCTTTGTGTCTAAGGTCATTTCTGCACTACACTGTTATAGTGCTATTATTCCACTTTTGACATCTTGTGGAATTCTGGAGTTTGTAATTTCCTGAGGCCAAAGAGCTCTTTGGCTAAGAATTCTAAATGCCCCCACACAAACTTAAAACCTCAGGATTCCATAGGATGTTGAAAGTGAAATAATAGCACTATAACAGTGTAGTGTGGAAATGGCCTAAGAGCTTTGCCTTGAACTTGTGAAAGTATAAGCTTTTAAACAAGTTGAATTAAATTGTTGTGGGGTTTTTTAAAAACTTTCAGTTGTTTTAATTGTTTTTGTGAGTATAGATCACCCTGACAGCTTGTGCTATATGATAGAAGACAGACAGACATTACGTAGGTACTGTATATGTAAAATAGCTAAATAAAGCAACTGAACAGCACTGTTTTCAGATACTGTAAAAAACAGATTGAGTATGCCAATTAATACCTGTGTATTAATACCTGTATATTCAGGTTTCCCTATACATCAGCAGCTTGAGTAATATGTCTTTTGCATACAATCATGTCTCAGTCAAGACCACTGATACGGAAGCCTTTAGTTCAATACACAGGAAATGTACACAAGGGGTCATGTCACAGCAAAGAAGTACACTTTAGCAGGAGTGCAGAAAAGTTCCTGAACCTAGTTTTGTAAGAATCACATATTTTATTTTAAAAAATAAACTATGTTTATGTTTATGGTACATATCAGTGTGAATAAGGACAATATGAATGGATAAATTAAAAAAAACAATGAATTAAAATGTTTTTTTTTTAAATATAGCAACTCTCCTATGATGGCCTGGTTATTGAAGCAATCGCACATGCTTGCTTTGGTGTTTGCTATTATAAATGTTTGATAATTTTCTTTCCTGCGAAAGGTAATAAAAACCATGATTATTAACTTCTCTTGATGGTTGGTGGCTACACATTTTTTTCTTTAATATGATTACCAATTCAGTCCGTAAGCACAAAGTGTATAACTGGAGTTCAGTGTTCAGAATTAAGGGGATAGGTTCAATAGTTCCTAAAAATATGAAGAATTTTAAAAAATAATCCATTCACCATAAATCTCTTGTTAATCGTGATAGTTTTCTAGTATTATGCCTAGAATAAACATATAAACAGCTCGTAGCACTACCAATCAAAGCACATTATGAAATTATTCTGTCCTTTATTCTTTACACAGAAGTCTAACAAGTAGAAGATGTCATCTCAGTTCCCCATAATTTCCATGAGCTGGGCAGCATGATTACATAATGAACGCCTGGTATGTCTGTAAGCACCCTAAAACAAAACAAAATATAGTTGGACTGGGTGTTGAATGCGCAAGTAATAAATGTAGTAACTGAAGAAAATTATGTGAACAAGGTGCCTTCATCATGTTCACTACCATTTGGGCAAAACCAATAAGATAAGGTGATTTGATTTTTAACATAAAATTAAAAATTATGAATAAAAAAGGACTATTTCTATGCTTTGGTCAATTGCCAAATCCTGCCTATGTGGCAATATGCTACGTTTTCATTTCTCCTGTGGAATTTTCATAGAGTCACTTAGACAAAGTACACCATGGAGGGGCTACCTTAATGGCATAAAACAAGAACATTTGTATATATCAATAACATGAAGGATTTTTATTCCTTGGCAAGTCAGGGAATACTTTAAAAACCTTATATTTTAGAGGAAATCGAATCTTGACTAACCTCTGCAATTTATGTCATTTTAAATAAGATATATTTGAATAAGTATATTTTTCATGCCCTAAAAAGACTGATGTCTTCTTTTATAAGCTCATCCTGTGACACACTTGAGTAGGTAGGTATATTGATTTTTTTTTCTTTTTCTGATGGCAATGAAGTGTAAATGGAAAATATCAGACTTGGCAATCACTTAAACCATGTGAAATTTCAGAGTGAAGGCTATTAGAGTCACTTTGTGATCTCCCTAGATGACCAAGGGGGAAAAACATTTCTACATTTCTTCAGATCCTTTGTGTGACAGCTAAGGAGAATAACATTTTTTCTAATATGCCAGTTTTAGTCTCTAGTTGAGAATAACCTCAGTGCTTTCTTATGTCACTAGCTGAGAGAAGATGAAAGACCCAGCCTTGTGTAAATGGCTTTGTCTAACCATCAGTCTTTAGCTCTGCGTGGCAGCTGTACTATTGACATTAGCTTGTGCACTGGGTGAAATTGAAGTGAGTTAAATGTGACCTTGGCTTAGTTGTTGAAGTAGAAATGAACTCTACTGGGAGCATAAAGAAAGAGAGAGACAGAGAGAAAGAGAGACCAGTTTCTCTAACTTCATTTCTTCTTTAATGAGTTTAACAGCACTCTTAGGATTTAAATCTATCTATCTATATATGTGTGCGTATGCGTGTGAGAGAGACTGAGATATATCTTTTATTTTTGCTTGTATTATACTTTGAGTAATCAGTACAGAATGAGGTTATCTTGCTCTTTCAGCTATAAAAATCTTGGCTTAACATGTTTTGGCCTCAATCACTGTAAGAAGCAGATGTCTCCAACAGTCTAACAGATATCCAATGTAATATTTTGCTGTTGCCTGTTCTGTCTCTCTATGTATTAACTGCAGCCGAAGCATTACAAATACTGGAAAACAGTCAGCACTTCTAATGACATTGCACTGTCCATTAGACAACACTGAAATTGCATTCAGTTGCCTGCTGGTAATCATATGCCTCCGAAATGCTGTAGATGACATGCATGCAGGTATCCTGGAAGCTCTGGAGCCAAGCCAAGATTTTAAAATCTTTTCCCTCCCCTTCTGATACAATGCAAGGTAGCAAGAATTAAATGAACATGGCATATGTTAGGATAGTCAGAGAGGCTAAGAGGCCCTTCTTTAGCTTCTCTTTTGAATAAAACCGCATATGTATAACATTTCTCATCATTTACACAGTATGTGTCAGGCTGGATTCAATGATACATGAATGGTAGAAATTCTGGTGGTGCCCTTGTTCTGCAGAACTGGTGGAGAAGAGCTGTTGGAAGACTTTGCAAAGCACAGGCCTCATGCCAGCACTCCTCTTGAGCTGTTGTAAGGTAATCACAAGCAAGAGACTGCAGGTGCATTGTGCTACCATGCATTTTAAGATGTTGTCCAAGACCTTCTGTAAGAAATTGTACCACACCGAGTATTAACAGAAGCACTCCGCTAGATGTCAGTTCTCCTTTCTCATGCAAGAATGTTGCCTTAAGTCAGTAAGAGCCTATTCAGTAAAAAGAAAAAGAAAAAGAGGCTTCCTGCTCAGGAAAAGGCACCTCTGATTCCGCCTTCCTCCAACAATAACAACAATATAATTATAATAGATTAGTGATATAGGTATGAATTAGAAATAATAAAGTAGAAATAAAGTAGAAGCTGGGGGCTTAGGTCAGAGGAACGGAGAAAGATTTAAGAAGGGTAAAAAGGTCATGAGAGCCAATGTATCACGTAGCTAGGATGTTGATCGCGTAGCCAGGGTGTTGTTTATTTCCGGGGTCTGAGTGCGGGGGTAATTAGCTAGTAACAGCATGTGGTATTTGTGACTCCGGAGGGGCGGACCGAGACATGCCTGCGATCTTTGCCTGTGATCTTTGTGTATGCTGTGAACTTTGTCTATAAAAGAGCTGTGAAACTTGAATTCAGGGCTTTTGGTCTTTTGGAGACATCCAGCCAAAAGCCCGCACGTAATAAATTACTCTTTTTCTTGCTCTGGGGTCTCTGTGGTCTCTGGGCTCCTGCAACATAAATGGTGCCGTGACTCGGATCGCTGCAGCATCAGTTATTATAATGGAGTGATATTTAACCTGGGGCCCTCAGAGCCCTCAAAAGGGATCCATATAGAGTTGCCATTTATAGTGGAAAACAGTGAAAATCTAGATGTCCCAGGTAGTTGTGGCTACTATATGCAGCTTGTCTCAGCTTCCTCAAAGGCAGCAGTGACAATGGCAGTGGCAGTAGTGCTTGTGAACTGGTGTGCATCTCATCCTGTGCTGGAGCCTCCAGGCACTACTGCACAGCTGTGCCAGAGAGCCTAGAAGGCAGGAAGGCAAGAGGAGAGCCCAGAAGACAGGGGAAGATGCCCAGCCCAGGCCATGTGTGGTGAGTGTGGCAACGCTGCTTGAGCCCAGGGCCAGGTAGTGGCAGAGCTTTGCTTCCAAGCAGCCATGAGAAAAGAAGGGAGTCCCTTTACTCTTGTGGCCGCTTAGAGGCAAAGAGGTGAGGGTCTCAGTGCTCCTTTGGGGAAAAGCATGAAAGAACATTATTTCTCTCTGAAGGAGCACCAACAGAGTGAAAAAAGCAGGTGCTTTCAAAACAGCACTTATCCTCCCTATTGTCTCACTGTTCCTTCAAAAGGAAACAGTATTTCTTTTGTGCTTTCCTTCAAATCAGCACCAAGACCTTTACTTTCCAGGTGCTGCTCTGGGGTAAAAAAAAAAAGGTAAAAGAAATGCCATTTCCCCAAAGGAGCACTGAGAGAGTAAGGAGAGGGTGGGTCCTTCTTTTAAAAGTAACTACTTTCTCTACACTTTCTGTGCTCTTTTGGAGGGAAACGACATTTCTTTTGGACTTTCCCTCAAAGCAGCACCAAGACCATAACTTTCTAGGTACTGCTTTGGGGGAAAGGACAAAAAAATTATTCTAGGTCTGCCTCCCATTTGTAATCTTCCTTTAGCAATTTCCAGTTTATTCTACTCTCCTGGCACTTGAAGGATCTCAGCATGCTATTCCACAGAACATCAACAAGCCTCCTTTCCTTTGCATTATCTGCTGGAAGAATAAGGGTGAGCAACTTTGGCCATTTCCGCATACGGTGAGGGAATCGCTCCCTGCCACTACTCACCGGATCTTCTGGTGGTCCGGTCTGGTCCAAGGTGAGGCAGAGCAGTGTGTAGTCATACATCTGCACTGCTCTGGTGTCCAAAATGGCGGCTTCCGGTTGGTCGTGGGTCTCGACCAACTGCTGAAGCTCGCCAGCCTAAAGCCCGCCCTCCGCAGATCGCAGGCACGCAATGGCATGCGCCGGCATTTTGAAAGACTGGAAAAATCAGGTCTTTCAAAAACATGCTGGAGGACCACTTGGGGTCGTTCTGGAGCAGACTGAGGTGCGGATCTATGGTAAGTAGTCTGGACCCAGTCCGCTCTAAGGTGCAGACGTTCTCCGTGGAGGATGCACTGCACCGTTTTACTTACCCCATGCGGAAATGGCCTTTAAACAAGTATTTAAATATTTAAATAAATATTTGCATATTTAATTTTAAATGTAAATATTTAAATCTTGATTTAAGTCTTGGTGGTCCGTCCCTAGCAACAAATTATATTTTCAAGGATCTCTGCTAGAGAAAAGGTTAACAACCACAGTTATAATGCAATTTCTAAATAGAACTTTGACCTATGAGAGACTTACATGAGCCGTGGTCATCAGCTGTGTTGCTCAGTTCTTGCAATCTCAGGGCTGTGGCTTCCTCAGTATGATGTAATGGGTTGAGTGTTGGACTGTGACTCAAGACCAGGGTTCAGATTCCCACTCAGCCATGGAAACCCACCAGGTGACCTTACACAAGTCACGCTCTTTCAGGCTTAGTGTAAGGGAAAGGCACCCCCCCCAAACAAATCTTGCTGAGTTTTCTTGGAACTGTGATAGGTTTGCCTTATATATATTAGTCAGGAACAAGGTGAAGGCACACAAGTAAAAGAAGGCCTATAATATGGTATTCCTCTTTTCCTACTACCTTCTAGTTTATAAAACATGATAATCTTTTCCAAGGGTGTGTCCAAAGTACGATAGACTCAGTTTAGTCATCTTGCCTTCTAGAGAGAGTTCAAGCTTGTTCCCGGACCCATTTATTTGTCTGGTATCCATAGAATTCTTTTCCAACAGCACATTTCAAATGAGTCTTCCTGTTAGCTTTCTTTACTGTCCAGTTTTCATAACTATACAGATAAAACAGAAATACTATAGGATGAACCACACTGACTTCAGTATTCACACCAGGTCTTATCTAGGTCCTTCATAATTGCCCTTCCAAGTACTAGTCTTTTTTTGATTTCTTGACAACAGGTTCCATTTGGATTTATGACTGAGCCAAGCTATAGAAAATCTGTAACGGTTTCAGTGGCCATTTCTGCACTAGACTATTATAGTGCTATTATTCCACTTTCAACATCTAATGGAATCCTGGAGTTTGTACCGGAATAATAGCACTATGACAGTCTAGTGTGGAAATGGGCAGTGCCTTCATCCTCTACTTTTAACTTATGTGAATCTCCTGTGATCATTATTTTTGTTTCCTTAATATCCAGCTGTAACCCTGCATTTGTACTTTCTTCCTTTACTTTCACCAATAATCATTCCAAGCCTTTATTATTTTCTTCCTAGAAGTATGGTGTCATCTCCATATCTTAAATTGTTGATGGTTCTTTTTCCAGATTTTCACACCTTCTTTCTCTGAGTCTAATTCCACTGTCTGTATGATATGCTCTGTGTACAAATTAAACAGATAAGAGTGATAATATTCACCCTTGCTTGACCCCCTTGCCAAATGAGGAGAATTCTGTTTTTCTACAGTCAGTCATGGCAGTGGCCTCTTGTTCAGTATATATATTATGCATCAGGACAATCAAATGTTGTGGCTTACCCATTTCTCTTACAGTGATCCACATTTATAATGTGACTCCATCATTGGAAAATGTGATTTTGCTTTACAAAATTTGTTGAGTTTTTCACTCCAGCAAAGGTAAAACCCTTCCATTCAGATTAGAATTGGAAATTATTCTGTTGTTGTTGCTGTTGTCATCATCGTTGTGAGCCTTCAAATCATTACCATGATGACCCTAAGGTGATCCTATCATGGAATTTTCTGGGGATTGAGAGTATGTGATGTGCCCAAGGTTACCCATTGGGTTTCCATGGCTGAGCAGTGAATTGGACCTTTTTCTTCATGGTTGTAGTCCAATGTTCAAACCACTATACCGTGCTGGCTTTCAGCTTTACCTATACAGCACCTAAAAGTCTTTCTAGATGTAACAGTACAAGGACTTTGTTCTCTGCCTAAGAAAAGGGCAGCTGGTTTTGTACAGGACAGGGGCAGTCTAGATCTCAAGGGAAGTTACTTTTCTGTTACTAGTGAAGTTGAAATGTTATCACCCGTCTTTTAATATCTTTTGTCCCTGGTGTCCCCATGACCAAGAAGGGGAGTGGTCACTGTCTACACTGATATCCCTCTAGACCAGGGCTTTCCAAACAGTGTGTCATGACACATTAGTGTGTCTCCTGTAGTGTGTTGCTGTGTCGCCTGCCCGGCTGAAAAAGACCTCTCCCCATCTAAGCCTGGCCTGCTGCCATAGCTTTTGCTGAGGCCTTTTCCCAGTAAGAACAATGGCAGTAGGCAAGGACTGGGTGGGAGAGGGCTGCCTTTCCCTGAGACTTTCCTGGGGAGGGTGATGGCAGCAGACCAGGATGGGGTAGGCTTTCCCCACCCTACATACTCTTCTGGGTACCTCTGGTTTGCTAGTAAAACTGTCGTGAAATGATGTGTGTCGAAAATGTGTGTCACCAACATGAAAAGTTTGGAAAGCTCTCCTCTAGATCATCTCAATTGACAACAGAGATAACATCTGAGACAAAATATAGGCCATAACAAAATCATCACTTTTCTTCTCCTATATGATATTTAGCATCTTTGCCTGATGAAGACACCAGTGAAACATCAAAAGTTTACATGATGTATTTTCTGCATTTTGTTTGGCTGGTAAAGGTATGGCTCTTTTTTTTTTTTAAATTTTGGATTTTCTTTATATTTTGCTGCATGGCCAGCGTGGCTACCCCCAAATATATTTCCTGGATTTGAAGATACCAAATTTGGTCACAACAGGGGAAACTTTAACAAGAGGGACTTGGATTTACTTTTTGAAGTTTTTACCTCCAGCAATGGTTAAATTCTTTCATTGAAACCACAAGTGACAAGTTTATCTATACAGCTCCTAAAAATTTTACCAGATGTCACAGAGGCTTCTTGAGAAAATGAATTTTAGGTATATAGAACCTAAATGTTTTTCTAGATGTAACAGTACAGGAACTTCTGGAGAAATTCAGTGTTCTCTGTCTAAGAAAGGGGTTGTTAGTTTTGCCTAGTAGAGGGGCAGCCTGAATCTCAGAGGAAGTTACTTTTCTTTTGCTAACGAAGCTGGAATTTTGTTACCTGTCTTCTATTACCCTTTCTCCCTGGTCCTCACATGGCCAAGAAGTGGAGTGGTTCTTGCACTGATATCCCTCTAGGTCATCTTAACTGACAACAGAAGTAGAATCTGAGACAAAATGTAGGCCTGCAACTCTAACATTGTCATTTTTCTTCTGTGTGATTTTTAACACCTGATGAAGAAGCCAGTGAAGCTTCAAAAGTTTATGTGATGTATTTTCTGCATTTTAGTTGGCCAATAAAGATCTCACTCTTTTGTGGATTTCCCCCCCTCTTTCTTTCTTTCTTTCTTTCTTTCTTTCTTTCTTTCTTTCTTTCTTTCTTCCTTCCTTCCTTCCTTCCTTCCTTCCTTCCTTCCTTCCTTCCTTCCTTCCTTCCTTTGGTACAGTGATCCATAGTTTTTCATGAGCTATACAGTCTAATGCTTTGTTATAATCTATAACATGCAGGTTGCTTTTCTTCTGAAATTCCTTGTTGTGTAAAATATGTGCTTCTCTGAAGCTTCTTCATTTTTTGAACGCACTTTGGACAGCTGTCATTTCTTACTCCGTATATGATAAAAGTCTTTTGCAAAATCTTAAGCATCACTTTGGCCGTTTCTGCACGACAACACTCTTCCACATTGTCTCGCTGCAGTCCTGGGTCCAGAAGGGAGTACATCAGTAATGCTCCCCTCTTCACCCACTTGGTCCATGTGGAAGAGAATGCAATGGCACCATGTCTTCCTTCTGCAGCACAGCCCAGCTTTTTCCATTGCTATGCAATGTAAGGAAGCGTTGCCAATGCGCTTCTGCAGCTTCCACATGGCCAGAAGTGACGGGAGCACCGTGCAATCACAGATGCGAAATGATTTTTTCCATTTTGCAAAAACTGTGCAAGTGTGATGCTCCATGACAGAATGGCAGCGGAACAATGACAATGTCATGCGGAAGCATGACCTGCCGACTGCTGCCATCCTGTAGCAGAAACGAAACAGCAATGTCATGTGGAAAGTGCCTTTGTTTACATGGGAGATAGATACAGTGGTCTTGTGGTTACTGCAATCTCTATTGTGCCCTTTCTCAGGTATTTGCTTACCTGAAACTGCACAGCAAATGGCACTGTGGGGGAGGGTAAATATTTGATGGTCTCCACAGGAGAGGAGGAGACTGGGCTCCACGTGATTACAGGTGGTTCAGTTTTATTCTTAAAGGAGAGTGCCGCAGCGACTCCAGAAATTTCTGTTGGATTTCTGGTATATGTATGATTTGTTAGATGAACAGTGTGCTTTGATATATGAACTTGGCAGATGTTATACATAAGTGTTGTTCCTTGATACACCATTGAAACACTGATATATATAATATAGCCCCTGAAGAAGGTCAAGCAATTTATAAACAGTCTGAAATACATTTGATTTTTAAAAAGAATAAACTTGGACTGTCTCTAAGCAAGGGGAGCCTGGTCTCCTTCTTTCCTGCTGATTCATAATACGTGCTTTTCAGGATTTATTTCTGTTCCATGGGAGAGGCCAGATTGCTTCACAACTAACACTTGGCACTAGATCACAGCATGTGATGAAGTGGGGCTATGGGCTATGTAAGCCTGACACTTCTACACATGCCCTCTTTGGATCATTGGGGATGCTCTGTTTAGGGTCCTGTGTCCCAGGAGATGGGGAAGGAGGCTACCCTTGAGGCTAGCCTGGTATTCAGGCTCTCACTTGTAGAGTTCTGAGTTTGAATGGGAGTTCCCTGGTTTACCTTCCAATTAAGGCTGGCTGGGGAGCAAGCCTAGTGTTTGTTTTCGAGCCTGAGGTGTTTTGCCCAAGGGAAAGCAGAGGAGGTGGTCACAGGGTGACCTGGTCTCAGCATGACCTGCATCAGGTTGCTCTCTACTCTTGCTCCATTTCCAGTCCAACACAACTTTTAGATAGGGTAGGTCAAATAAAGTAGCCTTCATTTAACCAGGTTTTTTGTATATAGTCTTGTTGTTTCATGGTTCACTTACCTGAACCTGTGTGGTAAAGGGAAGGGTAGGGTAACTACAGGGAAGGGTAACTATCTGATGGTCTTCATGGGAGAGACCAGTGACTTGTGTTTCTGTGCTTGGTATCAGCTTTTGGTATGTGACAGGGGCAAACTGTAGGTTGTTTAACCTTGATTATCCCTTCATGTGCCCTCATTAGATTGTTGCTTTTTTTTACCTTTTGCCTTTTTCTTTTTTCTTTTTGCCTATCCCATGCTGTATTTGTGGGACTTGGATGATTGGCTTTAAGTGGTGTCTTTAAATAGGTAGTTCATTTGGCAGGTAGTGGCACCCTTTTGGTGTAGGGTAGGGCTCTGGATCTCTCTTTTAGGATTGTGTGTCCTAAGTTGAGGAAAGAGGCTACTCTTGAGGCTAACCTAGGATTTAGGCCCTCACTTGTGGAGTTCTGAGGTTTGGCTGAGAGTTCCCTGGCTTACCTTCCAATTATAACCAGCTGCCGAGCAACCCAAGTATTAAGATTGCCCTTGGGGCTGAGGTATTTCGTCCAAGAGAATGCTGAGGAAGTAGTCACAGGATGACACCTGGCCTCAGCTGGACCCGCATCAGGTAGCTCCTGGAAGCATGCAGTTTTGCCATGACGGAAAGATAGCGCCAAGGTGGGAATGGATTACATACCAAGTATTATAAAAACTAAGGCTCAAATCTTTTAGAAAAAAATGTATATAAAATTATAATCAATTTTATAATCTAGGAAAAACTGGCATAAAAAGGAAAAGTTTTTAGCCTTCTAAAATGCTCATAGAAGCATATTTCAGAGAGCACCTCTAGCGAGAAGCTCTGCTTCTGTAGTGTTCCATGGCAGCATTCCATTGTTTTTGGAACAACAACAACAGCAATCCTTTGAAAACCTCAGAGATTGACTGGGCATATATTGGGGAGAGTTGTCAATATTTGACCCATGTTTTATAGCTTACCATGAAGTCTATCCTTTTTTTGTTTGTTTGTATTCCCAGACTGTAAGAACTTGAGATCTAAGTATCCTCTGCAGTTTATGTATGCAAGCCTGTGCAGCATAAGAGAATAAAGAAAAAGAAATACATTCCAGCCCCCAGGGAGCTCAAAACCCAAATTTAACAATTGATATTGGGGTGAAGCCGACACAAAAGTGGAGGGAAGGAAAGAGCAAAAAGGAGTGGGTAGAGTTTTTTGCCACTTGGGGTGACATTTAAAGTTCAGTAAAGCGGGTGAAGGATTTAACCCCAGAGGTTTCATGTAGTCTTGAGGTAAAATAAGTATTTATTCTTAATTTTAGGTCATCATCTAAGTCATAGTGAAACATTCATGAAATCTTGGTATGTTGATTATTTCTAAGGAAAGATGAAAAATAAAATACATATTCAGTGAGGTGAAATTGATTGAATTTGCTGCATCCAGTACTCAAGGGTAAACACCTCAACCCAAAGTGTATTCTATTGGAATTTGGAAGCAAACTTAATTGATTTCAGTGACCTGGGATGTTTCACTGGGATGCTTTCTTTTCTTTTTTATTTTATTTTGAGGGGTAGCAGCACAGTTCATACTATATGCAAACACACAAATATCTGTTGATGCACATATATTTTTGTCTTTTTTTTAATTCTAAACTCTTTACCTAAAAGTTGGAGAAAGTCAATGACTCCTAGTGTTTCCCCATTCACAAAATACTCAGGGACAACTATGTTTTTGAACATAGACCATTTCCACACTACACTGTTATAGTCCTATTACTCCACTTTCAACATCCTATGGAATCCTAGTGGTTTGCCATTTAGGAAGATGCATTTAGAACTCTCAGCCAGAGAGCTCTTTGGCCTCAGTAAACTACAAACTCCAGAATTCCATAGGATGTTGAAAGTGAAATAATAGCAGTGTAGGGGGGAAGAGCCCATAGTTGCCTTCAGTGAAAGGACAGCATAGAATGTTCTCCTGGGTGCAGCCATTCAGAGTAATACTGAATCAATACCCAAATTTTATTAACCTGTCAGGCATATGTCTGTTTATAAAATGACTCCATGCACTTAGTGAAAAAAATTTTATATAATAATGCAGCGGATTGTTTGTTTTGACTTTTCAAAGTACTTCAGTATGCATTATCCCAGTAATCCTTAGCACAGAACTAAGGTAAATCAGTATTATGATCGCCATAATTTAGAATGGAGACTGAGAGAGAGTGCATTACCTGAGAGAGAACTGGGAAACTGTGGCCATCTAGATTCAATTGCCCATTACTTTTTACCAAGCTTGGCTAAGGAGGAGGGATGGCAGAAGTAGCAGAAAGTAGATAGCCACAGGTTCCCCACTTCTGACATAAGGTCCCCTTCAGGGCTTCATAGATTTGAACACTAGAGCCCACAACTCACAATTCTTCTCTTATTCAGTACTGTGCTACGCCAGTCTAGCTATCCAAAATGTAAATTTTACCATTTCTTAGGTGCTAAAGTTGGGCCCTATCAGGAAGGCAAAACCAGTTCTTTTTAGCTGTATGTAGCACCTACACACTACCAAATGTAACAGGGCCTCAGTAGCACAAGCCATTCCATGTTTTATTCTACATATGCAGTAGCAAGGGAAATACATAACAATTTCTTAGTCTTCCTCCACAATGTAGATAAACCTTATTACAAGTCAGTTGGAGTAGGTTTCCTATCAACTCATCCTTTTCCCATGCATTCAAGAAGCAAGTAAGGAAGATCAGGAGGTTGCACGGGCTAGCCCTGTTCTTTAGGACAAAGCCATGTTTCCTGTCCCTACATGTGCATTTGTGCATGTGAGGAGGATATCTATGCACTTTGAGTTCCTCTATATTTTGTGAGGAGTGTTGGATGGATGAGGATTTCTCTCATGTAGAGGAGCTCTTTGTACATATATGGTCATCTGGAAAGGGTCTTCTCAGATGCATCAAGGAAGTAAATGGCAGTCTATATATCATGTTCATGGTCTTGCAATCTCCTTCGTACATTGTATGAACATTTAGGTGGATAGTGTAACTTTTGCTTCATAGTATTATTCCTGTCCTCTTCCCCTTTTGCTGTTTGCCCTACTATCAAAATATTGATTGAAACTTTCTCCATAAAAACAGAAAACTCTTTTTTGAAATTTTCTTCTGTTAAAGTGTAATGCATAATAAGTAATAGGATGATAAGGACAGTTTAGCATACAGTGTTGCAGTGCATTCATTGGCCTGTACTTTGTCACATGTGCTTATTTTGTAACAGCCTTCTACTACAGTGATGGAACACCCAAATCCCATTGGTGGCTGTGGCAGCATGCAGTCTGCCACTCCACGTGGCAATGAAATCATTGACAATTGCATTAGCTCTCTGTGGTGCATGAAGTTGCCAAAGTGTCTTCACCATAGAGCCCTGGGAGATATGTAGTAAAGCGCCTCACAGATCTTCTGGAGACAGATAAAACAGAGACATAGAACAACTTGTTCATATATCAGTGAACCAATGTAGTGTTAGAAGTGACAGCAGGGACTGCAGAAAAAAAAAAAAGGAGTGAAATTGCTTCATGTGCTCCACAGGCCATGAGTTGCCAACCTGTGTTTTGCTTGCCTCTGCTTAAATTTAAATTTAAAATTACGGGGACCTTCAGAGTAGTAATGTAAATTTCTCCCTTTATTCTTCCCATTCATGAAGGGGGTGAGAAATTTTATTGCTGTTCTTGCTGGTCTGTGGAGAGTGAGATATTTCAGTTGACTCATCCCTCACAAGGATGCTGAACCATTCTGACAATTTCCAGAAGAATGAGAAGCAGAAAATCTCCAGAGAACATTTGCTCAAGTTAGGGTCCTAACACTATTTGCATAATGTGTTGTGTCAAGACACCAGGTGGTGCCTGTAACTTTCATACAATTTGTATGGATTGAGGCCTTAGCAGACATACCCTTCCCTCCTCCCATATTTCCTCAAAAACCTTTTCCAAAGTGTTCCTCATTGCCATTTTGGTCATTTGTGCATCCCATATAGGAAAATACTGAAGAAGATGAAAAAGTCCTAACAGTCTTTCAAGGTATTCTGGCACCTTGTATGATGGCAAACTTGTTCCCAAAGCAGTCCCTCTCATCCTGTCCTTCCTACATTGAAGGGTTGCTGCGAAGCTCTTTTTCCAGAGGTGTATGGATGGGGAGTGATGAGGGAGGTCTGCCCTGGGTTGCAATTTTGGGGAGGCGCCCCGCACAATGTGGCCACACCGCTGTGTGACATGGCCAAGCCCCCACATTATCCAGCCACTTCCCATGCGACGTGGCCAAGCCCCCCTGTGACACGGCCACACCCCCCATGATGCGGCCACACTCCTGCCCTTCCATCCCTCCACTCCCCTCACCCTGTCCCCCTACCCACATGCCAAGCTACGCACCTGTCTTTTTCTGAGAAATGCAAGCATGATTGGAAAATGATTTCATTGTGATTTTGCTGTAGTGAAATTACATACGCTATTTCCTTTTAGGTTTGCTTTTGAATGAAATAACAAGGAAAACTTGTAAAAAAAACCCCTTATATTTCAAATTTCATGGTGTGGAGGCTGTAGGAGGGCAGGGTTCTACATAAATGAGAGCTCTGTGGAAAGGGGTGGAGGAGGCCCCCCTTTTGCCTTCCCTCTCAAATGTCTTTCAAAATCCTTGCTCTTATCTTTCCCAGGGCCACACATGGGCAACATTTCCTGGCATACTTCTTCTGTTTAGGCAATTAATGTGAAGTAACTTGGACCTGATTTCTTCTTCTTTCTTAACCTCCACTTCAACTACATAGGGAGTCTGAATCCCACACTGTCCAAAGTCAGACTTTTTTCTCCCTCCTTTTCATTTTGCTGTTTTATTTTACTCTATTGAACTCTGAGAGGTAGGACAGGTCAGGATGAGAGGGACTGCTGCTGGAGTTGACAATGTCATCATGCAAGGCGATCCATAAAAATCTATAAAGTGGCAAGGATTTTGCACTTAGAAAATGTGTGAGAACAAGCACAGACAGACGGGATTGGGCATCATGTCCTAGGTGGGAAATAAGTCCCATTGCATATAATATTACTTATTTGTGAGTAGGCCAATGGAGATAGCTGCTTCCAGAGGTGCAGGTCTACTCATAAGTAAACTGCTTTGGACTTTGCTATCTTGTAAGTGAGCAGTGAAACCTTGTGTATAACTTTAAGGCCACACTTCTACACTGAGAATTCCACAGACTTACAGGTGCAAATCTATGGAACTAAAGACCTGCTTCTGAATAGACCTACTTAGGATTGCATTGTTAGCTCAACAAAACTCTATGGATCTTATTTCTGAATAGGACAGATATGAATCTTATCCTCACTTAGCCTGGAAATAAGTCCCATTGTGTTTCATGGGATTTACTTGTGAGTAGACACATACCTGTCCCTTTACAAAAATAACTCCCAAATTGATTTCCATCTCTCTCTCTCTCCCCGATTGTGACTAAAGTGCCGGGGCTGTCAATGGGAATGAGTCTCCCTCAGAATCTCAGAATCCTGAGCAACAGAAATGAATTTCCATATCACCACCTTAAGTCCTGAGTGCATGACAATTTTATCTGCACTTCAATGGTGAAATAAGTCCTATTGCACTTAGTGGGATTTACTTGCATGTAGACCAGCCTAGGCTTTTGCTCCCAGAGGTGTGTGGTATATTTCAACCAGCTGGTTTACTCATAAGTAGACAGCTTTGCACTTTGCTATTTTGTTAGTGAGTGAGAAACTCTTGTGTCACTTTAAGACCCAGATTTATGGATGCAAGTCTGTGTAACTAAACAGTTAATTCTGAATAGACCTATTTAGGATTGCATTGTGAGCTGCAGCAAGACTCCATGGGTGGTCAACCTAATAGCCTGTCTGAATGGCTGACACACTGTTTACACAAATTTCTTAAGCAATAAAAATGTCCTGCACATCCTATTTCCCAATGAAGAGTCTGCCCCCTTATTTCAAGAGACTGAGCAGCTGGCGATTTCAGAGCTCAAAAAGACTTTTGAGAACAGCAACGAAACAGTCCTCACATCCCTACTTCAGAGTCTCCAAATGGCCTGCAGATGATAGGTACATTGAGTCAACCCTTCACTGTGGATACGTTTTCATCTATTGGTCAATCTCCGATACATTTTTAAAATCCAGTTGTTCCCCAGATGCCAGGTGAATTTCAACTGCACTGTTAAGGGGTTCTGTAGTTCTAAAACAGTGATCTAAATCAGGGGTGGGCAAACTGTGACCCTCTAGAAGTTTGTTCACTGCTTCCATAATCTCTGATCATTGATCATGCTGGCTGGGTTGTATGGGATTTGGACCCCACAATATCTGGAGGCCTGTAAGTTATCCGTCCTTTTTAAAAACTACTGAACAATGATATCTTGGAGAACATACCCTCCATCATATCAGAGATAACAACTGGGCCACAGGCAACATTAGATAGTGGTCAAGATGGCAGAAATTATTACTAAGGAGGAACAGACAAGCAAGGAGAGGCTGTAGCAGTTTGTTTTTGCCCAAATCTTCAGGGAAAGGCAAGATTCCGCTTCCTCTTCTTTTCTCCAACATCCTGAGTTAATTGAATGCAAACTACTCTTGCCCTTTGGACAATTGCTGTATGCTGAGGACAAAGGGGGAAAGCGAGAGGGAGAGAAACTGGGACATTTTAAAGGCAGTTGGAAAAGTGGGACAACAAAAGATTAACTGGGACTGTCCCTATGGGGTATGGAGAATATGGAGGAAGGTGAGATGGTCTTCTGAGCCTCCCCCATTTCTAAGAAAACTATACTGCCTTTCTCACAATAGTGTTTAGTGGTTCCGCAGATTTTTTTCCCCCCATTCTAAAAGGTTGCATTGCCTTTCCTTTTAGCAACAAGAACTTTAAGATTAAAATGTGGTGGTAGTTTTGGTCCCATCCTTTTGGCTTTGGTCCCTCTCTGCAACGGAGCCCCAGACACCTTCTCTGAAATTGATTCTGGCATTCAGGCTGAAAGTATTTACCTACACTATAAAGTCATCATTATTCCATGAGCATGATTATCACAACACAGCATTTGGTCTGTTTGTTTTAAAAAGGCTGGCAAACTTAAGATATATCCCCTGTAGTTTTTAGGGGAGAACTCCTTTTTAGCATGTCAAAGGGGATAATGCTTATCTCATCTTCAGTTTTACTATCCAGCATTTTTCTATATTATTCCTTACACTATAGATCTGTCCTTGATCTCAAACTCATTTCTGCTTTGGTGACCACCTCTCATGTATTGACTTATCTTCAGTGCTGCACAGCCATCAGACTTAGCCCTTTTTTGTACATTGTGTGTCTTTTATGCAAAAAATCTTTTGTCCCCCCACCTTACTTACTGAAAGGAAGTGAAATAAATCTTGCTACTAAATGTTTGTCTTCTTCTTTTCTCTAAAACAAGAGTGGGGAAATCCTGAAATTCTGTTTGAGAAATGCCCTGTGCTCAGTGAGAGTATAAAAATACTCTGTATTTTGTATTAAATTTCATAGGAAACAAGGTAAGTCTAATTCTGTTTGTGTGTGCAGTCATAGTCACAGGACATTGTAGGCAAAAGCAAATATATTGATAACTGAAGAAGTGAAGGAAAGTGGTTGATAAATATTAATTCATAGATTTGATGTAATTTCATATAAACTGTAGCTCTGTTTAATGAGATGTTGATGAGCATCTATTTCAGTGGAACACCTTATTTACATCACACAGTTGATACTACATGTGAATAATTGATCAGTGGATCTCATAATTAATAGTAAAGATTTTATTTAGTCTTCCAGTTTGTATTCTATGTGCCTCTTTGGTCTGAATTTCTGAAAGTCCCACTAAATTCAACAGCCTTCGTTTATTTGTGAGAATATGTTGGTTGTGAAAAGGCCTGTATGTACCATTTTTGGCCATCTGAACTTAACAAGTTTGTGCATTTTTTTAAATAAAGAATTTATTTCACTTTCTATTAAAGAATATCTCAAAAAATTTCTGGAAGGTTTTATAATTCCCCCCCAGGAGTTTCAGCTGCACCACACCAGACGTAGATCCTTTCATTGTTCTGTGTACGGAATGTAACTGTGATCTGTTGCAACTGATTCTATTTCTTTTAATTATCAATTCAATATTGTTCAATTTTAACCCCTTCAGCTTCTATTACCATTAAAAAAAGTGCACACGGCACACTAGTCATAAGTAATTTCTGGTCAGTCTTCTCTCAGCTACCTGGGCAGGATAAAAACTGATGATATGCATTCAGGTCCAGAATGCAATGCAATCACACTAGCAATAAGAAATGGCTGTTTGTACTATATGTGTTCTTCTGAGAGACATCTTCTTTTAAAAATGAAATGAGATCCTAGCAAATTAAATACTGTGGAGTTACAATTGCCATAATTATCCATTCTTAATGTTCCTTTTTAACAGAACGGTATTCTGTGGCCCATCTATTTTTTTTTCAACAGGGTTGGTGCTAATATTAGGCAAAAGGAGCAATCATTTCAGCAGTTCATGGGGAGGAGCAGCAGCAGCCGCCTGAAATCCTTGTCCCCCATCCCCAGTTCTTTCCACTCCCTTGGTTGATAGTTCTGTGGGTGCCATATGTCCTGCTCAATACTTGTAAGCTGGCCTGTTGCCCTCAGGTGTGGTGGAGGACTCTATAACATTGCAGGAGCTGAAGTGAATTTCAGCTGCTAGCCCAGTCATCTACCATACATGGAATGGAAGGGTGCCATCTTGTCCTTTTTGCGCTAAGCAACAAGATTCATCAGGCTAGCTGAATTTCTGCATATTAGTGGAAATGGTTGTTCAATAAGAAGCAAGCCTGGTCTCCCCTTCCATTCTTCCAGTCAGAAGGGGAAACCACTGTTGCAATTGGTGTGCAACAAACCAGTGAAGAAGAAAAACTAGTGCTAGTTTTAATTGGGCAAAATCAGGTAGACGCTTGGGGATTAGTCTCACTAGTGATTTTTATCTTTGCCATAACCGTTGCATATCCCAGAAATGCCCAGAAGTGTCTCATTATTTTCAGTTATTTCCATATTTACTAGAGTTTGTTTTCTCTGTTTCTCCTTTCCCTCTTGTTCTCTCCAGGCTTCCTGTTCTCCGTTTTACTGTTTGTTATTACTGCTTCACTATCTTCCCATCTGTTCCTTTAGTTGCTTCTTCCTTCAGTTTCTGACAGCACCTCTATACATTCCTCATGCATATGGTCTCCTTTTCTTTATTGCAGAATGCCCCCTCCCACATGTTTCTGACTATCCTCTTAGCAGCTGGTAGATCACTGATGATTTAGGGGGCCATTTCCCCCTCCCCACATTATGTTAAAACCATCTCTACAGCTATAGTTAGATTCATAGGGGTGGGAGCAGGGTGGAATACTATATCCCTCTCACATCTAAATTATTTGTATTATTTCTGGAACACCAACATTTATTTAGGCACTTTACAAAGAATAAAACAAAGAAAGCTATGCAGGGAGCTGCAGAGGTAAATCTTAATTTGTTTTGTTCTTGTAAGCTAGAATGCATAATTTTTACATTTGTCTTCCTATAGTGGGGAGAAATGAGAAAATTTTGGTGGACTACTCAGAATTTGGGCCTTTTGCATGAACTCTCTCTTGCCCATCTAGTTTATTTTTGTGCAGAAAATAAAATTGTCTTCCCAGGACAGGAAGAAGTGTCTTCACTGGACCCTTGGTTTTCAATTTGGTTAGTTTTTGCTTGATACATTCCCTGCACAGAAAACACACACACACTGTACAGGAAGCAAGTTGCCAGCAGAGGAGACTTGTTTCTCTCTGTGTATATAAAAAATCATGTTGTGAGCCATTTGGGGCCTGCTCTAGAAGAAAATTGGGACATAAAATGAGTATAAAATAAACCAACCAATCACGTGGGGAGAAGTTTGCAAAGAAATTGTCATTTTCTGCACAAAAAAGAAAAACAAAAACAAAACTGCTTGTGGTTAATTTTGTGTGAAAAATTTTGAATTGTGAAGAATCTCGATGCATTCTAATGTTCTCATGAAGAAGGCTCAGTAGTTGAGACAACCATTTTTTGTCAACCATGAGAAAATAGGCATTTTTAAAAAAACAACACTAACCTGAGTGTATACTCTAAATGCCTTGACACACAACAGAAAAGGAAATGAGGCAAGAGCACATGAGGGAGGCTGGTTTGACAGAACGAATTGCCTGAGTATAACATACAAATCTTTCCTCTTGGTATTTTTTGCTAGAACAGAGGTGGTGTGACTCCATAGCAATCTTTAGTCCATCAGTTGATAACTGGGCAAAAGAGCCTAGAGTAGACCTCTTATGCAACAGCTCCTGTTGTGCAGACTTTAGAAAACTTACCCTTTTGGACCACATTGCCTGGAACTCTACAGGGGATTTAGAACATGTCATGTTGGGTTTACCAAAGTCATACATCTAGTTCAACATTTTGTAAACAGAGTGGCCAGTAAATTGCCCAGTAGAAGCATGCCAGCAAAACATGAGTGCAACTGCACCTTCTATCTTCCATTTCACAGCAACCCATATGCCTCTGATACTAGAGGTGACGTATAGTCATCTTGAATAGCAGCCATTCGTGGCCCCCGTCTCTCATGCATTTAGTTATGTTTTGAAAAAACTACTTATCTCCTAAACATTTGTTATGGGAGAACTGACTTTCCTGTGGATTGTTTTAGTCTCTGATGAGCCAGTATGTTTACCAGAGTTGTTATATAGCATTGGTGGGCATTACTTCACTGTTTGTTAACCTATGATGGAAACAGTATCTGACCAGAAAATTATTCATAGCCAGAATCTCATGAGTACTGCTGTGCATGTGGAAGGCTACATATGAACCTAGAACAGAATCTGAACACACAAAAATGGACTTTCAGACTCTTTGAAAGACACTGGCCTTTTCCGCATTTTATATTTAAAACAGGGCGGTGCGTCCTCCAGTGAGGACGTTTACACTTGGGGGTGAACTGGGTCCAGACTACTTAATGTTTGTCCGGACTTCAGCCCGCTCCGGAACGCCCAGAACTGGTGGTTCCCCGTGCTATTGAAAGACCTATTAAAAGAGGACTTTCAATAGCCCGGCGCGTCCCAGTCTGTCGCTGCCCTAAGTGTAGATCTGCAGGCTCGCACCGGCGCGAGGCTGCAGATCTTCCGGGGGTGGGCTTCTGGCTGGTGAGCTTCTCTGGTTGATGGAGAGCCTCCGCCAACTGGAAGCCTCCATTTTCATCTCCGGAGAGTATGTAGCAATGCTCTGGATCATCGTGGATCGTCGGGGGGTGGAGCATGCCAGTCCGGTGAGTAACGGACTGCCCCGTTTCCCCCGCAAAGTGCGGAAAAGCCCACTATCTTCTCATATGACCCTGCCTGAGTCTTACCCTATTTGAAGACAGGCTCTCTATCCATCCCGCTAGCCTTCTGGGCTTGGCTGGGGAGGCCATCGAAGAGAGTCTTCTCAGCGGCTGCTCATAGGCTCTGAATGTCACTCCTGAGGGAGGCTTGATCTGTCCTCTCTGTGCTCTCTTTTCACTGGCAAGAAAAGACCTTCTTTTTTAAACAGTCCTTCAGCCTTGGCTGCCCAGGGTGGAGTGATGTTCATGTGGGTGTTCTGTTTTTGGTTTGCAATGTGTATATTAATTATTTTGATTTTTAGTGTTTTAAAAGTAGTGTTTTAATTGAAGGTGTGGTTTAATTTTGTTTAACTTTTGTACTCCATGTTGTTTTAGATGTCCTGTCTTAATTTATATTGTAATCCACTTTGAGCCCTTTTGGGAAAAAAGTGGGATATAAAATAAGGCAGATAGACAGGAAAACTGTAGGCATGGCATCTGAGCTAAAGAAGGAACATCTGCCCACCTACTGGGCCCCAGAACAAACCCAGATACAGATGTGCCATGAAGACTGGAGCTCCAGGTTAGATTAGTAGTTAGGCAGCAAACACACAGGTTTTGAAACTACATATGAGTAATCAGTTAGACTCTGAATATAAATAGAAACCTATGGACTGAGGTTAAGTACTGTTGTCATGTGTGAAAGTTACTGGATGTTAGAAAATTAACTGGAAATAAATATCCTCTATTACAATGGGTTTGAGCTTCTAAAGTTACTTTTATAAGGGAGGTAATTACTGTAGTCATTTTAAAAAGCAACTCTTGTTCATTCTTGTTCAATGCAACGAAATAGTTACTTTTTTTTTTTAAAAAAAAAAATCTGAATGCTGTAGGCTTCTGGCCTGTGGTACAAAACACACTCTTCTTCTCCCATCTATCTTGTCCTTGCCCTATGAGGCTTTCTGAACTCAAGGAAATGTCTATACTGGCATGGGAACATCAGGTACTCTTACCTAATTTACCTTTCTGGCCCTTTTCGCACGGCATTTGCATGCGAAAGGGCCCCTCGAGCATCGCACAAATGTGAGGAGCGGTCCACACGACACACTCACAGTTGTGCAACGCTCCAGGGGCTGGCAGGTGCCGACCACACACTTTTTCATTTTCAGCTGTGAGCCTAAAATGGTGCACATCACTCTGGGGCCCCATGCACACTTGCCGTGTGTGTGGAGCTCCGGAGCTGCAGTGCTTGTGCTTCCTGCCCCAGCACAGCCTGGGAAAGTCCCAGGCTGCACTGCAGAAGGAAGAGGCGGGGCTCTTGCACGAGCAGGTGGCGGCTGCAGAGCTGAAGGAACCGGGACGCGAGAGCCTCTCACGGCTGCTCGCGTGATCCCCACACCCCAGCTCTGCAGAGAGGTGAGTTGAGGAAAGGGCCCAAGCTGTCTAATAGCTGCACTTTGTGTTTCTGCTGTGTTGGCTTGGGCTCGGATCCACAGCCTTGGAGGCTGCCTCAACCACACAGGCTTGAGCTGTCTTCCATGCATGCAGCAACCATGCTTTGGCCAGCTGTACTGATCCGATTTTATGTGCTAATATGTGGTTGCAGATTTTCATAACATGATTGCAAATAATAGGCAACAGAATTGCTCTGAACAAAATAGCTTCATAGCATTTATTAACATTTTGTTGTATATGTTGAAAGTCACAGTTCTGACTCAGTGGCTTGCCATCCTAAGAAGCCACTTTTAGAGAACATAGTTCCTATGAGAGCAGAATAAGGAATAGTATTTAATTCCAATGTAATCCATTGTATAAAGTCTGTTATGTGTAAATCCCCCTTTAAATGACCAGCTTGAAAACCTTTGCTAAGGGAGGTTGCTTCTTCCTTGAAATATACATGCAGTTCAACCTTGTCTTTCAGAATCTCCTGTGAGTTTTTCCTTCCTGCCAATAAATGCTTGCTCTATTATGTATTATTAGATTTGAGAATAAACTTGGGTGGAATTTTCCATCACGCTGTATCTGCTGTCTGTAGAATAGCATTAAAGTGAGAGACTTAAAGCAGTCTAATGCAACTGCCCTTGAAAGAAACTACTGTTAGAGTACCAAGGAGACAAACTTTAGCCTTCAGGGCTGTTATGAGGAATAAGGGTGAGTTGTTAACACCCATATTAGTTGTGTTTCCTTCACTTAACATTTAGCCTACTGGAAAGTTTTGTAACCAAGTAAGGGGACATTCCTTGCTACATAGTCAAGAGGTGGCTTACCAACCTTAGCTTTACTGGCTGAGCGCAGTCCTTGCCTACATAAGAAATGACATGGTTAACCTTCCCTTTCTTGACTTTTCAGCAAGACAAGAAAGTCACTTGGTGAACTATAGCTGTGATTTCTGGCAACACAGAGCTAGACAGACCAGAGGACTATTGTCGTAAGAGCTTTCCAGTTCTCTAAGCAGAGCTCAGAGCCTGGAACAGTAGCTTTGAATTAATTCATTAGTAGCTTTCAATTCATTCATTCATTCGTTGGTTTTCACAACAGACCATGGAATGTGCAGAGAATTACATGAAGGTTGTCACCATTGACAATACAACATTGTCTGTGGATGGTGGGAGTCCAATACATCTGGAAACTGTCAGTTTGGGGAAGTCTGTCCTAAAGCATAGAATCTCAGCTTACAATCTATTTAATTAAATTTTCTTGCATCTTTCCATTTGCACCCACCCAGATCAACATACATCCTCTACTTACTGTTCAAATTCCCTATGTAAGAAGCGTTAAAGAGGAGTGATGTTAAAGTTAGTAAGAAATGCTGTTAATTTGACATAGAGACACCAATCAACTGTAAGTGATCTTTAAGAGGCTGACAAAGATCAATCAATGAACCAAGGGTGGAGATTTCTTGATCAGAAATGTTTTTACTCCCACTGAGCAAATCACTGCATCCTCTTTGATTCCTCACTCCCAGTCAAGAAGTATGATCTGTAAAGATCAATGGTAGAGTACATGGTTTCCATGGAGGAACCTGGGATCCCAGCCTGTGGCCACACTTGCTCTCTGTTCAGTTCCTAGGCTTAAAAATTAGACTTGCTGAAATGTGCAAAGGAAGGAATATACTTTCAAAACCAACAGATTTCTCTGTTAGATTGTATGGGGCAATTGATTTATTTAAAGTGGACGCAACAAAACTGTACTCACCTTGAGGTAAGGCTCATTGAATTTAATGGGAATTGCGTCTGAGTAAACATGGAGAAGACATGGGTTTAGCTAGCTGATATTTTGACTCCAAATTAATAGCTGCAACCTTCCAGTCCTCTCAAAATGTGTAATTCCTGCAGCATGGGTGGGTGAAAAGTGGAATGGGGGTAGAGCATGGAGAGAGTGAGGGGGGAGTAAAGAGAGGATTAAGATGGAATGATGAAAACATTGCACATAACTGTCCTTTCGTCTAGCAAACACATTGAAAGTAAACGTAAAAGTAAAAGTAAACACATTAGAGGAGTAAGAAGGGGTTCATTTCAGTTCATACCAATTAATAATATACAAACTCAGAAAATAAAATTAATAAAAATTAGAGGAGAATTGAAATGACTCACAGCCTCACCAACACCACTTAGAAAGACTCCAAAAACTTCCACAAAGGCAAGTAGGTGCAAATGTGCTGAAAACTGAAAGGGCCATGGGTGTAGAAAATATTTTTTCTCTCTCTCTCACCCCTCCCCTCCATACACCATACCCCACTCCTTGCAAGGCCTCACTATTTTCTTCTATGCAGAGTAGCACAAACCAGCCAACACAGAGCCCAAAATACACTCTCCCTCCAATTCCAGTCCTCCTTTTCCGGGGTCACTGCTGTCTTACTGAATGTCATATTCCCCTCATTAAATGTCACTTACTGTCATTTCCCTTACTAAATGGCAATCATGCGGGATCCACAGTTGGAGGATCATGCACAGAACTGAATGATCATATCCAGAAAGATATGCAAAGAGATCTTGTACTATCTCTACTTTCTTGGAGTGTAGTGCCTTGGAACAGAACCATGCATCTGATGAAGTAAACTATGAAAGCTTATGTTATGAACTTCTTTCTTTCAGTTAGCCTCAAAGATGCCGCAAGATCCCCTTGCATGCTGATCCAGACTAACTTGGCTGTTGTTTTGAATATCCAGACTAAATCTCTCAGAACCCAGAATCAGGCTCTGTTCTGGTCTTCAGTTAGTGAATACCAAAATTGTGTAGGGTTGATATATTCTTATGTTTTAGGTATGATTATATTGACATTGGATTTATGTGTGTGTATATTTTGTATGCATATATGGTTTTTGTATATACATTTTGTGTGCACTTGTGTGCTTTGTATGCACACATGTATGTATGTAAAATTTCTTGAGGGAGGCCCACAAATACAATCACCAGCTTGCCAATGGCAAGCTTATATTGGCCTCTACTACTAGACCATGATGGTTGTTGCTTTAAACCAGACATACCCTGTGTATGTGATACACGTCATATGTTGCCTATAGGGACATTTTTGCACCTGAACAAGACCCTGGCCATCCCATTTCAAATTTTTGGCTTCCCTCTGTGTCCAGTAGTGATCCTGAAACCATCCTCTGGGGGTAATTTTCCTATGTTTTGCTGCCTGGATTGTTTTAGGCTTGGGGAAAGTGGGGGTTCCAAGTGGTATGTGACTTCTAGACCCTTCTAATTTTGGGGCGGAAATCCCCCTTTTTGTCTAAAGCAGCTCAATTGCCTCTACCAGGCAGAATAACCTCTTGCCCCCTAGAGGGAATGAGAAGGCTTATAACTAATTTGGTGTTTGTATGTGTTTGGCCAGCATGTCAGCTCTGGTAGGAAGCATGTATAGCCCTGTGACCCTCTGGAAGTTGCCCACCCCTGCTTTAATCAACTGAACTAAAATATTTACTTTTGATTGAACAACTTAACTTGAGATCTGACTGGATGTTTAAACACACACTGAATTTATGTTGTTATTTTTTAAAAAGAAGCATACCAGCCAGTAGTCTGACTTTAATTTGCTTCAGTGATTACAACATAGTCTCTGAAAACTGGTCTGAACAGTTTGGGAGGAGAGCTGCTTGACATGTGTATCTGTCTCTCCTGCTGCATCTTTGACAAGTGACTTTGAAACAGCAAACTCAAGCCTTTGGCCCCTATGTGGATGTTATATATGAAATTGGACTTGCCACATCTTACAGAAAATTTTCTGCATCATGACCTTTTGCCAAGACAAATTGTCTCAAGTTGCTGGCGTTTGCAGGTGCGTGGCAATTTGCTGTCCAAAACATCCGTAAGAAACCCAATGAGCAATGACAGTGATATTTTTAAAAAAGTATATGTAGAAATAAACTAATCGACATACAGCTAGTGTGACAACATTGTTCAAACAATTGTAGATAGAGCTGAGCACTTGGTTTATGGTTAAAAGCATCCATTTGATTAGAAGAGGAAATAAGCATTTTTTATGGTTGACTATGATGAGATGATTCTGCTGGCTCTGTGAAAAACCAGCTTTGTCAACCTAGAAGCAAGTTCGCTGTCCTTTGGGCTGAAATCTAAATAGTGCTTCTAGACTGAATAGACCATATTATTTTGGATTATGCTGTTGTAAAGCATCCAGCTTTCACTGATAGAGAACCACAAACAGTTTCCAGGATTTAGGGGTATTCATAGATACACGTATGTTAATAAAAATGGAACAAAAACCTGCAAACCAGATCACGAGACAGGAAATCCTGTTAGCATACAAGGGGAGGTTTTTCACCCCATCAAGATCTGACCCACCAAAGTGAATGAACCTACCAGCTATATATGGTGTCCCACCAGGAGACATCAGGATTTCCCACCAGGAGCTTACATGGTCTCTTGGTTTTTCTGCTTGCTGGAAACTGCCAAAATGGGAACCAAGTGTCAAATATATGTCTGGCCACACTATAAGACTGGCATGTCTGATTTGGCCAGGTAGACCACAAATTGAGCAGTCCTACACTAGCCAATGATAATTACATGTCTGCCCATGACTAAAATTAAGGAAGGACAACTGGTGTAATTTGAAATGAAAGCCTTCTCTTCTATTGGGTGATTTCTGAATATCACATAAGAGTATGGTCCTGCTCAGTGTTAGAAAAGTTTCCTTCTGATTGTTGATGCCAACTGGTGAAAAAGACCCATTACTCTCTAAAACTAGGGACAGGGACATCACTAGTCTTCCTCGATAGGAAGATTCCATGTTTTGACAGGTGAGATAGTGAAGAAATGAAAGTAAAATCAATTATTTTCTGAGAACCAAGGTTAGCTTATATGAGGAGTGGGAACCATGTGGCCCTCTATATGTTGTTGCACTGCAATTCCCAGGTGCCCTAGTTAGCACAGCAATGGTGAGGAACACTGGGAATTGGTGTACAGCAATATCTGGAGGGCTATGTGATTCTCACAATTCATTGATCACAAACTCTTCTCTGAGTCTCAATAGCAAAGTGTTACCACTGTGAACTGGCCTGGCCTTTGGTCACCTTTAGATATCTTGATATCATAATTCGGCCCTGCTCTGCCACCAGCCAAGTGTTTGTGAGGCCACCAAACAAGCGCAAAGCTAGGCATGGCTATTATCTGCTGAGTCACATTTGTTTATACCAAGGTAAGCCAGAAACTGCCAGATCTGCTTTAGGGGACTTCCCGAAACAAACACCGACATTATTAAAACAAAGAGACCTCTGCCTCAGAAAGGGTACCCCGGCGAGCTAAGTGCTTAACTACCAAGCTAGCCGCATCTACATACTGGTCATACTATTGGCAATTCGGACCATAACTCAATCATGTAAATTCTGACCTTTCGGAGACATTGTCTCCAGCCCAAAACTCATTGTTTTCACCCAAGACCAGACTAGCCCATGGTCATGCCGTCCCCTAATAAAAACCCCCAGCTCCAAGAGCTCTTCAGACTTGCGTTCGGACTGCCCTCCTGCCTTGCTGCCTCTTCATTCTGCGAACTCGCCTCGGCCGTGGCATCGAGCTCTCCTCCCCTCCATTGGATCCTTCAGGACTGTGAGATTGGTGACGTATCACCCATCCCCCTAAAGCTCTATTTCCTATTCCTAGTTAGCAGCGTGTTTGTGTTTTTCTTAATAATCGTTTAATAAATCTTATTGCTAGTTTGAACTGTCTGTCTGCTCACTGACCCGACACCGTATACATTGGGTAAAAGATCCCCGCTAAGTTACCCTGCCTCTCGTTAGCCAAGAGAGTGCTCCAGTTAATTTCCCCATCTTGGTTGTGTTTGTTTTGGTTGTTTTGATGCCTCTCTTGGGACCCCCAATTCACAGGGTAACAAAAGGCAGTAGCACGCCCAGTGTCTATTCAGTTGTTACAAGTGCTTCCCTGTAATTAGGCTCTGTGGCTCTGTGACTAAGGAACCGACTAAGGAGAAAAGGCCTACTTGAAAGAAAAGAACTCTAAGAAGGAGGGGAAGTAAAGACCCAGCTGCACGGGGTGAAAAAAGTAAAGAACCAGAAGCAGGAAGAACTACAGTGTCTATGGCCATTTCTGCACTACACTGTTACTGCGCTGTTATTCCACTTTCAACATCCTGTGGAATCCTGGGGTTTTCAGTTTAGGGAGGGGCATTTAGAATTCTTAGCCAGAGAGCTCTTTGGCCTCAGTAAACTACAAAGCCCAGAATTCCATGGGATGTTGAAAGTGGAATAATAGCGCATTAACAGCGTAGTGCAGAACTAGCCTATTTTCTCTCTTCTTACTATCTCATGCATTAACAGCTCCCTTTTGAGTCCATTAATTCTACTTTTCCTTCTCCAGTTTCTACGCTAGGTGTGGATTATTACTACTACTACTGCTATCATCATCGTCATTGTAGCTATAGTACCTTATTATTCAGAAAATTCCAAAATCATCTCTATCAGGGATGTGCAAACTGTAGCTCTCAGGCCTCATTTGGCCCTGGGACTCTAGAAGCTCTCCCTAATTCCCAAACCCTCAAGAAATTAAAAAGTAGGAGATACTTATAGGTTATCTTTGCCTCCTAAACAGCCCAAATTGTGCTAAACTACCTCAAAATGCAATGCTTTGGTTTCCCCAAAGCTTCCAAACGTTCCCCAAAAAACTCCCAAAATATAAAAAAAAAATCAGCAAGTAAACTGCCGAAGTGGCATCTGGATATGATACTATGTGACTTCAGGGAGTACCAAAATGTGCAGGTGAAGCCCGCTGGGCTAACACACAAAGAAAAAATGACCCTTGCCCCCTGCTGAGCAGTTGCCCATCCTTGATCTATATAAATAAAATAAGGCCATTTCCACACTACACTGTTACAGTGCTCTTATTCCACTTTCAACATCCTGTGGAATTCTGGGGTTTGTAATTTACTGAGGCCCAAGAGCTCTCTGGCTGAAAATTCTAAAAGCCCCTCCCTAAACTGCAAACCCCAGGATTCCATAGGATGTTGAAAGTGGAATAAGAGCACTATAACAATGTAGTGCAGAAATGGCCTAAGTTTTTGTCTGTCTGACACTGCATTACATTAACATGGATGGATGGATTTTCATCAAATACGGAGAGTATGTTTGGAATGGTTTGGCGTGACTTTAAATACAGGTGTATCTACAATTCACTGTAGGGAATTCTCCCCATTGCCACCATCTGTGCGGAGTAGTGTGGAACATCATTCAAATGATTTCAGCAAGTTAAGTTCAGAAAAATCAAATTTTTGAGGTTCTTCTGTAATTGTATAAATAAAATTAAGTTTCTTTTTGCCTGTGTGTCACCTCCACTATGAGTAAATAACTGGATGGATTTTCACTAAACTTGGAGGGGATGTTTGGCATGATTTGAGTTAACGTATAATCCATGTGGCATACTTTTGGAGGTCCCCAGTTTGACGGCCACTCTGCACTATGTATGGCATCCAGTCAAAAGCGCCCTGTTCTCTCAAGGACAACAGAGACTGATGCACAATCTGAAGAACATTTAAGTGCCTAAAGAGCTACATACTCTCCCTGAAGAGTAGTTGAAATTTAAAAATTCTTAGCAGTGATTAATGATTCTTCTGAAGGTGCTTAGTGTTACATGTAGTTCACAAATAAAATACTGCCACTTATATTTGATTAATTATTATTAAAATTTCTATATAAATAAAACTTAAATGATAGATTAATTGATTGATTTTAGTACGGTATTGATTATGATACTGACTTTCCCATTAACTAAAGACAATGGAATAATCAGTATCTGGAGGTCCTTTAACACTACACAGATATAGCATTATAATTCTACTTTAACTGCCATGACTGGGATTCCATAGAATAGTCTGCAGATTAAGTGGGGGTATTTAGAATTCTTTAGTTTCTCCTTGATTTACAAACCCCAGAATTCCACAGGATGTTGCAATGGCAGCTAAAGTCGAATCACTGTAGTATGAAAGGGCATATAGTCAGTATCATTAATTTTTCCTATTGACTATAGTGGACTTGGCAGTTTGTTACCTAATTATAACCTCAAATTAGCAATAGCATGTCTATTTCTATATCGCTTATCAGCTAAGTTCTCTCTAAGTGTGTGATAATGGGGCTTCCCATTATCTAGGCTTATCAAAGGGAGATACTTCTCTCTTCAGGTAAACCAAGGGTTAATGAGATGTTAGGATTACATCAAGGGTCACAGGGTGAGAGTTGACCAACCAAAAGGAAAGGGTCAGCATCACAGGTCACAAGGTGAGAATTGACCAACCAAAAGGAAAGAGGCGGGCATCTTGGAGATGCTTCCAGATCCTTCCAAGGAGGAAAATATAAAACTTCTGAGAGGCCATGTGGCCAGAGAGAAAGAGAGAGAGAGAGAGAGAGAGAGAGAGGGAGAGCTGGCCCAGTTGAGCTGGCAGGCATGCTGTGTCTCCTGGACCCCCCCCTCCTTTAGACCATCTACGCCTATAACCTAATTGTGAGTAACTAGAAATAAGTAGTTAGTCGCGTTAGGGATGTTGTTATTTTGGGAATTGGCTGATCTTAAGAATGTATCTGTGCTGTTATATCTGTTTTGTAAATTCTTGTAACTAAGTGTACCTGGGAGAGGGGAGTCTCCCAAGTATATATATTGTTTATTTGCATGTCTTGATTAAAACACTTCTATAAACCTCCGTTTCTCTCCATTTCCACGCCAGGGTTGGCACACGCTACATAGGACCTCTCTCACTCAGGGGAAAGAGGAGGGGGAAGAACCTTACGCTTAGAGATTAGGCAGAGTCCCTCCTGTTCTGTCTAAGTAATTCATAATTCAGGGTGGTGGTGGCAGCATACCGATAGAGTTGGGGAGATTGCCAGCCGTTCCAAGCATGGGAATCAGCTTTGGGAGGCTGGCAAGAACCCTAGTAAAACACTGGGAGGGAATTTCCAGTTTTGCAAAGGTGGAAGTCCACTTAAGAGACTGGAAATAAACCTACAGTGTCCCAGTGATAGGTACTTAGCATGCCCCAATTTCTCCAACAGTTCATCTACTCTGGGCATTGGATAATGTTCAGGGCGTGTCACTGAGTTCAGTTTTCTATAATCCACACAAAAACGAATGTCCGTCCCCCCTTTTGGGCACTAGGACAACTGGGGATGCCCATGGACTGCGTGATGGGCGAATGATCCCCATGTCCAACATCTCTTTCACCTCCCTCTCTATCGCCTCTTTCCCTTTTGGTGACATCCGTCGTGACTGTTCTGCTGATGGCCTGTCATCTGCGGCTACCACATGTTGAGGATCTGTGGTGCGACCTGGGATAGGTGAAAACAGGGTGGTGAACTTACCCGTCAAGTGAAAGAACTGCTTGCGTTGGTTCGCATTGAGTCTCGGGGTGGGTTTCACATCTTCCAAGCTACCACCCTCCCGATCATAGAAAGCACCTTCAGGCCACTCTTCCTCCTCCTCATCTTCCTGGACTGAAAGTGTGAGAAGGTGACTGGGCCCTCGTAGAAGGGTTTCAGTGAATTCACATGATACACTTTTGGCTTAACCCTAGAGTCTGGAAACTGTATGAGACAGTTCACTGTCCCAGTGCGTTCTTGCACTGTGGCAGGACCTTCCCAAGAAGTTTCCATCTTGTTAGACTGGAGAACCTTCAGAACCATCACTTGGTCTCCTTTCTCAAAGCAACGTTCTCTGGCATACTGATCATACCAGGTCTTCTGCTTCTCTTGTGCCTGTTGCAGATTCTCATGAGCATCTGCCCATGCTTCCCTGAGAGTATTCTGCAAGTTAGTCACAAAATCAACCACATTAGTCTCTGAAGAAGGGATAGCTCCCTCCCACTGACTTTGAACCAGCTGTAAGGGCCCTTTCACATCATGGCCATAGACCAGCTCAAAGGGTGAATAACCCAGGCTTGGGTGTGGAACAGATCTGTAAGCAAACAAGAACTGCTGTAGCGCCAAGCCCCAGTCATTGGAATGTTCATTCACAAACTTACGGATCATGGCCCCCAAAGTTGCATTAAAACGTTCCACCAACCCATTAGTTTGGTGATGGTAAGGTACTGATGTCAGATGGCGTACTCCATGTGCCTCTAATAGGCGCTGCATGACTTTGGAGTTGAAATTGGAAGCTGCATCCGTTAAAATTTCTGCAGGCCAACCTAATCTAGCAAAGATGTCTGTCAGAGCTTGGGCTACTGCTTTAGCTGAGATCCCACCCAGTGGAATGGCTTCTGGCCAACGAGTGCAGAAGTCCACAAAGGTGAGCACATATCGCTTTCCCCTAGCAGTCTTCCTAGGGAAAGGTCCCATGATGTCCACAGCCACTCTCTGGAATGGGACATCAATGATAGGAAGTGGTTGGAAAGGGGCCTTGGCTTGATCCTGGGATTTCCCTACTCTCTGGCAAACTTCACAGGATCGGACATAATCAGTCATATCCTTGCCCATCCCCTCCCAGTAGAAGGACTTTCCCAATCTGTCCTTGGTTCGGTTCACCCCAGCATGTCCACTAGGATGATCATGAGCCAGACTAAAGAGTTTGGCTCTATACTTAGAAGGCATCAGCAACTGTCTCTGAGTGTGTACGCCCCCCTTGTTACCTCTCGGGCCAGACTCACGATATAATAGGCCCTCAACGATTACAAATCTGGACCCCTTCATTGTTGGAGGAGACTTCACCTCTTCCTTCGCTCTGATCCAAGCAGCTTGAAGACTCTGGTCTGCTTCCTGGTTTTCCTGGAACTGCTGTCGCTGAACAGGAACCAGCTGTTCCACCTGGAGTGGCAGACCCGCCTCAGATTCTCGTTGCATTGCAGCTTCTCCAGGTTCTGCTCCCTTGGCTGGAGTGTTCTCTGGAGTTTCCACTGCTGTTGAATCCTTTGCTGGCTTTGGAGTCAGCGTTGTTGGATTCTCCTCCTCTGCACCAGCCTCGTGCATCTCAGACAAATTGTCCAGCACCTGACTCTGCTCGGTGCCCACCGGAGACTCTTCCGCCCCCCTGGGCAGCGCTGAGTCAGGAGTGACCACAGGGACCAACTTGAGACCATGCTGACTAGCCTCTTGACATGGAGAAGCTCTTCCTGGACTTCCGCCAGCATCTGCTCGGACATCCGCGGTATCAGCAAGGATGGTCCCGACCTCTGGGCCTACGATGCTGTGGTGGGAGGCTGCCCTAGGTTCCACCACCTCTTAAGACAGGACTCCTTCTGGTGTAGCAGGAGACAGTGACTGCAGTCTAAGTTCAGGCTGGTCCTCAAGTTGCACTGAAGACTGACCTCTG
Source organism: Iguana delicatissima (assembly GCA_948472985.1). Classification (NCBI taxonomy): domain Eukaryota; kingdom Metazoa; phylum Chordata; class Lepidosauria; order Squamata; family Iguanidae; genus Iguana; species Iguana delicatissima. The sequence goes on from CAOKZL010000112.1 coordinate 985,387, forward strand.
CTCAGGCTGCTTGCCGTCTTTGCATGCTGTCTGGACTCTTTCTGGGCCTGACTAGCATGGAAGACGAGATCATCACCCAACAGAGCAGGACATTCGTAGTCATCATAAACAGCAAAGGTCCAAACTCCTTCCCAGCCTTTGTACTGAACAGGAACGCATGCTGTTGACAGTTGAGCCGGAGGAGCTCTAAAGCCTCTGATGGTGATCTTGATGTGGTCATCAACAAGACCAGGATCCAGATATGAACGATGAATAGCAGAAACTTGTGCTCCAGTGTCTCTGTAAGCAACAACTTTCCTGCCTCCTACCCACAGTGTGTGCCTTCTGTGAGTAGGGATCATGTCCGGATCAGGAGCAACTGAATGATCAGCTGGAGTGTCCCTGGAAGCCGAAGCAACAACTAACTGGGCCAACTTAGGCTTCTGCTTACAGTTGGCTTTAATATGTCCCAGCTCTCCACAGAGAAAGCATTTAGGGCTAGCCTTTTTCCCTGGCTGACCCTGAGCACCTGCCACAGACTGCTGCCCAGAGCGAGGCTGTGGCGGTGTGGTGGAGCTGTGCAGCTGAGGCTTCGAGGTAGTGTCATTTAGTGATGACCTTGGGGTAGAAGTGTTGTGCTTCTGGAGATCTTTGCATGCTTGTTGGTATTTCTGCTTGTCTGTAGGAGGCATTACCACAGGAGGCTGGAATGCCTCTTCACCCCTGGAGGCAACAAAGCAATCTGCTGCCTTGGTGGCCTCCTCAAGCGTCTTTGGCTCGCGTTGCAACACGAAGGATGCAGTCTGTGGAGGTATGTGCTCCAAGAATTGCTCCAATAAAAACTGAAATAAAACCTCTTCTCTAGTGGACGCTTTAGCTGCTTGCATCCAAGAGTCCAGTGCCCACTCAAGTGAACTTGCCATTTCGTTGTAAGTCTCACCCGGTTTTTTCCTAATGGCACGAAATCGGGATCTAGATTTATCTGGTGTGAGTCCAAGCCTCTTCCGGGCTAGGACCACAAACTTGGTGAAATCTTTTGGTCCGCAGCTGGCAAGTCGCTTGCCACTTTCAGTAACGTCCCTGAGAGATTAAGCCGAAGTTCACTCATATAATTCCCCTTTAAAGGGATCCCAAAATCATCTGCTGCACGTTTGAATGAGATGAGAAAAGCCTCAAAATCATCTAAATTTTGTAAGTTGGCAGCTGTCTGATGAGGTTAAGGAATTGCGGCTCTGGGTTCCGTTGAGCAGCTGTCTGGTTTGCAGTGGAAGCTTGCATCATGTCCATCGATTTATTAGGAATCTTGCAATTTGCTCGGGGGCAACTTGTCATGTAGGAGCCTTATTGATTCATGCAGGAGCTTTATTGATTCCCAGAAAGCAGCAGGAGAATCCATATGGTCACCAAGGGCTTTTAAATGGCATAGCAGCCCCTTGCTGAGCTAGATTACTACCACTAGGGGTAGCTGGTTGAGCAGATGAGCTATCTTCTATAGCATCCTGCTATGTGACATTGGTACCACTGGGGTCACCACAGGATCCAAAATGTATTCCAGGATTTTTCCAGATCTTAAGTTCATAAAACCCCTGACTCCCTCTGTGCACCGAAAACTACAACACAGAAAAGATCTGATTGGCTGATCAAAGAATATATATAGTGCTAGAAGCCCCAAAAGCCACAGAAAAGAGGGAGATATCCAAAAAACTAAGAAAAGTGGAAAAAATCCCAAAGCCTTCTCCCCTTTTCCCCCTCCCTTTTGGCCCCCCTCCTCCCTCCTGAGGAAAACAAAAGCCAACTCTGCCTGAGTTAAGTACCTGCAATTAGTATGCAGATTTACGAACTTGGCTGTTTGAAGCAGACTGAAAAAAAAAAAAAATTCCAGTTTGCTGACTCAAAAACACAATGCCAGAGTTTAGCAGTTTTAAAAAATTAAAAAAAAAAAAACAAACAAAAAAAACCTTCTCTCCCCCAACAGAAGCTTTGAATGACAGAGCCAGCAGCTCTTCACTGCAAGTTTTGGGAGAGAAGAAAAAAAAAAAAAAAACCCGGAGCTCACCCGTTTGCAAAGTGTCTCAATGAGGAAGCGACTCCACCCCCCCCCAGCCTCCAACTCCCCCCCCCTTTTTCAAGCCAAAAAGAGAGAACGAGAAGGAGAGAGAAAAAAGTCCCCTTTAAACCACAGGCTGTTTAAGAAGGGCTCCCTCACTCACAGATCCTCCCCCCCCTTTTTCTGAGCTTAAATTCCCCGGACAGACACAGGGGAACCTGCACTTTACAAACCCCCACTCTCCGTTCAAAAACCGCTGCCACCATGTGACACTGTAGGTTTATTTCCAGTCTCTTAAGTGGACTTCCACCTTTGCAAAACTGGAAATTCCCTCCCAGTGTTTTACTAGGGTTCTTGCCAGCCTCCCAAAGCTGATTCCCATGCTTGGAACGGCTGGCAATCTCCCCAAATCTATCGGTATGCTGCCACCACCACCCTTATTTAAATTCTTGACAGGGAAAAGGAGGGAAATCTGCCTAATCTCTAAGCGTAAGGTTCTTCCCCCTCCCTTTCCCCCGAGTGAGAGAGGTCCTATGTAGCGTGTGCCAACCCTGGCGTGGAAATGGAGAGAAAGGGGGTTTATAGAAGTGTTTTAATCAAGACATGCAAATAAACAATATATATACTTGGGAGACTCCCCTCTCCCAGGTACACTTAGTTACAAGAATTTACAAAACAGATATAAAAGCACAATAATTCTTAAGATCAGCCAAATTTCCCCAAAAAAACAACATCCCTAACGTGACTAACTACTTATTTCTAGTTACTCACAATTAGGTTATAGGCGTAGATGGTCTAAAGGAGGAGGGGGGGGGCCAGGAGACACAGCATGCCTGCCAGCTCAACTGGGCCAGCTCTCCCCTCTCTCTTTCTCTCTCTCTCTCTCTCTCTCTCTCTCTCTCTCTTTCTCTCTGGCCACATGGCCTCTCAGAAGTTTTATATTTTCCTCCTTGGAAGGATCTGGAACATTTCCAAGATGCCCGCCCTTTCCTTTTTTGGGTTTGGGCAATTCTCACCTTTTGACCTGTGATGCTGACCCTTTCCTTTTGGTTGGGCAACTCTCACCCTGTGACCCTTGATGTAACCCCAACACCTCATTAACCCTTGGTTTACCTGAAGAGGAATATTCCCTTTGATAAGCCTAGATAATGGGAAGCCCCCTTTTCACAAAGTGGTTTACAATGTGTTAGCTAATTTCCCCAAAAAAACTGGATACTCATTTAGCCACCTTTGGAAGGATTTGGAAAGGGTGAGTCAACCTGCAGCCCATAGGGTGAACTCACAGCCTTGTGGCTGCAGTACTAGCATTTAACCACTGTGCCACTAGGGCTCCAACTTTCATTGGGGGTCACTGTTAAGGGGTCCCCCTCAGGCAAACAGTAGCTGCCTCTTTTTTCTTTTTTTTTTTTCAATCACACCCCAACCTCTTTGTTTCATGGCTTATGTCCTCATACTTAGCTCAGCCTACCTAGTTTCTGTGGGGGAATAAAGAATCTGTGTGCATTTTGTGTGTGTGTGTGTGTGTGTGCGAGGGAGAGAGAGAGAGAGAGAGAGATACAGTAATGCTTTTCTCGTTATTTGCTGCATATTAGTTTCTGTGTGTCAGGGAAACTGTCCATTTTTTTAATAGAAACAACACTGTGGCAGAGCAAGTACAAAAAAAGAATACTTGCTTTGCATTACTTTCTAGGGGTTTACTCTGTCATTTAAACATTTTTTTAAAAAAAACCAAAAAAACTGGGGTTTTTTTTTAAAAAGGTAAAAAGGGGGGTGCATTTTAAACTGGATGTTCTTTTCCAACTACGTTGTGGTCACAGTTTTCTCTTCTCCAGACTTGCTGTTGGTGCAGGATCTCAATTACTGTTCCCCTGATTTGTCTTTGCTTTTATGGACCTTGCAGGTACAGCAGAGACATGTTGGCTTCAGGAAGTGTGAGAGTGATGTTTGGACAGGGACACCAAAACTCCCTATAGTGTAGGGTAACACTCATTTACTTTCTCACAGCAGCAATATAAAGTACTCAGGGATGTTTTCATACTTAGTGAGAAAGGGTTTCTCAGCATACCAAGACACTTTTTTGAGAAATTGGCCATTGGCCAACTTCCTTGAGGTTTTTTTTTTCCTCATTTGATAACTTTTCTTGTGAAAAATTTGGGCTTTCAGAAAGAAAAAAATCCTTGGTTTCACAAAAAAACACCTCACATTTTTTACATAAAGTTTATTTCACACAAGATGCAGTTTTCTGCAAAAAATGTTTTCATGCAAAAATGTGTTGGGTTTTTTTCACTAACAAGGAGTTCTGAAATATTTTCTTTTCTTTCTTTCTTTCTTTCTTTCTTTCTTTCTTTCTTTCTTTCTTTCTTTCTTTCTTTCTTTCTTTCTTTTAAGGAAAACTCTTGCAATCTCACGTAGAAGGATAAATGTTTCTGTTTATTCATGCTTGCATGAACGGATAAAATAAGTAAAAATGTGTTTCCCTCTTGCTTCCCTATTCCATCCTTGGGTAGAATAGGACAAAGAAGGCTGAAATTGGTTAGAGGGCGCTGTAACTCTGGTTCTTAGACACCTGAAATCCTATGTTTTGCATTCCTTCTCTGTTTAGTCACTAAGTAGTGGAGCAGCACATAATGAACTGAAAGAATTTTTCCCTTTCTCCTTGTGGTATTTGGCCATCTAAGAAAGCACTCTTATTTACTCCACTTGAGTATCATTGTGTTTTGGTGGTCGAATCTGAATGCTTTCTTCAAATCATGATTTCCGTCCTTTGCATATGGGCCTTTGTGCACTACGCTGTTATAGTGCGATTATTCCGCTTTTAACTTCCTATGGAATCCTGGGGTTTGCAGTTTAGAGAGGGGCATTTTGAATTCTCAGCCAGAGAGCTCTTTGGCTTCAGTAAACTACAAACTCCAGAATTCCACAGGATATTGAAAGTGGAATAATAGCACTATAACAGTGTAGTGCGGAAAGACCCTATGTCTCATTGAAAATGGTTTCTCTTGGCACCTACTTCATTTTCAGTAGTGAAGGAACTGTTGCAATGTGAAATGTTTCTATGCAGTCTTTCAGCAATCTCCTACCTGAGCTTCCATCTCCCAAACATTCTGCTAGAGCAGTATTCATTGTCAATGGCACATGCTCATTCCTCATTGAGCTGTTTTGGGGGTTCCATCTTAGGATTTTATTGCAACTGAAAGCATTGGATTCAGCTGTAATGTCCACTTTGTCCAATGGTGCTTACTCAGCATTGCAACAGAGTGGATTTTGCTTAAGTTTTTTTTAAAAAAATAAAACAGATCAAATCAAAGACAATGTTTTATTGTCTTATGGGACTGAATAAGCAGAAAGAAGATTTTGGTATTTGATCATATATCTAGGGATAGGTATTTCTTTCCTTTCCAGAACAACAGTGCAGCTTTTGATTCTAACATCAAAAGAACATCATGGTTCTAATGTTAAAAGAAAACATCAGCAATCATCATGACTGAGTAGAAGCACTTCAAGAGACCCCTATTTCTAGGTTGACTGTAGCTAACAAGTCTTCAGTCAAATGGATGTGACTTGATAGACCTGCTCTGACAGTCCCATGGTCTTCAAGGGACAGAGGGAAAGACTATACTTGGAAACTCAGCACATTTTGGTTCCACATGGAGAACTGCAAACCAGCTATCAATGACCAGCAGATAAAACATCAAAAAGCAAGTGGATGAAACTACTGTAGTTCTGGCAAAAAGCACATTTAAGTTAAGAACAAGTGGTTCCCTTTGGTGGTTATTGACTGCATGTTTTGGTCAAGGTTTTGAGTTAACATATAGTGGTCACAAATACAGAAGATTCAGCCATGGAATTTCACCTCCAGAGTGACACTGTGTTCAGAGGTATCTCAAAAACTAAGATGTGAGAAACTATCAGTCTTGAAGTTGCATTTATCCAGATTCCACATGCATTCTTATACCATCCTTTATCCCTATCGGGTTGCAAGATTTGGTTTTTCCCTTTGTACACATTTTTGCACCCATTTTCCTAATGGGTGTGATTTTTGTGTGCATTTTTCCCATTGACAAAAAGGTGTTTATTGAAAGAGCACATCTATCCACATAAACTGCCAAATATCCTTATTTTCTAGTACCTCGATGAAGACAGATCAGCAATGCATTTATCTATGGATTCATACACCTAGAAGACTTTTGGGCTGAAACTATCCTCACAATCTAGCTTCAGAAACTAACAATGCTTATTATAGGGAAGAATGAAATAAATAAATAAAGAAGCCCACTATTCAGAGCTATGATGGTTCAAACATGATGCATGGTGAGTTCACATGAAAGCAGAAGAAAATCTAGCAAGTGTTCTCTAATAGGGATAGGAATAATATTCAAGGATCTGTGGCAAAAAAAAAATAGAGAAAATGAGTCAGGAAACTTCAACGAGGACAGTCCTTCCAAAGCACTTTGTTTTTGTCCCCCAAGTGTTTTGATAGACATTAGAACTACTCCTGCCTCCTCCCCAAGCCCAGACTCATATAATGGATGGGTGCTGCTGACCATCATTGTCAGCTAAGTTCTAAGAGCTGGTGCCCAAAAAGGATGACATCTTCTGGAGAAGCCCTGGACGTCTCCAGTGACACCTACATCATCATGCAACAATCCTCACTTGGTGGCCTCACCAACCCCTGCTGGCCATTATGTGGCTGTATTGGGGAGGAGACAGGGGAAGGCTGAAGGAGGAGCCATTGACAGCAAGACTCCCTTGGCTCTCTCTGCCTCTTCCCACCAACCACTATGCCAGGGGACATAGTGGTAGGGAGCTAAACAAGAAGCATTTCATTGGCTATGTGCTGACATCCCACAATGTCAGTCGTTACTCAAATGCCCCCTACCTCCCAACTCTGCCATGTAGTAGATAGAGGGAGGGGGGAGACAAGCAAGGATCATTGCTGACTGTGTTCTGATAGCATGAAGAAGAAAGCATCCTCTGGGGCCTCCAGAGGATAACACTACTCTTTTATACCAGCAATCGGAAAACAGACAACAATGATCCTTGCTTGTCTGTGCCTCCCCTTGCCACCCACTACACTGCTGTGTCTTGGAGGCAGGGGGAAAAAAAAGTAAATCTGGTACCAAGTTAATTGTTTTCTGTAGTAAATTGATTTTTTTTCTCACCAGCCATAGCAGGTAGCAGTCAATTCTTCACCAGTGGTTTAAGTCCAGCTTCCATGCAGTTTTACAGTTTACCTTACAAACATACCAAGAAACCGGACACCAGTTTTGTTATCACTCTTGGCGTTCCCTTCATGCTTCAGGGTAGACTGTTCACCTACATATTGATTCATGGATTCAGACACAACTTTATTGAAAGAGCTACAGCACTTGTTTTTCCCAAAGCTCAACATGAGAGACATACAGGTGCATTGAAGCGAAAGTGTTAAATCTGCTTATAAATATTACATCATTTGTTCTCTCCTCCCCTCTGCCCCAATTTTGTAGCAGTGGTTTTGAACGCAAAAGAATTAGGTCTTAATGTAAAGGAAATGATGTATGTGTGTATGTGTGTATAGAAACAGTCAGTAGTCAGTTCAGCTGAATGCAGTGGGCTGTTTCCTGGAGATATTTCAGGAGATTCAGTATTGATCCTCTGTCAGCTTTCCTAATTTGAAGGTAATTGTTTGTCTTTAGTGGGACAATCATGCAGTCTTTTAGTTCGACAGAACCTCCATCTTTCTCATTCTCATACAGACAGACTCACACACGCACCCTTCACAACAGCAGCTTATATTAATCAGCAAATCAGAAAGATTCATAGGACCATAGAGTTGGAAGGGACCCCAAGGGCCATCCAGTCCAACCCCATTCTGCCATGAAGGAATACACAACTAAGAAACTCTGAGGGATAGCCAGCCATTCAATCTCTGTTTAAAGACTCCCTCCCGCAAAAGGAGAGTCCACCACCCTACAAAGCAGGCCGTTCTACTCTCAGTTTTTACAACCAAGAAGTTATTTTTCCAAATGTTTAGGCAGAATCTCTTTTCTTTTAATTTGAATCCATCAGTTTGTGTTCTAGAAAACAAGTTCTCTCCATATTCTCAATGACATTCTTTCATATATTTAAAGATGGCTATCGTGTCACTTCTCAGTCTTTTCTTCTCCAAGCTAAACATGCCCAGCTCTCAAAGCTATTCCTAATAGGGCTTGGGTTCCAGACCTACTGAACACATTCTAGCTTGTCAATATCCTTCTTGAAATGTGGTACCCAGAACTGGACCAAGTATTCCAGGTAAAGTCTGGCCAAAGCAGAATAGTGTGGGACTACTACTTCACTTGATATAGATGCTAAAGGAATATAATGAAACTAGAAATAATTATTTTACTTGGTTTTTTTAAATGAGACTTATAGAAACTTTCAGGAAGTCTCATCCATCTGCCTTGTTATTGTATGATTTTATGGGAGACATATTACATATTGGCTCCTGTACAGAAGGAGAGAAAAGTTCTTGATTTTTTAAAAAAATCTACTCATCATTTTCTTTGTAGATCGTGGGTGTTTATCCTAGGATACAGGTTCTTAGTTAATATAGGAAGATACCAAAGAGGTAGTTTTTTTCATTCTTTTTTCTTTCTTGTTTTTCCCACCTCACAGATATATTCAATCATACCTTTCCTGAGGTAGTCCAATAACTGTCTGGAAACTTTTTTTTTTTTTAAACTTATTACCTATTCTTATAACAAACTTAGTTCTCAAAGCATCACTCCTTGTGTTGAGAAAATGCCACCATCCATACACTAGGGAAAGGTATCAGTAGGTCTTGGGAATCCCTGGGTTTGTAAATGTGTATGTATGTGTGTGTGCAGCTTACAACATCCCTTCCCTACTCCCAAAGTGCCATGGAGACTGGTTATGCTCTGTGGAGCATGGAATGTTGATTGTTGGGGAGGGGAGGCCAGAACTGGAGTGGAATATCCTGGAGATAGGTATAGAAAGCTACATTATACTGTTTCAGTCCATTGCTCCATCTATTGTCTAGCTTTGTCAGATCTGTCTGGCAACAGCTCTCCAGTATTTTGAGATGGACTGTTTCTTAGCCCAGTTCAAAGATTCCTCGTGCTCACTTGTGGCCTCCCATCTAAGTACTAACCAGGCCAGAATCTGCTTGGTTTCCCAAACATGACAAGATTGAGTTTTCAGCATGGCATGGTTAAATTAACTGCAATACTAAATAGGAACACTCCACACTGCAACTTTTTCTTGTCTGTCCCATTGATGCTTTTATTTCTATGGAACCACAAACTGATTTCTTGGTTAAGATCTGCCTAAACTTGCCTCATTAGCCTTTTCTTCCACCCCTACCACTTTCTTAAGTCAAACAAAGAATATTTGTTGTTGTTGTTCATTGCCCTTAGATTGGCTTCAACTTATATCAGACACCCTGTTCTTAACCTTTCTACTCAGGTCTTGCAAACCCAATGCCTTCCTCTTTTCCTGCTACCTTCTACATATCCATAATGGGATAAATCCACAATTATCTACTTTGGCTCTAGTCTGTATTTCACAATCATAGTTTCTTCCCTAAAACTGATGCAAATTATGAAAAGACTACACTGAAAAACCTCAAGGCGGGTATAACCAGACTTGATTAGACTAATTCTCTCTGTGTGTGTTTGTTTAAGCTTTTGAATCGTATTCCAGGCAACACAAATTATGGTTTAAAACAAAAAAGGCAGGGAAAGGGAGGATCTCAGCTGAATCCATTTTCAATAGCCAATATGTAGGCACAGGAATAGAAAGATAAACGGTAGCTCTTCTCAAAAGCCCCAGGTACATCTGTGGTTATTGGTGCTACACAATTATAAACCTTCTCTTCTGAAAAGTAGATTCTGAAGAGTAACAAAAACTCCTAGTTTATTCAACCTGCATATAAAACCATTGAAGTATAATACATTTATCATATTAAAAATGCATCATTAAAGTTTAAACGCAGGTGCAGTTACTCAATAAGCTAATGGTATAGTCTGAAGACTCCACTCAAGACGGTATTGTTAAATTCCCAGTGGGATAAGAGAAGAGAGGTGGGGAGACTAGGGAGGGAGTAAGAGTGACCTTGCACCAAGGTGCTGTTGCTTTGCCTGGAATATTTTGGTAGGCTGTGGTTGAGCTCCACCCTGAGGATCTTGCTGGTACAGCACCCTCCTTGATTGAACAAATGCTTTTTCCATGAAAGCTCCAGGAATCTGAAAGTGGTTGTTTTGTATATGTTTAGCATTCTCTGTGAGTGTATGTCTGTGTGAGATAACAAGAGCGAGAAGAAGAGATTGAAGAAAAGAGGGAAGGATAGAGATTTTTTTTTCATTTTTACTATACCTTCCTCTAAGATATTCCATTCACTATTTTCATTCATGTGTTTGTGAGTGTATGGGTATTCATTATTACAAACCTGATTAAGAAATATCTGGTTTCCAGTCTGAGCCACTAAGAAAGATAATAGCCATTGCTCACTATTCACTCAGTACAAGTGCTTACCATTACATATACTTTGGTGAAAACCCCAATAAAAATCAAGAAAAATACATAGTTTTAACTGCTCTGTTTGCTGGGTATTTATAAACCAGGGTCAGTCAGTTCTGGAAACTTTGCTTGCCCACAGTTCATTCTCACTCTCATCCCTATGTTTGCAGGGTATTTGGGGGATGGCTTGGTTTTCAGTAGCCAAGATCCATTAGCTTTATAAAAGACCCACTCCTGATGGTGATGAAAACTGCAAAACGAACAAACAAATAAACAAACAAACTATTTACAGTTTTGATTCAATTCCTGGGACTAGTATATTAGGACTTGTCTGGAAGAAGACCTCTATAGGAAAAAAAAATCATTATTCCACTGAAGCTAGGTCACACGCTTAGCTCATTTCTATTGTTGCCATATTCTATATAATTTCTGAAACTGGAGAAGGAATGCTCTTTCACGTGTAGAAGCTTCCACACAATTTAGCACTCTTAACAATCAGAGATCTAAATTGCACAAGAAATATTCATGGGTACAGAAATCGTTCTGCAACAGAGGCGTTGCTGAACACAGCAACAGCAGAGAAAGTGTGGTGCAACTTTGAAGAGGCATCCCTAAAAGGCTGTCCTCTGAATTACAGTAGTACTAGAATTCTCTAGCAAAGAGTTCCAAATCCTTCACCAATCTACAAATTGTATGAGTGCTTTGAATGGAACCATGGAAATTAGTAGTATCAAATTGCTGTGGCTGGATAGGGTAGTTCTGTGCAGGTTTGTTTTAAATCTAAAATGCAATTCTCAGCAGAGGTTGTTGTTGCTGTGTGCCTTTCAGTCATTTCTGACTTATGGTGACTCTAAGGCAACCCTATGAGGGTCTCATTAATGCTTTTAATTCTGGTCATTTTCCTGCTCAGGAGGAAAAAGAAAAAGAGACACAACTGCATGAAAGGATGAACTTGAGCCTTGTGTGTAATGCTTGTCTTAACACTTGTCACTGATAAAAAGCATATATAGAAATCACACAACACTGGTCTTAAAGGAGTTACACAGCTGACAATGCTCTTCCAGCCTGAAAAAGTACTCCAATAGCAAAAATCGATAGTTATGCTCGGACAAATCACAGTTGGATGGAAAAGAAGACAGTTATAGTGGGGGGAAAGGTGCATGGCAAATGGGTGAAATCAGGGGAATTTTTTTAAAAAACTAATTGTGTAGGTGACAATATTGTACACTTACCTAAACTTTAGTTCCGACTCTGTGCGTATTCTGGGAGAACTGAAAAATTCAATTGTAGGGTTAAACTCAGCCTTGGGGGAATAGTTGTTTTTCTTTAAATATGGTGTATCTGTGTCAGGCATGGTGGCCTATTGGGCATTACATCAATGGATGCTTGCTAATTTCAATGATTTATTGCCAAGTTTGCCTTCTCTTGGCTCTGCCCAGGGCAGGTGAACCTGACGTTTCAAAATGGCCTTCATTTCCCATTCATTAGAATTCATTGGCAGTGGCCAGACTGTGCAAAGCTAGATGGAGATTTTGTAGAGCAGAAGAAGAAGGCAGTAGCTTGCTTTATGTGAGGATGCATCTGACCTACAAAACGCCACAAGCAGCTGCTGAAATAATCTCGAAACAGGAACAGTTTTAATGACACTTATTTAGTTAAGATGCAGCCCTCATTCTTTTAAATAGATTCTCTAGATATAGGCAATTTTCTCAGCACAGTTTCCAGTCACTAACTAAATAGACTGACATCGAAACATCTGACATTCATGTCTTTTTGCTCAGTCCCACACGGACATCATTATTGCTTCCATCATTTTAAAATTTTTGGTCCTTTTTTTCTTCCTGCTTTCCATAAAATTGAGCCTAATTTCAAAGAATCATGATTTTCTTAGGAAGAGGACGAAGACATCCGGACGTTCTCTTCCTACCCCTCCTTCATCATCATCATCCTCCTGGCATTTCTGCATGTAATAAAATAAATGTTCAAATTAATCTGTAACAATTCATTTAAAATAAATCCTGGAGTAAAAAAAAATTGCTTATAATCCTCTTTCTCATTCTAATCTCTTACACTAAAGATATGTATATACTTGCAAAAAAAGGCACATTTTCAGAACAGTGATGACGTATTTATCTCTAGGCAGAAAATGCTTTAAAAACAGGTTATTTTATTAGTATTAAAGTCTGACATATTTTGCTCTACGAGTATCCTTAAAGCCTTCTGTAGAAGATTATATAAAATCATAACAGGACAATACGTAAATACATAAGATTACATTACGCACGTCTTCTGTGGATTTCACCGAATGCTACCTAGTCTTTCCTTCTGTTGTATTTCTAATTTCCAACCTGGCACTCTCCCAAATGAAGTCCGTCACCCTGACTAATGGGAGTTGGGGGACACCAAATAATGGAAGGCTGCTCTAGAAATGGTTGCATCCAGGCTTAGGGCCTTTCTGTACTACACTGTTATAGTGCTATTATTCCACTTTCAATATCTTGTGGAATTCTGGGGTTCTGCACAGGGTAGTGCGGAAATGGCCTAAGTCCCTAGTTGCAAAAAGCATTCCAAAAACACATAGTTTTCAAAGATTTTCTTCCAGTGAAAAGAAAATAGCTAACATTACTCATTGTTTCATCTGAGAAGAAGCTTAATGAAGAATTATACCTCTAGTTCTGAATGGGTACATTTTTAAAAAAAGGAAAATTGGCATCAACTGTGATAGGCCCTGGCATTTTCCCAGCCATGCCAAGTACTGGCACCGGGCTTGTCACCCAGGCTTTTGCCTGATGGGAGGATGAGTAGATTGCTATCACAGAGGGAAAATAATACTGAAAGTAGCCCCTCTTGTCAATAAAAGACAGCTAAAAGAAAAATGAAAAAACCTCTGTCCTACATATATGTCTTAGACTAGAATTCAAAGCTACGTAAAATAAAATTAATTAAAAGGATAATTAATTGGGGCATGTTTCTTTTTCTATTTTAAAATAAGCCATATTTTAGTTATATTTTGTTACACGTTCAGAGGCCCCTGGGCCTGGGTGGCCTATAAAAACAAATAATAAAGGAGAGCAGAATTATTTCAGTGTGTGCTTCTTTGTGCACTGGGAAAAAAATATTATTGAAGCAACTAGCACTGTGGACCACAAGGACATCTGGAAGGAGAAAAAATGATTGGTTTTAACAAGAGAAGAATTGCAATTTCTTTATTGTTATTTTCTCCAGCACAATCTCCATACAAATCTTTCATCTCTGTTTTTTACCTGGCACCTATGGCACCAACTGTCTTAGGCATCCTTTCATCTTTTTTGACAGGTTTCCTCCAGGACATGATCCTAAACAACTCCTCCTTCAATTCTACCCTTCTCTCAGGTCTTGAAACAGCTTGTGTCTATTTTCCTTAGCCCAGCTCCCACCGCAAATCACACTGAGAACAATCAAGGTCTACTTAAATATTACCAATTACTCTTGTTTTCTCAGGAACAGACTGTACATTTTGCTGCTTGAGTCAACAGTATGAAAATACACCTTGCCTTCTTTTTTTTTTTTTAAAAAAATCAACTTGACTACCTGTTTTTGATGTAAAAATCCATTGTGACATTTTGACAACCAATGATTAAAAGACTTTTCTAGTATTTTACAAGCAAATAAGAATTTTAACCAGATAAGTAAACGCACAGAAATGAAATATTCTATTGTTGTTGAGTTTTAAAGCAGCTGTCACTGGGGAAATGCTTGCAGTTAGTCTGAGAAACATGTTACAATGGAGGAAAAATTTTAACAAGGCACAGGTAAGTGTTCGCTTATGAGGCCTCAAGCTGAATAACAACTTATTAGCTGTGAGGGTTGCATTCCTGGTTTTGACAATTCCTCAACTGTTCCAGTCCCCATAAAGTAGCAAACATGGCTTTTTATAGGTTGTTGTGGGTTTTCTGGGCTTTGAGGCCATGTTCTGTTAGTTTCTTCTCCTGACGTTTCACCTGCATCTGTGGCTGGCATCTTCAGAGTACCTGGTGGCATGGAAGTGAGACAGAGTATATATACTTGTGTAGTCCCCAGGTGGGAGGGAGCAATTTGCATGTGTTAAAGTTGGCCTATGTGATGGCCTATTGTTAAATGGGATATCCCCCAGGGTGTATTGTTAGGGGATATGCATAACAGTGCATTAAGTGGCTTTTTATGTCTATCATGAACGGCCAGTGGACTGCATTTGCCTTGGTGAGTCAATAAGTGGCTACTGAGATGAAGATGCAACATGTATTCTTGTCTGCAATATTGACAGTGCCTCCATATTTTGACTTCCAGTGTTTACAACAACCATGGGGAAAGTACAGCCTGCAGGCCGCCCCAAGAATTGCTTTTCTTCTCTCTGGTTATAGTGCTTATTCGAGCATTGTTTGAAGAATTATAGATTGTATCGAATTCATTTTGTTATATATGTAATAGGAATGATGGCACATATACTCTCTCTCTCTCTCTCTCTCTCTAGAAATTGCTTTATAATATTTGGAATTATTCCTATACCTTATAGTGGGAGGAGATAGTTTTTAGACTGCAGACATATTTTATTTGCAGCAGTAGCTATTGCCATTTATTTTGCTGGTTTTTCAGCCCTTTCTCCAATATTGTAGGAGATCTATTACAATCTGCAACATCAATCATAGTATTTTTATTATTATTATTTTTTAAATCCTCTTCATCAGAATTAAATTTGGGTTAGTTTATCTGCTATATTTATCTCATCTTGAACAACATGGAGTCATTCTTCTTGAGAACTGAGTCCGTACTTTCTTCATATTGGGGAACAGTTCTGACCTGATTAATTGACCCTGCCTACTCATTGAGGATGGAGAATGATTTTTTGCTATCCAGTTGCATCTGGGAAGATAGTGTGTGCTTGAAAGGACAGTGCAGCCAACCATGGCATTTTCTATTGTTTCCAATATACTGTTACCAGGCTGTACATTTTGATATGGTCTAATTGGCAAAATGTATTAATTGGCAGATGTATTGGCATAAAATATAAATTATATACGCTGACTGGAAGCTATGTGGAAGATGGGGCCCTTGCTGAAAAACAGGCCAAAGGTAATCCCAGTGCGGCCAGGTCAAAAGTTCACTGAAATTAGCCAAGAAAGCCTGACTTAATGGCTCTGAGCTAGTCCTATCAAGTGCCAAGCTCAGAAAACAGTATGCTGCCCAGATGCAGAGGCAAGGACCTCTGAAGTGTGCATATCCTACTGCAGCTTGGCCCAGAAACCCCCACTCAATCAAGACAATGAAACAATTAGTCCATTCCGGACCCCATTGTCTGTGTTGCAACTCCCATTGTCCACTAGGCTGGGAGAGCAATCAACTCACACCCCTTCAGAGAGGGAACAGTGTATATAAACCTGTGATAACTGAAGTCCTTGTCAGAGCTGCTGACAATGAGCAGCAGCTGTGGGTCCCTGTGGCTCTGGCAGGAGATGAGTCCTGCAGCTCAGGAGCTCCCCCTGCTGCCATGGACCAAGTAGGCGCGGACGTCCCTCTGCCTGCTCCTTTAGAGCAACAGGGATCCGATTCTATGCCTGCTCCTTTGGAGCAACAGGGATCTGATTCTGAAGAGGCTCTGGAGCTGGTTCAATAAGACCCCAGTCAAGGCAGAGACTCAAGAAGGCTGTGCAAAGGGAGGCTTCCTTGGCTAAGTTTAAGAAGCGGTGACCAGACACACCTGTGCCTGGGGCTATATAACTGCGTGCCTAGAAGCTTCCCTTTGCTTGTGGTAAACTTCTTACAAGCCCTTCTCTTGCCTGTACATTGCTCCCAGCACCTGGTTCCTGATACCTTGAATTGATCTCTGTACTTTTCACCCTTGGCTTTGAAACTCTGACTATGGCTTTGCTTGGCGCTCTGGTAAATGAACTTCCTTGAGTAAGTGCTTGCTTGTCTCCTCCCGGCTGGACTTTGCTGGCTCTCCCACTCTCTTCTCTGGGCTGGCTTGCCACCCAGGCCTCTGACCTTGACAAAACCCTTGGTTTTGAGAAGTCAGATGCAGTTAGATGAAATGCTGGACCCCACTATGTCGCTCTGAATCCTGATCTGTCTGCGCTTAGACAGAAGTCTAGGTCATATTTCAAGCTCTTCACTACTCTTCTGGAATGGTAACTATATAACCTCAAACCCTCAGTCTCTCTCTCTCCATATAATTTTTCCTTCCTTTTGTCCTTCAGTTAGCTCTTGTGTGAATGTTTGACTGTGTGTATTTTGTGTGCATGCATGAGTGAATTCCCCTCCACAAAAACACATTTTTTAGCTTACTTTTGAATCTCTGGCTGGTTCTTTGCCTGTGTGAGCCCAAAAACATTGGTAGGAAAGGTCTCATTAAGTTACCCCCCTCTACCAAGCCTCCTCTTTGAGCTAATTCATTCCCCACTTTTGCAAGAGGTATCTGGCATCATGGGGTGGCCCCTGTAGGACCTATGTTTTGGGGTAACAAGACCTTTGCAATTTCTGCATGTATTTGAATCTTTCAGTCTTTAGCCCTTTCCGCACCTTACCTTTTTCTGGTGCTGAAATCACATGAGCAGCCTCCAGTGAGAGGCTCTCATGTCCCTGCTGCTTCAGCTCCACATGAGCCACCTGCTTGCGTAAGAGCCCCACTTCTTCCTTCCACAGTGCAGCCTGGGAGTTCCCCAAGCTGCGCTGGGGCAGGAAGCACAACCGGCGTGGCTCCGGAGGCTCCACACGCCAGGTAAGTGCACGATCGCACACCATTTTTGGCTTCCAGCTAAAAATGAAAGAGTGCACAACCAGCACTTGCTGGTCCCTGGAGCATCGCGTGATTGTGAGTGCGTCATGCAGATTGCTCCTCACAATCGCTCGACACTCCAGGCGCCCTTTCGCATGGCAAATGCCATGCGAAAAGGGCCTTTGTTGCATATCTTTACCAGCTATTGGTAGCAATTTCACCCATAACTTGCTGTGGATTTTAAAGCTTTTTTAAAAAACTGATACTTTTTAAACGCTGTTATAGTGCTATTATTCCACTTTCAATATCTGGTGGAATTCTAGGGTTTGTAGTTTATTGAGCCAAAGACCTCTCTAGCTGAGAATTCTGAATAATAGCACTATAACAGCTTAATGTAGAAAGGCCCTTTATAAGGCAACATCTCATTCCAATGGAGCTTCCGTCATGCTCTTTCTGTTATCATCATTCTTCTCATTGTCACAATCATGATCATTATCATCACCATCACCATCATGATCTTTACTCATAGATCCAGCAGAAGCTTCTTGCCTGAATCTTCACAGACCTGCCCCACCTCGCCCTCATGTCACAATGCATTCTTTCAGCGACTTCTGCTCCTTCAACTCCACTCAAAACTCTCCAGAAATCTCACACTTCCTCAGAAGAGTCTTTTCTTTCTCCTTTTTTTTAAAAAAATATTTATTTATTAATTTTAAGATGAACAATCTACTTCACAACCGCCCACTAAAATTAAGCTAAAACTAAAACACAATTCTAAAACACTAAAGTAAAACACTGTACACTAATTAAAACACTCAATGCTAACTTACTGAAGCACAGATCTCTTACTCCTCAAGCCAAATTGTAAAGAAAGAAAATTAAAAAAAAAAGTTCTACCATTACAGATCCACTAGAATTTCTAGTAATCATAGGCACAGATTATAGCATAGTTAGATTTCATGTTGCTCAAACAGTCCATAAACAGTTTCCAATCTTTCAAAAAACAAAACAAAACAAAACTTCAGTTGGCTATGTTAGTTTGGCAACTGGGGCTAACTCAACAACTATTCTTCCATGATCAGTACTTCAGTCCATTTCCAAGTTTGAGCAAACATTCTTGCTGCCGTTATCATACAGTGTGGCACCTCTACTTTTGTGAGGGTTCAGGCTACTTGCAAAAGTAGAAAAACTACAAATAACTGCCTCCCATGGTCCTGCTCCCATTCCCTTCCAGTGCTCTGTTACCCTGATTTCTGGGGTCCCTTGGGGGACACCTCAATGTGCTCCACATGATGGGGAATGAAAACTAGCCAGAGCATGAGCAATAGCAATGCGAGAGGCAGGATAACCTAGCGGGGTCTTTTACCCAGTTTTTACGGGGTCAGGCCAAGCCAAAAACCAAACAAAAATGTTCAATAAATGATTTTATTGGATAAAAGTCTCATGCACCAATGCACTCACACACTCACTCAAGACCTATTAAGAAGTAAAAGAGAGGAAGCTGGATACGGGAATATTGAAGGAGTTGTAGCTGGTATAATACTGCACCTATTCCTGAAGTCCTTGGTCTGGGAAAAACAGCAGAGAAGTGGGGCTCAGCATGGAGAGGGTTGAGGGGATTACTCAATGGATGGAGCAACGGTCTGCTGGGATGACTGAGAGTGATCCAAAGAACCACTCATAAACTGGGACTATTTGTAGGGGGAAAAGTACCTGGAGGGCTAATCCTTTCCCGGGGAGAACAATGGGTGTTGCAACGAGAAAGAAGCTCCACAATGGTAACTTCCTTTGTGTGATGAGATTAGACAAGGTGTTGCCCAAGTCTCAGGATTTTTGGCTGTATTTGGTTGTGGTGTGACTTCATGTAAATGGTCCTCGCCTGATCGGATATTTGCTCAACTTGGGGCAAACATGTTAATCCCCTTAAGTCGGCTTCTCAGGGGCTGAGGACCCTTTGTCTACTGTGGGTTTGCACAACTTGAGGTCTCCTGGGGCTACATGATGGTGGATTTTACTGGCCTGACCTGGTTTTCGATTGTTTGACCATTGCTGCCTACGTGCCCATCCGGGTGACCTCTCAGGCACATTGAATCATATTTAAATATCAAAATTGTAGACCTCAAGATAGGGTTTTTCCAGTGGAGTAACAGCTCCCCACTCCCATTCTCTTGCCTTTTGCACCAGAGCCAGAGGCAAGAGAATGGGAGGGGAACTCTAGAGTTTGCCTTTTGCCTGGGTGCTTGTCTTCCTTCTCTGCCCCAGCGAAACACAAGGAAATGGGAGGAGAATGAGGCAAAGGCACGTGCACATCCTGTGAATAATCAAAGTTGCACAGGTCGAACCTGTGAATGTGGGTGAAGGACTGTATGTTGAAAAAGTAATCCACATTTACTATCCAATTCTTTACCCATAATATATTCTCTTTCTTCCTTCTTGTCCTGCTTGGAGCTGCCTCCATGATGTACTGTGCCTATAAGACAATTGCAAGAAATATTTATTCATTTGTGTTTTACTACATGGAGATAATCTTAAAAATGTTGATGTTTACAGAGGACTTTGATATGTTGAGATTTATCTTATTGCATGCATAAGTAAAAGACATTGAGCTTCTGATACATCTGCTGCGTATCCTACAACACATCACAGATGAAACGTGGGACACATGTGGCCAAGCAACATCAGAGTGTGGTCAAGAAGGCAAAAGTTATTAAAGAGATAAAACAAAAAATCTAGGAGAGGGGGCTGACTGAGATGGGCAATATTCCATCTTTCCTCTCCTCCCTGTTCCCACTGAGTTAACATACTTCAAACTATACTTGCATTTTGAACTCAGTTCACAGTGACAAAATGGAAAAGTGGGAAGAGGAGAGAGAAGCTGGGACATTTTAAAAGCAGCTGAAAATATGGGATGAGGGAGGATTAATCAGGACTGTCCCACCCCAGTTGGGACAATTGAAGGGCATGCTGCCTTATGCCCCTTCTGATAGCTTCTCTAAATCCTTCAAGATGCTTCTTGTCCTCAGAAACCTACAATAAGAGTTGAATAGTTGCTAGGGGTTAGGAGCCACATTGACTCTCTGCAGGAACATGGGAGACCACACCTTTACCATGTCCCCACACTAGATTTTTTTTTAAAAAAAAAACTTTTTTTAGCTCAAAACACCTTGCAATTTTGCTCCTTTTGGACCTCCCTCTCAACATTTTTTAGGCAGAAGGGGCTTTTATTTACCCAGAAAGTAGAACAAAACATAAGTAAATGAAGGCTTTTCTTGGGGCTAAGCCAGCCAATGAACCAAAGCTGTAGCAAAACTGCCTACCTCCATTCCCTACCTTCACTTCACTTCACCAAGTGAAAAAAAAAAAAGGAATTTTTAGAAAAAAAAAATGAATGATGCTGCCTGTGGCCTCTGGACCACCTTTTCCCCACCTTATAGCAGTTAAGCTTGTAAGCAAGCCTAAGGATATTTCTGCACTACCCTGTTATAGTGCTGCTATTCCACTTTCGACATACAGTGAAATTCTGGGGTTTGTCATTTACTGAGGCCCAAGAGCTCTCTGGCTGGGAATTCAAGGTCCCTCCCTAAACTGCAAACTCCAGGATTCCATAGGATGTTGAAAGTGGGATAATAGCACTATAACAGTGTAGTGTGGAAACGGCCAAAGTATGTATAGCTGAAACAATAATATATTGCTTCCTGTTAACCAGTGCCTTCAATTCCCCCCCTGCTTCTGTGTTGTTTTCCCAGTATTGAATTTTGGTTTGTATGTTCCTGTGGGCATAAATTGCACTCTTACATTCTGTAAAGCACCAACAACTTAAAGTGTTGTTTGTGCTTCTGAGTTATAATTGTCCATGTTTTCAAGGTAAGGAAAATGTCACCTTTCTGCAGCTTCATTAGAATGCCTTCTCTCACTAGACTGGAAATTACACGTTACGTAAGGAGGAGTCAAGCAGTCAAAAAGCGAGTTATTTTATTTCATTTAAATATCTGTTTTAAAGTCCCAGTGTTTTATAGTTGCTTTGTTCCCAATGAAAGAAAATGGACCTCACTGAGAAGTATGTAATTAGTTTTTTTTTTCCTTGAGAGCAATCACATGGTGCACCTCCAAACCCTGCATGACAGCTTCTGTAGGGCCATGGATTTTTCTGACTTCTGTGCTTAAACATCCCTTTTCAACTCAGTGTGGAGGGCCAGCAACATTCTCTGCAATTAGAGTAGGTCAGATCCAGCCTAAAGGATACCAAAAACAAAACAAAACAAAAAACTTAAAAGGGTTGGGGGAAAAAAGAGGTGGAAGCAGGGAGTGGAAGGAAAAGAGTATTTGCCTGTAAGAGAAGCTCTCCTTTCTTTTGTACCACCGAGGGTGAAAAGACCAAGCAGCAGGTTCCCTCTGAGCCCTGGAAGTGGTTTTCGCTGATATCCCTGGAACAACCAATACAAAAACCATGGTAGCTGCTTTTCCTGCAGGCTGTCCCAAGATGTTTTGCTGCCTGAGGCTAGGGATAAAATAGCATACACAAATCCCATTCTGCAGAAATTGACCTGTGATACACGAACTCTGTACTGATGATGGGGTGGTGGTTACCATGAGAACTGACAATAACAAGGCAGCATAGAGGATAAAGGACAGGCTAAGTAGCATCCATAGCTTTGCCCTGCAGGACCTCACTGCTATCCCTTTTAGCATTTTTCTGCCTAAAGCAGCTTCCTTGCTTTGCTTAATGTTAGACACAGCTCTGTTAGATACAGTAGCTGTACACCCCCCATATTTGATATGGCTTAATTGATATATAAGTCAATCACTGCTGTGGCTGAAGGCCATGCTGGATTAGAGGCAAGTTGGCCAGATGAGCAGGCCAAGAAACCCCTCCCAGGCACTGCCAAGTCATAGATAGAACAGTTTCCAGAAGTTTTGTTATCACTGTTTGCTAGCCTGATTTTGGAAGATATTCAATATCATTTTGATATCACAATTCAGCCCCATTATGCCACCCTTGACCAAGTGTTTGCGAGGCCCCCAGACAAGCACAGAACTAGGCATGGCCATTGATTGCTGAACATTCCATTCTCCACCCAGGGAGGCCAGACTCAGCCAGATCATCACTTTAGGAGACCTCCCTAAACGAACACCTCATTAAGGATGCACGCTACTACAAAGAACTCCCTGCCCCGAGCAGGCAACTTGATGAGCAAGATGCTTAACTTTCAAAGTACGCTGCATCTGCATACTGGCTATTCCATTGTCGATTCGGAACTAACTCAATCATGCTAAATTCTGACCTTTCGGAGACATTGTCTTGCGCCCAAACCTCATTGTTCTTCCCCAAGTACAGAGTAGCCTATGGCCATATTTTCCCTGTAAAACCCCTGATTCCGAGACCTTCCTTGGATCGATCCGAACTTCCATCCAGCCTTGCTGCCGCTTCATCCTCCGAGCTTTCCCCTCAGTCTCAGTCCGAGACTGCGCAATTACGGACCTCCGCAGTGATCTACCCCGGGCTTCAGACAGGTGTAGTATCACCCGATTCAACAATCCCTCTTAAAAATCCTCTATACCGCTACCACCTTTATTTTCTATAGTTACTTGTGTGAGCGGGTTGCATACGCTGTTTGCCTGTATTTAATAAAATCACAGTTATTATTTCATATTTGGTGTGCTTCTTGACTTGGCCTGATCCCATAGACGTTGGGTTTAAAGATTCCATTGCGTTGCCCTGCCTCTCGTTTTGCTAACTTGTTCTCTGAGCTAATTTTCCCCACCGATATTTGAGCACATTTGGAGTCCCTCACGGGACCCCCAGTACACAGGGTAACAGTTTCAAGTGCAAATAACTTCCAGCAAGCCATCACTGAGTTAAAGAGTCTCCAGTGTTCACATGGAAATGTTGATTGGTATATTCCTATCACCTCTTCCCTTCAACACCTCTTTCTTTATCTCCCTGCCTGCCCATATGGTATAAGGCTATCAAACCAGCTGTTAACTCTTTGTCACCTATATGCTAAGATCATCAGCTAATTCTGGACCCTAATTCTGGACTATTGTATCTGTTGCAAACTCCATTGTTCACCTGGCCAGACAGCCATTTACATCGATGCTCTCAAGGTAAAAACTGGGTATAAAAACCTTCAGTTTCTAGCAATCAGGCACAGTATTTTTGCTTGCTGACCATCGCTATGTCACTTTGAAGATCAATTGTACTGCCCTTAGATGTCAGTCTTGGTCACATCGCTGTTTATTCACTACTCTTCTGGATTGGTAATTATCACTCAAACCCTGAAACTCCACTATCAGGCTGTCCTCCTTTTTCTTCTCTAGCTCTTGTGTGAGTGCATGACTGTTCGAATCTTGTGTGCATGCATGATTGAAGTCTCCTCAATAAACATTATTTAGCTTATTTTTGAGTCTCTGGCTGATTTTCCTGCAAGGACCTTATAAACATTGGTGGAAAGATCTTGCTAGGTTACCCCACCTCTTGCAGGCCTCCTAATTAAAAATAATTAATTACTCATTTTTCATGGAGCTGTAGGTACTGCCAGAGGATCTGAAAGGTCCCCCACTTTTTGGGATAACAGGTCTGTTTGTCTGGCTCCAAAGCCAGGGACAATAAAGGAGTCCACTGAAATACAGGCATCTCTTCTTTCTCCCTTCTCTCCTCTACTCTTTCCTCCACTCTACCCTTGAGCAAGATAAGCTGAGAATGGAGTGGGAGGCCTATTCTCCTTTTTAAAAGTCCTAGCAATGGTAGCAGGAAGAAGGACATAGTTTTATCTCCACCTGTAGGTCTGTAGTGAAGCCTAAGCTTCCTTTTCCCCTGTTCTTTCAGTTTCAGGCTTAATGAAGTCCTTCTCTCCTGTTGGCCTCAGACCGTTGGAGTCAGGTTCTACTACTATACGATGTTTGTGAGGAGATCAAGGTTCATGCCCCCTGAACCTTGGTGCAAAATGCAAGCCGCACAATAAACAAAAGCATCAGCTATCTGCCATCTGGGAAGCCCTATAGAGCATCTGGCCAGCTAAAATCTACATCATGTGTATGAAACAAAAAAGGCAAGATGCAACAAGGTGGTAACTAGTATTTGGAAGACAAATGTATTGGTGCTCAGGGCAGGGACAATACCCACAGTCCTGTTGTCTGCTTATTAACAGATGCTATTCCCGTTTTGTTTATGCATGGGAGGTGAATTGTATACCCACATGCTCATGTTATCATCTGAAAAGTGGCATTGTGGAAGAGTGATTTCACACATTTCTGAAATCTGAAACCTCACTGCAAGGGGGCAAGCTTAGATCCAAAGCCAGAAGTGAAACCATCCTTCTTGTGGCTTATTTTTGGTTGTTACTCTGTTCAACTATTCTTATCTGAGCAAATCTGTGAAATGAATGAACTACATTTTTTTTTTAGTAGGGGAAACATAATCAGCAAATATACTGAAGGCATTGTCTAAGAACAGCAGCAGAAATTCAATAAAAGTTTTGCAAACCAACAACAGCAAAAGTGCTGATAAAACATAACGACACTTTCACATTCATAATGGTGAAATATTATAATTCTGATGTCTATTCTTTTTCTGGAAAGTTAGCTCCTACTGGAATATATTAATGAATAATAAAACTAACTTGATATTTCCCACTGCAGTCAACTTTGCTGTCATGCTATTAATGATTCATAATGACTGTATGCCTAATAGTTTTATGCTAGATAAAAGCAATCCAACAACGGAAAGTAGCCAGTATCTTTTCCATATGAGTGCTCTCCAGATATTTTCAGCAATATTGCTAAACACAATCACTAAACATAAAAATGCAGAGCAGAAGAGCTGCAATGAGAAAATGATTTTAAATCATTCAACAACACAGCTGAAGTCATGTGAAATACTTCATTGCATTACCTCTGTTGGAGCAGAAAGGGAGAGGGAAAACCTTCAAGATTCTCCAGGAAGGAGACATATTTTATTTCCTCATTTAAACAGCTACAGTTCTCTGATACAAAGCCCGGAGTCAGACAACTTAACCACAGAATTTGAAAATGAGAACATATTTACACTGAAAATGTCATTGTGGAATAACACTCAGATCAATTGTGTGGATGTTCATGATAATCACACAGATTTCTCAAAAGCTGCAGGAATTTAACAACTGTATATGTAATTTTCTCTCTTTTCTTTGAAAAAAGCCTTTGTAACTATGATGTCCTTTAAAAAAATAACCAAAAAACTTAGGGCATAAAAATGTGCTCAAAAAAGCCAAAGAAAGAAAAAGAAAAAACAATGACATTGTTATCCTGGCACTTATTAATAGAACAATGGGCCCTACAACAATTAGATATGAATATTGCAAATGGAATTGAATATAAGGCTGCCTTTGAAATGCGACTTTGCAGCAGGTTTTCAAATGCTTAAAGCACAGCAGGAGGTTAACTCCATCTTCAAATATTAAATCAAAACCTGTTTTTAAACCAATATTTTCTATGGGAGAGAAAAGCCCTCTTCTCTATAGTTGTTATGATATCAGGAGGGAGAAGAAAACTCTCTGCTTCCCCAAGTTGTTCTTGGCACAAGGCTTGCATCCTTAATGAACAGAGGTTATGACAGAAGAGCTTATAACGTTTCCATCAAAAAATTGTGTGTGCACTTTCTTCAGACAGAGTTTGGTGGCTAATAGCTCAGAAGGGTAGCTTGTTGCTTTCTGAAGGACAGAGATCTCTCTGGGTTGGAATTCAGAAAGTTACACTGACGAATATAATAACATACTGAAACCATGAAGGTGTATGACAGGGTTGTAAATGAGGAGGCCCTCCAGCTATTGAGGAAGAATGTTGGGAGCTGCAGTCCAGCATTTGGAGGGCAGTGTGATTTCTATCCCTGGTGTAAAGGGAATGTAAGAGCTGTTAAGAACTGTGGCATTAGTTTATAGCAATGCTGCTTAAAGTGGTCGTCCTTGAACCATGAGCCACCACCTGCTCATCCTTGGCAAGTTTCTGGGAAAGAAATAAAGAATTGTAGTCACCGGGCACAAATATGGTACTGGTCTTTGACATACTAGGGGACAAAGGGCTGGTCCCCAACCTCAGATACGTTGAGATGCATTAAGAGTATAGTTAGAGAAAGTGGATAGGAAGCTTTTCTTCATCTCTCTTCATAACAACGCTGAAGTATCCACTAAAGCAGAACAGTAAGCTTTTAGAACAAATTACAGGAACCACTTCATTTCACAGTGCATAATTAAACTGCAGAATTCACTGCCACGAGATATAGTGATGGCTGCTTTAATATCCTAAATGCACCAGATCCCATCAGATCTTAGAAGCTAAGCAGGGTCAGACCTGGGTAGTACAGGGTCAGCCTCTCACTTCTACCACCTTTGCTGAGATCACTGACAGGGACAATATCTATATGCATCAGAAGGGGAGATATATATATATATCAAAAGGGGATATATATGTGTGTGTGTCAGAATGGAATATGTATATGAATGAACAGACTCATCTTTCCAAGACTACTACTATTAGTTTGGAGTTCTTGCCAAAATCAAGCTGAATGGGACGTTTGTAGTATTCGCACCTTGGGAGTGATGAAACCTGAACTGTTGACTGAGATTTGAGGTTAAAGCTTCCTTGGCTTTTGTGCTATTGTTGCTTTTCTATAATAATGCAAGAGTGTGTGTGTTGACGACTCAATGAGAGTTGCACATCCTCCTTATCCCTACCTCTACCTTTTTTCCATGCTTTTTGAGAAGCCATTTATAGGAAAGCAAAAGTGCAGGAAGATTGAAGATAGGGAAGATATGGGTGTTCAGCTTTTTTTTTTTTTTTGGTTAGTGTGGGCGTGGAATAGTCTCAGCATTGGGGTGGGGAGAGGACCTGGAAGGTCCCATCCAGGACAGCCAGATAACTGCAGGGGCAGATGGTGGGGAGACAGTGGGCCAGGGGAGAGGAAAGTGTCAGGTTGGTTGTATGACTGTCTGTTCTTCGATGGCTGAGGACCCTCTTCTAATCCTGCTTGCTCATGAGTAACTGGGATAGGCAGGGCACTGTTGCCAGCCATGGCAGAGTGGGGAGCAGTTTCCTTCCAGAGGGGCTACTGGGTTCTTGGGTGACTGAAGGCTTCTTTCCAGTCCTGCTTGCTTACAACTTAAACTCACACACAACCCACCACCACCTCCTCCTTTTTTTCCTGCTGAAGTTGTCTCCCAGATTTGACTTCAGACTTGACTTGAAAGTATCTTGCAAGGACTAGACTTGAGACTTGAAGGCAGGGACTTGAGACTTGATTTCAGACTTGGAGGAAAAGACTTCAGTACATCACTGGTGAAACCTAACCACCCGAATTTAGTCTGCATACCCAGATGACATGGAATGTGTATTATCCTGACTTTTAAATGGATTGATTAATTTAAATGACACCACATTGAATTATTTGGTGGCAATGAGCAACTAGGCCACAAGGAGACAAGCTCCATGTCAGGCTTCTGAGGAATACAAGCCTTGAAGTTTAGTCTCAGGCCTGAAGGTGGTTTCAAGTGGGGCAGAAAATCAAACTGACCCTATTCAGTGCAGAAACAACACACAGGTCTCATTCCTCTGGGTATTATATCCCATCTAAGTATAAACGAGGGATAACTAAAGATAAATATCTAATCAAACATATTATCCTTTCCCTCTTCCTCTGCCACATTTTACTTTTGGATCCTAATGAAGCCAGCTTTATCATTTAAGCAGACGGTTCTATATACTTTCAATAGCTTTTTACCCCAGCAGATTGCTCTTGGTCTTGAGTACAGAAATCAGGCTTGCAAAGCAAGTATAGACTGGACCATTTGTGCCCATGCATGCTGAGCTATGTATTTATCATTTATACCTAATTGCAAACATTGAGTGTGGTCTACAGCACTGAGGGCTTTTTCGCACTTGGCGAAGAAAACGCCCTGTTCTGTTACTTACCAGACTGGCGTGCTCCCTCGGAGGATCCAGGCTGATCTGGAGCAGCTCATGGCCGCTCTACACACTGCTCCAGGGATGAAAATGGCAGCGTCCGGTTGGTGGACGTTCTCCACCAACCGGTGAAGCTCGCCAGCCAGAAGCCCACCCCTGGAAGATCTGCAGGCTCGTGCTGGTCCGAGCCTGCAAATCTACACTGGAGCGCAGCCATGGAGTGGGGCACGCCGCGCTGTCGAAAGACCTGTTTTAAGCGGTCTTTCAATAGCATGGCGAGGGACCACTTCTGGTCGTTCCGGAGCAGGCTGAAGTCAGGAACTACAGAAAGTAGTCCGGACCCAATTGTTACCCTGTGAATTGGGGGTCCTAGGAGGGGCGCCCAAATAACCACAGCAAACACAAACAAGATGGGGAAATTAGCTGGAGCACTCTCTTGGCTAGCAAGAGGCAGGGTAACTTAGTGGGGATCTTTTACCCTATGTATACAGAGTCGGGTCAGTCAGCAGACAACCAGTTTAAACTAGCCATAATAATATTTATTAAACAGATAGCAAAAATTAAGAAAATACAACCACTCAGCTAACTAGAAATAGGAATAAGAGTTTTTGGGGAAATGGGTGATACACCACCTTTCTCGTAGTCCTGAAGAAGTCCAATTTGAAGAGAAGAAACTCAGCACAGCAGCCAAGGGGAATTTGCTGGACAGAGCAGCAGCAAGGCTGGATAGAAGTCTGGAGTGATCCGAGGAAGCTCTCAGAGCTTGGGGTTTTTATCAGGGAATGAATGACTGTGGGCTAGTCTGGTCTTGGGTGAAAACAATGAGTTTTGGGATGGAGACAATGTCTCCGAAAGGTCAGAATTTACATGATTGAGTTAAAGTCCGAATAGACAATAGTATGACCAGTATGTAAATGCGGCTAGCTTGGCAGTTAAGCACTCAGCTCGCCAGGGTGCCCTTTCAGGGCAGAAGGTCTCTTTGTTTAATGAAGGTGTTTGTTTCAGGAGGTCCCCTAAAGCAGATCTGGCAGTTTCTGGCTTGCCTTGGTGTAAACCAGTGGTTCTCAATCTGTGGGTCCCCAGATGTTTTGGACTTCAGCTCCCAGAAGCCCCAGCCACTATGGTCAATGCTCAGGGCTTCTGGGAGCTGAAGTCCAAAAACATCTGGGGACCCACAGGTTGAGAACCACTGGTAACAAATGTGACTCAGCAGATAATAGCCATGCCTAGCTTCTCGCTTGTTCGGTGGCCTCACAAACACATGGCTGGTGGCAGAGCAGGGCCGAATTATGGTATCAAAATGATATCTAAGGTTACCAAAGGCCAGGCCAGTTCACAGTGGTAACACAGTCCACCCCCAAGTGCAAACGTCCTCACTGGAGGACGCTCTGCCCCGTTGCAAAAACAAAGTGCGGAAAAGGCCTGAGGGTAGTCTATAGTACACCAGTCTGGAGACCAGAGTTGAAGAGCAGGGCACAAATTTGCATTTAAAAAACTTCAAGTTCAATTCCTATTACCAAGAGGAGACTGTTGTTGTTGGTTCTACTTTGGATGCCAACTGCGGCTTAGTTTATTATAGTGGATAAGTTTCTTCATAGGCCTCAGAAATGGCCATACTCCGGAGCCCAGAAGATTGCAGCTGTGCCATTATAGTCACCATTTTGGAAACTGGAAGTGTCGTAAAGTCTCTTGTGGCCAACTTTTGGGGATTCTAAGATAAGGAATTACTTCCTTCCAATATCATAGTGGAAGAACTTTACAAATATGAAATAACATAATTAAGTAGTCAAGCATTTTAAGGTTTTTCTCTTTTCCAACCCCAAATGGAGTTGGCTGAAAAAAATGCAGGGGGCAGGTGAGGTCAGTGCGGGGCCCAAAGCCATATCAGGCAACATGATTTTCAAGATGATATACATAATGGGAACTTTACTATTGTTTGACAGATGATTATGATGGTGTTGATGACAGTGGTAGTGGTGGTGATGTGGACAGCAGGAATATTATGTTTCCAAATTATTTGCAGTCTACTTGTAATGCTTCCAGTCTAGGCCCCAGTGATTTTATTTTCAGCAGTCTATTTCTACTTACCTATCTAAAGTCACCAAAGTCATTCTCAGTCCTTATGACTTTGTTTCATTTTGCTCCAGGGTTTTCACGCTGCACTTAGTGGCTATGTTTTTGAAACATTCTTCTGGGGAAGAAATTATTCTAAGGTTTGAACAGCCCTGTGATTTAAACTGACTTCCCACTGGACACTTTGGAGAGAGGCTGCTTGTCAGAGCAGACAATACTGAGCTAGATACAAACAGTTTGACCCTCATATAAGTCAGTTTTCTTCATACTGGATTATCTTCAGTGATGAGTAAATTGCTCACTTGTGCCTATGTCCTCTGCAGCTTAGAACCTTTCTAAGAAGGTTCTTTGCTTTAGGTTCACATTTAGTGGTGAAGCCAAGACTCAGAGGGTCAAAGTGCTGAATCTTTTTGCTTCACAGAGATTCAGATGTCATCTTCCAACTCCCTCAAGCTTCCCTGTCTACCCTCAGCATATCTACACTCTGTCCAGTGGCTGGGGAGAAATTTAGTTTACCTGAGGCAAAGTTTTGGGGAGCCTTGTTTCTGAATTGGT
Organism: Iguana delicatissima; assembly: GCA_948472985.1. NCBI lineage: Eukaryota > Metazoa > Chordata > Lepidosauria > Squamata > Iguanidae > Iguana > Iguana delicatissima. Next base: position 1,016,202 of record CAOKZL010000112.1, read on the forward strand.
CATTTAGTGCCAGTGGATTTACAAAAGACCTGTTTTGTGTAGTGATGAAAATTTCTGGAACTGGCTTCCTGGATACAGACCATCACAACTGCCTGAATTTTTGGAGTCTTTTTCCAGTGACTGTCAATGAATATAACCTGTCAATGAAGAATATAACAAGGAGAACCTGCACCTCAAAATTCATCACTGCACCTCCATTCAGATTCAAGACAAACAAGTGCTACAGGGGAAGCTGCTTGTTGTAGTGGAAGCTGCTTCACCCTTCTGTTTTCATCACTTGATGATGATATCTCTATATAAGTCATGTACAGTGAGATAAAAAGGAAATTAAAAATCACTTACTCAGTACTTGACAATGAATGAATGCATCAACTCTATTAAACACATAATGTGCAACATGATATGAACATAATGAAGCCACGTGGTGTGCACGCACACACACACCGCTCATCAGTTGAAACTGCAGTTCTTCCAGCAACAAATGCATGTATATATACTTAGTTTTCGCACAAAGTTCAAATTCTGTTTTTTGGTGGTGGGCTGGGCAGACTCCAAGGGTTAGGCCCTTTCTGCACATGGAGGGGGAAATGGGGTAAAATGCACTGAAACGGAGTTTACCAGCAGCTGGGTAAGTCCGTCCCCATGCGGAGCAGCGCAAGCTCGCTGTTCCGCAGTCCTCCGGCATCCAAAATGGCAGCTCCGACATCCAAAATGGTGGCTTCCGGCTGGTGGAGGCTCTCCACCAACTGGAGAAGCTCACCATCCGGAAGCCCGCCCCCAGCAGATCTGCAGGCACGCACTGGTGCGCACCTGCAAATCTGCACCAGAGTGCAGGAACGGAGTGGCACGGAGTGGCGCCCTCCGTGCTTTTGAAAAACCTGTAAAAACAGGTTTTTAAAAAGCACGCTGCGCAACCACTTTAGGTCACTCCGGAGCAGACTGAGGTGTGGAATTGCAACAAGTAGTCCGACCCAGTCCGGTCCCAAGGTGCGGGCGACCTCCATCAGAGGTCGCCGTACTACTTACCCCGTGCAGAAAGGACCTTAGAGGGCCATCTCTTCACCCTTGGCAGGTCATAGTGGCATGTCTGGCAGCAACCAGAAGTGACGTTTTGACAACTGAACATTACTTCTGGTCACTTTTGGAGTAGCTTTTTTTTTTCCTGTTTCAATGTAGGATGAGGCCTCAAATACTGTCTACAGGCCCAATTAGTGACTCTGGAGTCTATTTGGGACTCCAAATCCTAATTTTTCAGCTCAGGGTTCAGTGGGGTCTGGAGGGGCCTGGATCCCTCTCCCCATGGCTACATGCTTCCCATTCTACCTCTGTGAGGTAAAAGTTTGGATTTTTTTTCTTTTCTTTTGCAGTTGCTTTTAATGGGCATCAAAAGACTGCCATTCCAACTGTGAACAAAAACTAAGATGTTCCAAGAACTCATCTGGGAAGTACAGTGTTTTTTATGTTATGCAGATTCTCAATGAAGAACGTCAGCCCTCCATTTGGAATGCATATCCAAGCCCCGAGCAAGCATTTTACTGATGTATTCAAGTGACATCCAGACATTCAAAACTAGTGAGCATCAGTACAGTGGACTGGAGAAATATCCTTACCTCAGCAGCATTTGTTTATAACTTAGGCATAATGTATGATGCAGGGTTTTTTTTTCCCGAGCTGTGTGATTTATCCAAACATCTAAAAAAGAAAGACATAACATTGCCAGAAGCTTATTCCGGGGTGTCAAAGCACATTCAGGGTTTTTGCATCAATGGCTGACAATCTGAGCTCTTTGCTGAAGAGGCTGTCAGAGCTGTTCAGAACATGTACTTAATTTTTTTTTTTTTTATAAAAGGTATCTGCACTAGGGAAAATGTCTTAAAAGCAGTTATAGAGAATTTTCCAGGAGCCTTACAAAGGCGGAAAGGAGAGGGGGAAGACCATAGGTAGCAAAATACAGTTCACAGGAGCATTGAAAATGAGCTTTGCACTTTGTACTGTTCCGTGTAGAAGAACAACAAGAATGCTTGCCCATTTCTTGATTGAGGGTGTCAGGTCTGGCCAAGTTCCAGAATGCAAAATAGCACTATGCTAACCTAAATACCCCCCCAACATTCATACCCCACAGCTTGAACTGAATGAGTATATTCTTCTTCTGCTTCCCCTCTTCAAGTGCTTCTGCTTTTGTAGCACAGTGTTAGGTTGCCTGCCCACACCCTGAACACACTTTTCTTGATGTTGATGAGTGCATACCAGATTTCAAATTTCTGGCAAAAGGCAAGAGAGAAACTGCTTGAGTCATTTTCATTCTGGACTGTATGTGGAACTGCTGTGTGTAAAGTTACAGCTCTAGCATGCAGTCCACATCTTATTGTTGATGCACCTTTTCTGGAGGTGAAACATAAAGCTGGAAGTCCAGGAGGGTCAAGGCTTCCCTGGCTGTGCACCAGGAGCTGGATGACACTTGGCTGCACCCCTGTGGTCCAGTAGTGGCCTTTTGTGTCCGAACCAGGGTGCCATACTGCTGCCACTGCACAGCTAGGGAAAAATGTTGCATATGGAGATACTGAATACCTTCTTGTATTACATCTAATTGCAGAAGTTATCCCTTTTGCTTTGGCTAGAGATATACATTCTCACCCAGACATGCCTCCTCTATGTTCCCAAAGTATTCATGTCGTGACAACTTTTATTTCAATTAGTCCTGTATGCAATAAACTGAATCAATATGGAGGAGTGGTTAGAATGTTGGACTGGGACTTGGGAAACCCAGGTTCAAGTCATCTCTGAACCATGAAATTCACTGGGTGATCATTGACTTTCAACCTGACCTATCTTTCCAGATTATAGATTACCTCAAACTCATTAGAACAGAGATGGGCAAAATACAGCCGTTGGGACACATGTGGTCCTTGGAACCACTAAATGAAGCCACTGAAGAGCCACAGAAGTCCCCCCAAAGCTCCCACACTATTTTTTAAAAAAATCAGACAGAGTTTTGGGCAATTTTTTGCTCCCAAATCACCCAAAATGTGCCCATACTACAATGGTTTTCTTCCCATGACCCTCCAAAGCCCTCCAAGCCTCACCCAAATTCACACACACACACACACAAACACACACACACATCTTTTAAAATGTACCTAAAATCAGCCAAAATGACTACCAGAAATGACATTGCGTCACTTAGGATTCTCCAAAATATGTCAGTGTAGTCTGCCATTTGGGCACAGGTGGGAAAAATGGCCCTACCTACATAAATAAATTAATAAATAAATTTATTTTAAAAAGAGAGCTAGAAAGATCATTTTCCTATAAACATGCATTATACCTAGACTTAATACACATTATACCTATGTGTCTTCATCTCATTGTGTTTTTACTCTTATTCTCAGTATTGGAAAGTTTTCATTTAAGAATTTTTATCTATGTGCAGTTTTGTACGGTGTTCCTTAAATATTCATGATCCATGCTAGTGTGTCTCAATTACCATACAAGTGCCGAGAATGTCTGGGAAAGAAAGCTGTGTCTCCCATGCTAAACATCATGGTTTACTTGGAAATTCAAAGGAAATTATTTTTAAAATAGTGCTCTGATTGCTTTACCCTAGTTATGGGTTTCACTAGCAACTAAGTGAAACATTATTTGTTGTGTGTACTTATCTCAGAGCCCAAGTAAAGATTACATTTGTTCTATTTAAAAGACTGAACTGAATAGCATTATCCCAAAATACTATTGACTGGCATATGCCAATTTCCTTGTCAGTCATTAGCACCACTGCAGTAACCAGGGAGTGAGCTTTCTTCCAGAGCTATTCTTAACATGTGGCATGTGCAGCAAATACTTGATTGATTATTACTTAGTAAAATGTTTCCTTTCTTTTGCAAAAAAAAAAAAAAGAAAAGAAAGAGAAGAGAAGAGATATATAGACATGCTTTCATTTGTACTTCAGCTCCAAGGTCCAAGATTCAGATTAAATGCATGACTTGAAATGGCACAAGGGTTAACCGGCATGAAAGTACAGTAACTATCTTTAGTTGCCCTTACATTCTGTGCTATGCTGAGGGGAAGGAATGATTTTACATTTTATAGAATGTATTTTATAAAACTGTGGGTGGGCTGTTGCCTTATTAAACTATTTTATAATTGGGATAAAATAAATAAATAAACTACATGGGCACAACTCTAAAGATTATTTAGTGAAATAAACAGCTTGTATGTGTCTCCTGTCAACCATACAGTGTGTGATAGATGATGCCACTGTGATTAAGGAGCAACTGATTGTGCCTGGGACCGAGCCAGGGAGTGGGATAGATGATGCCCCTGAGATCGAGGAGCAACTGACTGTGCCAAGGACTGGGCCAGTGAGTGAGCAAGTCAACTTGCAAACATCCCCCCGACTGGAAGATCAAACAGAGACAGAGTTGTCCCAGCCAGCTCATGACGGAGAGGGAACCAGCAGTGATGCAAAGGAGTGGCAGCCACCTGTGCCCCACAGCCCTCAATTATGAAGAAGGCTGCTCAGAGGGAGGCTGCATGGACAAGGCTGAGGAAACAATAACAAACAGCACCTGTTCACAGCGTCTATTTAAGTCTGCCAGCACGGCTGCTCTTTGCTTGCAGCAAATTACTAGCAAGCCCTCACGACCTTCGTGTCTCCTGCTCCCTGAAACCCTCTGGAAGGATCTCTGCCTCCTGAACCTTTGGACTGGACCTTGACATGACTTGGCTTGTGTTTTCCTGGTGTTTGGTATATTTGGACTCTCCCTGAAGGTATTCCTTGTTGGGGAAATTTAAAAAAATATATTTGAATATTGAGAGACCTTGGTAATGAGACTCTCAATCAGCAGAGTAGTTTAGTAATTGCACAAAACGGAAGTTGAACAGATCACCAGTCCCACTTCTTTAACTACACCCCAAACACACTTAATCTAGCTCAAAATAAGCACAAAAACAGTTTGGTTAAAAATATAAAAGAGTTTACTCACAAAAGCTTGTGCATAGTCTACACAGGTTCAATTCTTGAGGAAGGTAGGAAGAAAATAAAGCACTCATGTGCTTGCTGCAAAAATGATCCCTGTTAGGAGATCTCAGAGCATGCTTCAGGACAAAAATGGCGAAGATAAAAGGGAGAGACAAAATGGCCGGAGAACCTTTTTGCAAAAGAACAAGGAATGTCTGCCTGCTGGAGGAAGAGGTGTTAACCAACAAACAGGAAGTTTTCTCTCTAGGCTATCTCTCTATGCTTACAATAGACATGCAAACAAACTAGCTATTCAGTTAGGCATGCAAAGGTTGCCACTCCCAATATTCCTGACCTCCCTCCTCCCTTGCTGGCTGCAGCTCGGCAGGAAGAGATTCTTGACACAGAGATTGAATGGAAGAAGGTATTGTGTAAAATGGCAGACCTTGTGTGCTCTTCCATAATGGAACCGACATGACAAGGAAAATCATGGGGTTGGATCTGCTCCTGGAATACTCTATGGGCCTTTCCGCACTACATTGTTATAGTGCTATTATTCCACTTTCAACATCCTCTGGAATTCTGGGGTTTATAGTTTATTGAGGCCAAAAAGCTCTCTGACTAAGAATTCTAAATGCCCCTCCTTAAACTGCAAACCTCAGGATTCCATAGGGTGTTGAGAGTGGAACAATAACATTATGACAGCATAGTGTGGAAAGGCCCTTTGCAATTTCTCTGTGCTGAGCAGATGATATGGAAGCTATTTCCATTCTTAGCCAGTTTGAAGCATTCCAACTTGTATGTTCTGTTTTCATCTTTTTGGATATCATACCATAGATGACTTGTTTGTTTGGCTTTTCTGGTTAAAGAATATGAAGCTGAATTTTCTTTGATCTAAAGTTAGGTCTTGCCAATTACTATTGGACTAGAGAAAATTCATTTTCCATTGCTCAGGAAAGACTTTACACCCTCCTTCTAAAGAGCTGTAAGACATTCATCTTTTGGACTTGTTCTTCAGTTCACCGAAACCAGGCAGATCAAATATTGTCAAAACAACTTGATTAGCTGATCATTTAACCTCACCCCTTGGATGTCTTACAGTAATGGCCAACCAGTCAAAATGCAAAATATTAAACAAGGTCACACTACTATCTCATCCCACTATAACTCACAGATTACAAAAGGCATTAAAATTCTGATACCCCATTCATAAGAAAAAGATTGTAATGAGAATAGAAAATGGCACAACATTAATTCATTTTGTGACAAAAAATATAATGAGAATGGGAAATAGTACAAACATAACTCATTCTTGCTACAGCTATAAGATTGTAATGTCATGGTTCATATCACATACTCTGAAAGAAAGGTAGGGCCGTAGAATTGTTACAGTGCAATTTGGTCTGGCTAATTCTGAATTTAGGTATCATTATTATACATACAATATCACAAACATTTAAATTCTATATACTAAAAGTCCTTGGTTTTCCATTTCAATGTGTTTATAGTTTTTTTTAAAAAATAGTTGTGTTACATATCTACAAACTTCTGCTTTGACATTCTTCTCACTAACAATTTGCTTATCCTTTAGTAAAGTATAACAATGTTGGGGTGATCTGAGAAATGGACATTTGTAACTGAAAACTTCAGGTGTTGAATGACATATATGCATAATGTTTCAGCTTGTGAATGATACCACTTTTTTCCCATTGAAGCAGAATTTGGCAGCTGTCACTCGTGCTTCTATATTCTTGAATAAAGAGCACATTAGCTATATGTGCAATTCAAAGTTGCATCAGTTGGATACCTCTGTGAGGGGCCCATTTTGAGAGATCCTTGGTGAAGTAATTAAAATGCTTTGCTAAAGAAGATATTTAGTGTTGTAGTTCAAAGAATGGCATTAGAGCTTTCAAGCAGAGAATGCTAAGTGCCTCATCAAACTATAAATCCCAGTATTCATTAGTTATTTTATCTCATTAGTTATTTGTTATTTATTTATACCCGCCTTTTTCCCATAATAAAAGGATTGTGTAGGATAGTGTCAAACTATGTTAAGTGCAGATATCCTATATGTCAAGCTGTCTTTGATACCAATTTGGATCTTTTGCTAGCATAGATTACAGTGGACTAACTTCCTTTCTCAACCAAGGTTCAGTGGATCCCAGCAGACATTTTACACCAGTAACTCAGCATCTGCACAGGCTCTCATTACCTTCTGCTTCCATTAAAGTACTAGCTTAATTTATAAAGGCCTAGCTGGCTGCATTAAATTGTTCCACTATACATCCAGACTGGGCAGAAGATGGATTCAGATCTACCAGTAGACATCTAAATGTTTGATATTTGCTTTAGATCAGTAAGTGTTTTTCTGATTCCCAGTTGTCTAATAATTGTATCATAATAACACTGGCATCTCCCTCTATGCCACCTCAAATTAGGTTGCTGAAAAAGTTTTATGAATATGGTATCTCCTCTGCCAGGTAAGTAGACTGAAAATGAATGCGATGGTGGGAAGGAATCAGGCCTGGATTCTTGTGTGAAAGGACTTTTAAGTATAGCTCCCATACTGTTTATAATTTTCAGGGCTGCTTGTATGTTCAGAAGAGCCCTGTTCATGAATTCTTAGTGTATGCCCGCCTACTTGACCCATTCTTTTGCACAGCAGTTGGGGAAAATACCTTTATTACATCAAGCCAAATGAAACAAACATATGCCCAAACTTAATGAATTTTGGGTGGGCCTAATAAAACACTAATTCCAACTCTGAGTTTTTATTCATAGACCAACACAACTACATTTGCTTTTCTTATTAGTACCAGCCTCTGCTTAGTGGACCTTGTAGTCCTAGATGTTCCTGTATGCTTGCAGTGTGTCCATTCTTGCCATACAGACTTGTATCTTGCAATGACCCTCATTGGAGTAAGCACCATTTTACTCAGCGTGGCTTACTGTTTGGAATACAGATCAATAGAGCCTGTGTGGTGTAGTGGTTTGAGCATTGGACTACGGTTCTGGAGATCAGGGTTCAGATCCCTGCTTAGCCATGGAAACCCACTGGGTGACCTTTGGCAAGTCACACTCTCTCAGTCTAAGAGTAAGGCAAAAGAACCCCCCTCTGAACAATCTTACCAACAAAACCCAATGACAATTTTGTTCTCCATAAGCTGAAAACAACTTGAAGGCACACAAGAACAACAATAGTTGAATTGTTGAGATAAGATCACCTTCTCTTTGTTGTACCATCATGACTTTTAGAATCTTAACTTCTTAATCTGCACTGAAGCATGAAAGCATGCAAATATCATGGAGGCATAGAATGACATGCAGGAACAGCATAGCAATTCCCTTTCCTAGAAATCCAAGAAAGTCCAAGGGGTATACATCTAGAAAACTACAATAATACATTCAACTTTAGAACAGTTTTTAAGAGCCAGGATTTAAAAGGTGAACATTTTAATTTATTTTCTTATATTTGAATGCACACATTTAAAAATCGGCTGTTTTTATACCTACCTCAAGTCCTTCGGAAAGGGCATTCAAGAAGCTGAGCTGAATAAATAGAATCAACTGAATAAGAACAGATAGTTATCAGCTGACTAATCTGAAATAGGGTATTTCTCAAATAAGACAAATTGAGTGAAAGACACTAATAGTATCACCAGTCACAGCTAAATTCAGATTAAGGCCCTTTCCGCAACTCACGTTTTTGTGAAGCTGGGGTGCGGGGATCGCGCAAGCAGCCTCTAGCTCTCTAGCTCTCGCATCCTGGTTCCTTCAGCTCCGTAGCTGCTGCCTGCTTGTGCAGGGGCCCCTCCTCTTCCTTCCGCAGTGTGCTGGGGCAGGAAGCACAAGCACCGCAGCTCCGGAGCTCTGCATGCATGGCAAGTGCGTGCGGGACCTTGGAGCGATGTGCGATCGCGCACCATTTTCAGCTCACAGCCAAAAATGAAAAAGTGTGTGATCGGCGCCTGCCAGACCCTAGAGCGTCGCGTGATTGCGAGTGTGCCATGTGGACTGCTCCTCGCAGTTGCACGATGCTCGAGGGGCCCTTTCGCATGGCAAATGCCATGCGAAAAGGGTCTCTGTCTTCACCCGTCTGCATCCTACATGTAATCCCCCCCACAACATACATACACTCCATGGAGTACCTCCTAAATTCGAATGGTTTCATGCTGTCTTCTCAGACATTATCTGTACTGTGCTGTGTTCATGACAGGTGAGCCCTTTTCACTAAGTACCAGTGCTGGGAGCAGACCTTCTAGCTCATAACAGTTCCGATGATGTAGGCAGCTAAAAGAAGAACAAAGCAAGACTTACTCCATTGCTGCATGGCTACCGGATGATAGTTAGGCAGATATGCAAGCACTATGTGGGAAAGTTAAAACCAAATAAAATTGCTTTGATGCAGGACTTTTGGAACGTACTCCCCTTTCTGTTTGTTTCATCCCTTCTTTTCCTCTGAAGGAATGTAGCTGGTATGAAGTTAGGGATTTGGCCATACAGAACAACCAAGCATGGAATGGTTCATTGTTCCATTCTGCAGACTGCTTCCAAAGACTGCTGAACTTGGAGACAGCTGCTGACCAATGTGAGCTATCCAAAGGGGAGATGGCATTCAGGAGATGTTCTGATCTTGTGTGAGTTCTATGCATGATCGGATTCAGTTGAGATGAAGATGCAGAAGACAGCAAAACTCTGAATACTGGGGCAAGATGCGGAAGCACATTGGTTGCTGTAAACTGGTAAAATTGCCTCTTTCTTTCTTTCTTTCTTTCTTTCTTTCTTTCTTTCTTTCTTTCTTTCTTTCTTTCTTTCTTTCAACAGTTACCCGAGCTACTGAACCCATTTTGGGAATAGGATTTATCACCTTGATTTTATTGTTATGTGCTTTCAAGTTGTTTCTGACTTATCGCAGCCCT